>JAOTAY010000004.1:195913-218861 GCA_025629805.1 Erythroxylum baracoense
GATGTCATCCACGTGGTGCATGCAAAAGTTCACACTGCAGGCTTAGGATATTGAACTTAATTGTATCTTTTATTGGATTTTGCTCCATTTATTGCTTGTCCTCCTGCTGGCTTCCATCTTTGTTTTACTATAATTCCAAGATGCTTTCCATTAAATTCACGTCATTGCATGTAAAATCATGCAATTTCCATGCACAACAGCCGTGAGCTATATTGAGTCATCATCTTAATTTTCTTGTCTTTACTTGCTCCAATATTTCTCATTCTTACTCCATGAAGACAATTAAAAATTAATCTTCGAAGAATGACCCAAATATTATACTTTCGGCTCACTTTAACTTCTTTGCTTCCGAATTGTGCCTAAAATCACATATGAGTCAAAATAAGTATCTTAAGCAATTTTGTGTCATTAATCACTAAGTTTTATGGAATAAATTCATAATCAATTAAGCACTTATCACACATATTGCTGAAGAAGAAGAAAATTTGTTTTAATATTGGTTAGAAGTGCACCAGGAAGAAACTTTTTGGAGAGAAGTGCTCTAAGCATTGAAGGGTGATGTGAAGCACAAGATGCTTTAAGATCCTATTCCATATTAGTGATGAGAAATTACTCTTGAAGAGAAGGTAGTTGATGTCATCCACGTGGTGCATGCAAAAGTTCACACTGCAGGCTTAGGATATTGAACTTAATTGTATCTTTTATTGGAAATCGACCTCTAATGGCTAGCTAAAGTATGAAAGTGTGCGCCGTGCTTATATTGAAATCCCTTGGCAAGCATTGCCATTGAGCCTTCTCACATGGAGTTCCCATTATGAGGTCCTTGCATGATCCTACGGAAAATTCTCAAAATTCCTCACCAATCCACTGAACTATATCGGACTCAGATGAGTTCAATCTATATGATGAGAGGTCGTTGATTATCTCTTATAGTCATGTACAAGAATGAAAAGAACAGGACCATTAATTATCCTTAGGCCTTGTTTGATAAATGGCTCATTAGCCATTTTTTGGTGGATTAAACGGTTTAACCATGTCAAATTGCTGATAGATATGTTTAATAATCGGCTTATTAGGTTGGTGGATTGAACTCAATAAGTTGATTTTTAAAAAGCTCCTAACAAGTAGCGTTTTACTCTACAGCATTTTATTTAATAAATGAAAAGTCAAATTACCCTCTACAATTAGAAACATGCATGAACGAAGCCCTTATGATCTGAGACCATGCCTTTCCTCAGAGTTATATATCTTCTCATCAATCAATACCTACCCCTTTTTTTAAGAATTTTTGTATCTTTCAAGGATTTAAAGTTTATTATCTTCTCCCTAATAAATAGAGATGAACGACTTTCATACTTTGGATTGGCATGCATAAGCTTTTTAATTCTTTGTAGAAAGTTAGGTGGCATGTAAAAGCTTTTTATAGAAGAACACTTTTTATTTATGGTCATGATTTTTTGGTTATTATTTTTTATTAGAGTTATAAACTTAATTTTTGTAAAATTAAATATCTAAATTCTTATAAGAATATTCAAAGAAATACTGAGATATAATACTCATGTCCTTATAAATCTTTTTTAAGTCATGCATTCATAAGTCACTTTACACATAAACAGTTAATATTAAACAACTAATTTTATCAAACATCATTAATAAACTGATGTTATCTACTAGTCAAATCAGCTGATATAATCCATTGTCAACTAACTACTGATAGGTTCAGCTAACAACGATTCAATCTATTGATTTCCAAACAAGGCCTTAATCAGTTCCTAAACCTTTCTTTTTGGTTGAATCGAAGTCTTTAGAGACTGAAAAGAACTTCGTTTACATAGGGGATCAGGAGAGTGCCAGTGAATTAAAAGGAGGTACTTTTCCCATCATTGATTATGGGCTTCACAACCTCCTGCATCCATTTTCTGTTGCTTGAGTTCTGCCTCAGATTCCATGACATGCTGGAGCTTATGCTAAGGTTTATAGCATGAATTCTTGAATATATGATGTAAAAGCAATTAGTTTGACCATTTTACAAGGTTTCCTTGGCCTCCTTAACGTATTAAATATTTCTGTTAGCATTAAGTCAAAGTTAATTTTTTATCTTTATGAAGAACACATGTAACTCAGAAGTGGACGTAGGAAATTAATAGTTAAAAGAAAGAAAAAACCTGAAAATGATTGCTAGTATGAAGGTAAAAGCTGGTATGAGATTGTTCAGAGCTGGAAGAGTTGGAGAACTGTATTTGATTCCCAAAAACAATAACAATCTATTCGAAACCCTGTCCAAACAAAAAGACAAATTAAAACTTTATCTGTATCTTGTAGCCTTTACTGAACTTCAAGGGAATAACCACAAAACTTCAGATATTCATGACTATGATGTTTATGAAGTTCTGTGTGTAACATGTAACGATACCTTAATTATGTATTCTGAATTAAACGTGAAAGGGCAATAAACAAAAAAAATGCAAAAAATACCTGATTTCAGTTCCATAACTTCAAATAAGCTTTCTGAAGCTTAAACAAGCGTGAATCCATCGTTATCTTCACGAGAATTGCTCACTAGAATGCGATCAACGTCTTTCTACAGTTTTCTCAAAACGTAAGCTTTCTTAACAGGTCAGAGAATTCTTATACTTACGAACGATATGAGCAACTGCAGGAGACCTTAACCTTTATAGATAGCATACATATCAAGCTTCCTCATCACAGGCCTAATATGGGTCTGGTCCACACTGATCGGGATCTAATTTTTCACCCAAACTTTGACCACTTTATTATCTTTATCTGGATCAAATTACGTAACTTAACCGATAAGTTATTGAAAATTTGAAAAATACAATTAAATGTTAAAGTCAAAATAATCCAATATTCTCCCTCTTAGACAATAATTAATTGCAGTATTAAATCAAGTTTAAGACAATTTTAAAAAATCGGTTAAGCTACGCTACTGTATTAGTCGACTAAGTTTAAAAAATAAAACATTTGATACAAAGATAATGAAAGTCCATCATTTCATCTTGCAAGGCTTTCGATACCAAAAAATATCAAATACATGTGTCACGTGTGACATAGATCCAATACAATCACGCATATCTAATACCTCAGTAATATGAATGGAAAAATAGAGTGTGGCAAACTAAGATGATACCTGTATGATCTAATATGTATCATCTTTGTTTGTAGGTCTCGATTTCTTCAACTTTATGCTAAACTGCATATGCTAAACTGCATTAGAGAAATCTTAATTTCTCTCACCAAATGTTAAATAGCATTAAAGAAAACTTGTTTCCTCTCACCAAATGCTAAACTATATTAGAGAAAACTTTTATGTTCTCCAATTGAATGCTAAATTACATTAGAGAACCTTTATGGGATAAAAACTTATATCCTGCTATGTCATGTCAAACTTTATGAATATATATATATAATTATATGCGTCTAAATGACATAGGCTCAAGGTCAATCTGTATATATGCCCAATGACCTTTAAATGCTTAAGATCAACACAAATCTTAAGACTTTAATATGTATTATGATAATGTACGATAAAATGTATTACTGAGAATAAACGATGATCATCTTTATTGATGAACTATCATACTGCCATAATACATCAAAATGTACACATGTACATAGAGTAAACATAATGATCCCCTAACTAATAGTGTCTAAGGACTTCAAAACACCCATACTGTATACTTGTCTTTCAAACACAAGTGGATGAAGTCCTTTAGTTAAAGAATCGGCTTACAGTTTCTCAGTCCTTAAATGCTCCAAACATTAATTTCACCTTTTCTGTATCAACTTCTTTATGGTCAAATAATTGACCTCCAATGCTAAGACCCTGTGATATTCTTTTTTGTTACTAAACAACATAGCAGTATGATTATCATAGTATAACCAAATGGGTTTAGCCACTGAATCAACTACAAACAACTCAAAAATCAAGTTTTTGAGTCAAACAATTTGTGAAGCAGCCCCATAGCATACACTTTGTATGCATGGTTGAGAAAATATCTTGTGTATTCTTGACACTCTTCCACGACATTGTACCATCTGCAAACATAAAAATGGAACCTTAAGTGAACTTTTGATCATCAGCACACATAGCAAAAATCTGAATCTGTATTCCCTATGAGATTTAGACTGTTGACTTTTCTATATGTCAATATATAGTCCTTACTTCCTTTACATATCTCAACACTCGTTAGACTACATTCTAATGGTCTATACCTAGGTTAACCAGATATTGACCAAATAGTCTAATCGTAAATGCAATGTCTCACTTAGTACTTACCCAAGCATACATCAAGTTATTAACCGTACTAGAATATGGAATATTCCTCATAATCTTTCTCTTTACTTTATTCTTTGGATATTGTACCAAAGATTATCTCTCACTATGAGAGATAGATGTATAACAGGTTTACAATTATCCTTATTAAACTTTTATAGCATATACTCAATGTATGCTGTCTATGAGAGGTCTGATGAGTGTTGATATTTGTCTTGTGAATCTGAATACCTAGGACAAAAGATGTTATACTAAGGTCCTTCATGTTAAAGTTCTTGACCAAAAATTGCTTAACCTCATACAACATGGTCAAGTAATTTGACGCTAGCAATATATCATTCATATGCAGTAATAGGAAGATAACATTACTTCCCTTGACCTCATAGTTCAAGCTTTTTTTAAACTTTATTTTCTATGAAGTCGAAAGAGGTCATAACCTCATCAACTGTAAGGTATCACTTTCGAGAGGTTTGATGTAAACCATATATTGATCTGCTTAAGATACAAATCATGTTAGTTCCATCCGGATCCTGAAATCCTTAAGGTTATACCAAATAGACCTCTTCATAAAGGTCTTTATTCAGGAAAACAGTTTTGATAGCCATCTGATGTAACTCTATATCATCCTGAGCTATAATTTCCTTAATCACTCAAAATGTATCCTACGAGAATACGAGAGAAAAGGTAACATTAAAGTCAACCTTTCTCCCTAAGTAAACCATCTGGCAACTGAGTGAGTCCATAAAATGCATAACTTTATCCTGAAATCCTTTAGGTCTTAAATTCATTTACAACTAACAGGTTTATAGTTAGGCTACAAATCAATTAGCTCCCAGACTTTACTATACTTCATGACTTGTATCTCATCAATCATTGCATCCTACCACAAATCTGCATTGGGTCCAAAAAACAACTATTACAAAAGTAACTGGATTCAAAACATGTCTAATATCATAATCTTGTTCACCTAATAGATTATATAAATAGATGAGATAGTAGGTCGTCTCGCTCTAGTAGATTTACGTAACTGTATTAGATCTTGTACCCTCAGGAACCTCTATATGTACAGGTATGGGTTTCTGTTCTTGTACAGGTATGATACTAAGACCTAGATCCACCGGATCTAACTGTATGAATAGTAGGTACATAATAACTGTAGTATCCATCATGACATCATATTCTAGGAACTTAGCTATTTGTGATTTCATTATTCTAATCCCTCCTTCTCTACAGTAAAAGAAGTAGCTTTAAAGTGGCCAAGATATCTGACTAAATAGCAATGAGCGTAACGAGCATGCAATTTTTCTTTATAAGGATTATATTACCCTAATAAGGCAGCCTTATACATGATTGTGTGCAAGGCTAGGTTTTCGCACTTCTAGATAATCAGGTATATTAGTCCTATTCTGCATCGATTTCTTCAAGTCCTTTAGGGTGCAGCTATGCCTTTCGATAATACACCATTTTACTCAAGACTACTCAGCATAGTGAACTAAGTCATTATTCCAACCGATTTTATATATTTGGCAAACGGACCTTTTCAAGTCCTGTAACACCATGTTTGCCATGATATTCTCCTCCACGGTCAAATCTGACACTCTGGATGGATCTTCCCAATTGGTTCTCAACCTTCAATCTTTAAGCAAGAACACATAACTATAATGGGAATAATCATCACTAAATGTTAGAATATATTTGGAATTGCATAATGCAATTGTATAAGGTCTACCAATATCCGTATGTATCATACTTAATAAATCAGAAGCACAAGTTGACCTCTATATCCTTATTAGTCAACTTACCCCTGCAAAAGTCAGCACATGTTCCTAGATCATCATAATCTAAAATTGAAAGAATGATTTCCTTAATCAATCTCTTAACCCTAGCTTTGGAAATGTGACTCAAATTTTTATACCACATCATGTATGACTTTTCATTCATTAGGGTTCTTCTTTCATAACTTGTTAGGCAAGAAGAAGCATACATCTAATTTAAGGTAAGATATATTTTATACAAACCATATGACAAGAATGTTGTACATTATGTTTTTCATTAAACACAACTGTACAACAGAAGCATTAAATACAAAATGTCAACCTTCTATGTCCAAAATTGATGCAAAGATCACATATAAAATGTGTCGTGTAAAAACCAAAATGAACCTTGTAACAAGGTTCAGTACATACATCCCCTATAGATATTACTTTCACTTGTTCATTGCTATCAACCATCAGGGTCGTTCCTAATATTTTATAAGCCCTGGCCAAAGTTAAAAAAAGTTCTTATTTTTACCTATTTTTAGGCCCTCACAAAGAATATAAATAAGTAAAATATGGGCTCTTTTTATTATTTTTTATGAGATTAAGAATAGACCCTATTTTGATTCATTTTATTTTTTATAAGCACAAAAATAGGCCTTATTTTATCACTTATAAGGATGGCCCTAGGTGGGTGCCTGCCCTGCCCTTGCCCAGGGCCAGCCCCATCAACCATCAATTCCTCCCTCCCTTTATTTGGCTCTATCTTGAATATGAACCTTGCATCGTAGAAGCACCATGATCAGATGTTCCACTATATAGCCACCAAGTATTTAATGCAACTATCGCAAATTAGATTCATAAATTGATAAGTTAAGGAGTTACCTAATGGTCACAATCTTTCTTTCTAGGCCTTATACTGCTGGTTTCTTTATGTTCCTAGAACCTTTACTAACACTGGATTGACCAGCATCAACATGTGGAGAAGATTTAGACTTTTTACCTTTGAACTTATCGGGCTTCATCTTTTCCTTCTCTTTAGTTGCTTCGAGGGCTGTAGGAATAGCAAGCTTAAGTTTCTCCTCCTTAGCAACGCAATGGGCAATCAAAACATTAAAGTCCCATTCCTCATCCAGCGAACAATATGTCATCACCAGATTACTAAACTCTAGAGGGAGTATATTCAGAGTCTGGTAAACTATGAAAACATCAGGAAGAGGAATGTTCAGCATCTTCAGTCTACTGTGAAGAGGAATCATTCTTGATATGTACTCCCTCACTTCCCCTTCTCCCTTATACCTCATGGAGAATAATTCTTTCATCAAGGCACTTATCTTAACATTAGGTGAGACTGTGTACCTCTGGGAGACATTACCAAGAAATTCCTTCGCTTTGTCTCTGTACAGAAGTCCATTAAGCAGATGGTCAGGTACGAATCTCTTAATGGTCATGTGACATAATCTATTAGACAAATCCTAGGCTTCATACGCTGCTTTATGAGCTCCCGAGCTTACGAATATAGGTAGAGATGGCCTATCCATCCATATGGCCATATCAACCTCAGCTATCCCATAGCATTCAATACATCCTCTTTCCACTTCTTCGTATTGAAACAGGTCAGATTGTCAATGGTGACACTGATATTGTTGACCAAAAAGGTGATTGAAAAATGATAATGTTTAAATCATCACTAATGTAGGATAGTAGCGATACTTAAAGTCATTACATAATATCTATTCTGACAATCCAATCACATATATTATGAAACATTTTTGGGCTGAATACATAATATATGCAATTAGACCTCCACATAAAAGTGATCGGAGTATAAACCATCAACTTTTATGATACTACCACCTTTGGGTGAATAGATCACTTGAGCAACAACTTTCCTCCATTTAATGCCTTTATGCATGTCCTAAAATTTTATGTAAGGCCAACAATTTTAGACAAAATAACCAAACATAAAACTAGAAACATTCCCTAACATGTAGGCAGAACAATTCAAAATATTGACTTCAAAGGCTACTTTGGTGACTACATCATGATCAGCGCTCAAAAAGTCCACAAATATATGGGATACATCTTTATGTTATTCTCACATTCTTTATGGGCATATGGTACTTGACAATGTAGCAACAATAAATGCTAAACCTGAATGTATAATCCCATTGTCACACATTCGTGCTAAAGACATTCTTTAAAAACTTCATTTGAGACTCTCGTAAAAGAAAAATCTCATTAAAGTGATTATCATGCATCACCGAACACTGAACTACCACCTAAGATACAAACGCCTTAATTCCTTTTCTAGAGTTAAACTTTAATTTATTACTAATGTAATAAATCCAGAAAAGTGGAAATATTCACTTTACAAATTTCCCAGGCCCAGAAATGACCTAAAACACCCTGGGGCACCCTTACAAAAAATCTAAAATTTTTGTGTTTTTTTAATTACTGTAGCATGATGACGTTAGTGCATTGTAGCGCTGACGTCAGCTACACGTGGAGAGGAGTGCGCGCCAGAGAGTGATGCATCCTTAACTTGTATTGCGCATGTGTTGCACGTGCCAAACAAGCTTATCAACAGGTGCATGCGTCGCACGCACCTAAATGTGGCTCGTTCCTGTCTACCCATCTATCACACGCGCCAAATTAACTGCCCTCAGGGCGGTACTGTGCACCACACGCACCTGACAATCTCCGTTGTCCCTGACTGTTTAGGCAATTTCCAGTGAGTCCTGGGACCATTTTTCGCACTCCTAGGCTTGTTTTCACCCCTATTCTCAAGGTTAAACACATGTATACTACTTCATACAATAAAAAGCAAGAAAAAACTGAGAAACAGAAGTTAATTCTCCAAAAACATTATGGGGAAAAAATGAAAAATCTTCTTTTTTAACCACCCGATCACGTCTCCTCTCTGATACCACGTGTAACATGTAACTATACATTAGTTACGTATCCTGGATCAAACGTTAAAGGGCAATAAATGAAGAAATGTGAAAAATACCTGATTTTAGTTTCATAAATTCAAACAAACTTTTTGAAGCCAAAACAAGCGTGAATCCATCAATGTCTTCACGGGAACGCGGTCAACGTCTTTCGATAGTTTTCTCAAAACGTAAGCTTTCTTAACGGGTCAGAGAATCCTTATATTTATGAATAATATGAGCACTTGTAGGAGTCCTTAACCTTTATATATAACATCCATATCGGGCTTCCCTATCGCAGGCCCGATATGGATCTGGTCCACACTGATCGGGATCTATTTTCCACCTAGACTTCGACCTATTGATTTAAATCATTTATTGGGTTACTTTATTATCTTTATCTGAATCAAATTACGTAACTTAATCAATAAATTATTGAAAAATAGAAAATTTAATTAAATATTATCTATCCAACTCTGTATTTGTAAGTCCGAGAAGGCAGATCTAAAAGTGACGAGAAGTTGAGTGAAGATCTGATCTCCTGAATAACTCCAGTTTCTGTAATTATCAATTGCTCGCTATCATCCTATAATACTAACGGCACTGGGGAATCTGGTTGGTAACACGATAAAGATTGACGAAGCTACCATCCAGGCGCAGAGGGGCAAATTTGCACGTGTAGCAGTGGACGTCGACCTAAGCGTTCCCTTACGTCCCAGCATGGAGATGGATGGAGAGACATTGCTGGTGGCGTATGAAGGGTTGCCACAAATCTGTTTCCATTGTAGAATCGTAGGTCATGATTTCGGCGTTTGTCTGAAGAGCCAAGCTACTCATCCTGACAACCAGGTTTTGTCCAGTAGGGGGAGGCACGACGACAGGGGAGCGTGGTACGATTTCAAATGTTGCAGCACAGTGTTCGGAAGAGACCACAAATGGCTACGGTCCTTGGATTTAGGTCCAATGCAGAGATCCCCGCAAATCAAAGAAATCCCAGGCATAGAGAGAACCAAGCAGTCATAGGAAGGGTACTCATAAGGGCGGTTCGAGGTTTTCCCTCCTGTCAGACAAGGACACTATGGGGGATGAGCCTAACGTCCAACAAGAGCCAGCACCAGCTCATGTCTACGCAGGGCTAGACCACCGACTTCACTTGGATCTCCTAGTAGAAAACACAAAGCAGAGGGCTCATGGGCTGGCATCGACTTCAGCTGGACCCAACAGGAATTCAAAGAATGGTTCAAAAGGAAAGATGGCAACCACATTGTTCCAGGAGAAAGGGGCTCAGATGCAGGTCAATAATCACAAGGAGAAGGGATCGGATCCTACTCCCATATCGCTCCAGCCTTCAGAAAAAGATAAGCACATCGCAGTTGTGCTCAGCTTACATCATGAAATGGTGTATGGCACACAAACTATTCAGACACAACAAACGTATGATGGGGAGCGAAACCAATCGATGGAGGGTATAGAGGGCTCAGATGATGTTTACAGGGGCAGGGGAGACGCGAGTCACCTTACCCCCTTGAAACCTTCAGATATTAGGAATGGCGACATGGGCATGATGGAAGCCCTAAGTGAAAAGAGTTCCAAAGTGACGATCAAATTGCAACCGCAGGGCGGAGGTTGTAGTGATGTTTTGACAGGTAACACATCTTTTACTCAGACCTAGAGTCTGTCGCTCGCGCATTCTTTGCTATTATGAATATCATCATCTGGAATTGTCAAGGGGCAGGGGGAACTCGATTTCATATTATTCTGAGGAATTACATACGCAAATACAAACCAGGAATTTTCGTTTTAATGGAACCCAGAATCAGTGGAACACGAGCTTAAACAGTAGTTCATAAACTGGGGTTTGATTCTTCCTTTCAAGTAGAAGCAGACGAATTTGCTGGAGCGATATGGTTGTTATGGATGAAAGATTTTGATATCTCGGTGAAAGTAGCTCATAGGTAATTTATTCACACTATTGTCAAATATGGATCCTGCTATTTTGAGTTTACCGCAGTGTATGCTATTCCACAATTTGCAAATCAGTACATTCTTTGGTATCATTTAAGATGGGTAGGAAGTTCAATCCACCGACCTTGGCTTGTTGGAGGGGACTTTAATGCTAAGTTGGAGATCGCGGATGAAAGGGGAGGGTCCACCACTGCATCGGTGGTTAACAAATATTTTAAGGAATGGGTGCATGAATATGGACTGCATGATTTGGGATATATCGGATCAAAGTTTACTTGGCGAAAAGGAACTGTGCAGGCTAGATTAGATAGAATTTTTGGTTCTGCGTCATGGATGGAAAAATTCCCCCCACACAGTGAATCATCACTTATCCTTCCTTGGATCTAACCACAAGCCTCTATTGATTCAATTAGAATAACCACAACTAAGGGATATAGGACCACTAGGGTTTCGATTCTAAACAGCGTGGTTAGCACATGCAGGCTTTGACGATGTGGTAGCTGAGCATTGGTTGCACCCAGAGGAAAAATTGAGTCAGACTCTGGCCAAATTTTCCAACCATCTCACGAGATGGAACAAGCTTATTTTCGGCAACATATTCCATCGTAAAAAAGGCTTATAGCCAGGCTAGAGGGTATTTAGAGGGCACTAACAATTGACACCTCAGACTCGCTTTTGGCATTAGAAGATAAGTTGAGTGCAAAACTGCATCAGGTGTTGTAAGAAGAGGAGATTTATTGGCACCAGCAATCCCAGTGTGAATGGTTATCACAAGGAGATCGCAATACTAAATATTACCACACTATCACTATGTCCAAAAGAAAGAAACTGAAGATCAAGCAGCTTATTGCTGATAATGGAACAATGATATCAGATCCAGTGCAAATGCGACTCATGGCCAAGACGTATTTTAGTCAGTTGTAAATTAACAAAGAGGGGACCACTAATTGGTTCCCGATATCCGGAGCCTTCCCTTTGTTATCTGCGGAGAGAGTCCAGGAACTCGACACTCCAGTTAATGTGACAGAAATCAAAACTGCAGTTTTTGACATGAATCCTAACAAAGCTCCAGGAATAGATGAGTTCAATGCATTATTTTTCCAGAAACAATGGGGTAAGGTTGTCCCACACGTGGTGACTTTTATTTAAGAAGTTTTCTGACTGGAGCGATGGGAGCAGGAACTGAATCAAACCATCCTTGTTTTGATCCCCAAAGTCTCTTCTCCGAAGCATATCTCTCAGTTTCGACCAATTAGCCTCTGCTCTGTGATTTACAAGATTATTGCTAAAGTTATTGTGAATCGTTTGAAGACCCACCTTAACTATCTTGTGGCGGCTAAGCAATGTAGTTTTATTCCTCGACGACATATAACTAATAACATTATCATCGCTTAGGAAGTAATTCACTCGATGAGAAAGAAGAAGGAGAAGACTGGTTTCCTTGCCATCAAAGTGGATTTGGAAAAACCATACAATCGGCTTCAATGGGACTTTATTTATGACACTTTAACAGATATTGGGGTATCGAACAATTTAATAAGGGTCATTATGATGTATGTGACTACAGTTTCACTGTAAGTTGCTTGGAATGGCCAGCTTTCTGATCCGTTCAATCCTTCAAAGGGTATTAGACAAAGCGACCCGCTCTCACCTTATTTGTTTTTGTTGTGCATGGAACGACTAGGTCACCTTATATCACATGAGGCGGGACAAGGAAACTGGAAACCATTTAAGATGAGGTATACAGGGCCTTCCATATCCCATTTTTTCTTTGTCAATGACCTCGTTCTGTTTGTAGAAACTACGAAATCTCATATACAGGTGATAGTAAGGACTTTGGGGACTTTTTGTAAGGCCTCAGGATAAAAAATTAGCACTGCTAAAACTCATATTTTTTTCTCTAAGAACGTCTCTCGGGATTACGCGCAACGAATCAGTCAGGAACTACAGATTCCTACTACGAACAATCTTGGTAAATATCTAAGAATACCGTTGATTCACGAGCATACAACGAGGAATACTTATCAATACATCCTAGATAAAGCACATCAGAAACTGGAAGGATGGAGTGCGTGCCTCCTTTCTTTAGCGGGGCGAGTCACTCTAACCTAGTCAGTAATTTCATCCATACCCATCTTTACGATGCAAACAGTAAGAATTTCGAGGAAACCATGTGATGACTTGGAGAAAATAATGAGGGATCAGAGGAAAATGCATTTAGTTAACTGGGAGACCATCTGTCAGACAAAAAAAGTAGGGGGCCTTGGACTTAAAAGAATTCGATCCTCAAATGATGCGCTACTCATAAAACTGGGCTAGGATTTGATTACTAAACCAATAATGTTATGGGTCCAGCTTCTTAGAACAAAATATCGATTAGATGATCACCACATCCCTCAAACGCTGGATAGAAACGAGGCCTCGGTTATTTGAAGGGGGACATCAACAACGTGGCGTTTTGTACGCCAAAGGTGAAAATGGAAACTCGGTAATGGGAATCACATTTCATTCTGGTTGGATAATTGGGTCGATGATTGGGGTCCCCTCTTGTTCATGACGACAGGCCACCTTGCGGATAACTTGATTTATGCTAAAGTTTCAGACTTTACTGACGAGAGTGGCAACTGACACTAGAATATGTTCCAACACTATCTTCCTTCTAGGGTTTGTATGGCTATTGCAGCAATCCGCCCCCTAGAATAGAAATGGGGGAGGATAAAATAGTGTGGGGACCATCAATACATGGGGGATTCACAATAGCGTCTGCATATGGAAATGGGCAGGGCCACAAAAGGTTAGGTCATTTCCTTGGCTAATGGCTAAGAGAAAACTGTTGACCAATCAACAGCGAGTAGCGCGACATATATCAATGGACAACCGCTGTCATTACTGTGGCAAAGAAGAGACAATATTACACACATTTTGAGATCATTCTAGGTGAAATCTTTCTGGGTTTAATTTCCTCCAACAGTCGTCGATGAAGCCTTTTTTCAGCAAGATGAGGAGTCGTGGGTGAAATCTATTCTTTTGAAGATATCACAAGTACAACAGGTCTAGTGGGCTACCATCTATGAAGTCTCCTGCCGGTTTTTATAGCAATGGAGAAACAAGAGTCTTTTTTATGAGGGTTTTGTTTGGCCGGGCTTAGGCACTAGGGAGTTATAGATTATGTTGATTGGGTAGCTAAGGCTCGAGTTATGGAGAGCCGAGTGCGCCAATCACAGGAGTTGGCAGTGGGTCAATTAGTTGGATGGTCTAAACCGCCTATAGGCTGGATCAAATATGTTCCTGAATGCTTGGAACAAAGCTTGCAGTTCTGAAGGAGATGTAGCTATTGTCGTTCTCAGGAGTACATACACCCTTAATACTATTACCTTCTCAGGTCCCTGCAAATCCAATATCACGTTTCAGGTGAGTTCTTGGAGATCATATCTCATTATCTAACTCCAAACATTGTTAGTAACTTCCTATCACATTCCAGATTTACGGAACAATCAAGGCTCCTACGGATATAGGAGACTATGAACATAGGAATCAATGGATCGAGTTTCAGAATTTAGAGAATTTCAAGGTTGAAGGTGGTGGAACCATCGATGGGAACGGAAACATATGGTGGCGGGAAACCTGTAAGATCAAGAAAAGACAGGTGTGTCAAACTTTTTTGTGATTCTTAATCGTTACCATCTCTGTACTAGTACGAACTATGCAGTGATGTTTCTGTTTCTGTTGTTGCGCAGCCATGCATAAACGGCGCTCCAACTGTAAGTTCCAGTGTCATGTTCAGGTTCACGTACGCTATCTTCTTCAGTTCTCTATCCTTTTTATATCTGAAGAATCTTTTTTCTTTTTTTTTTCAGGCAATGACCTTCCGTGAATGCAAGAATTTCGAAGTAGTAAACCTGAATTTCATAAACGCACAGCAAATGCATCTGAGATTTGATAAATGTGAGAATGTTAGAGCTACGAGCCTCTTAGTCACTGCACCAGGGAGGAGTCCCAATACTGATGGAATTCACATCTCTGCAACTCATAACATTAGCTTAGAAGACTGCGTCGTTGGAACAGGTATCATTGTATGAATCACCTTGAAAATAGGTTTTTTGAAAGGTATGTTCTTGGTGAAATTTATTATAATGTTTAAATAAGTTATAAAAATTATTATAATTAACTCTCCAATAAAGAGAATTATTATTTTAAATCATAATTTCATTAAATTAAAACACCTTTTTTCTTTTTTTGGGATTTGAAGTTATCTACTTTGCCTCTAATCCATTTAAAACTCAAATCAAACTTAAATTTTGATGAACATGACATAAATGGAAACTCTAATTAGTACTTTAATTTTGATTTTCTGATTGACACTTTATTTATTTGTCGAAGGGGATGACTGCATATCTATAGTGAGTGGGTCTGAATATGTTAGAGCCACCAATATCACCTGTGGACCAGGTCATGGCATAAGGTTCCTCATCTTCAAACACTATTTAACTTGATCGATGCCTCTTAACATGCCAGCTTAATTGCACTTAGCTGCTTTTTTTGTGTTCATGCTTCTTTCAGTATTGGTAGCTTAGGAGCTGGTCACGAGGAAGCGAAAGTTTCAAATGTGTTCGTCGATGGAGCAACTTTTTCAGGAACCTCAAACGGAGTGAGAATCAAAACTTGGCAGGTGAGAGTCGATTTCCAGGGTTCGTTTTTCCTGGAGCAATTAGAACTGAAGTGAACTTCAACTTCAAGCTTTTTTAATTGCTTCTTGTCTTGCAGGGAGGATCAGGATTTGCTAGAGACATACTGTTCCAAAACATCAAAGTAGACAAAGTGCACAATCCAATAATCATAGACCAGAACTACTGCGACAGGAAAGAAGCCTGCGAGGAACAGGTAAAATATAAGAATAAAACCCTGAACCTGTCACCTTCCAGACACTGACTAGAATCATAACTAATGAAATATTGTTTTGAATTGTGTCAGCCATCAGCGGTGGAAATAAGCAATGTAATGTACAGAAACATAGTCGGAACTAGCGCTTCTGAAGTGGGTGTGAATTTGGATTGCAGCAAAACCATCCCTTGTCGAGGAATATTTATGGAGAATATCGATCTGACCAGCCAAAAAGACGGTGAAAGTGCTAAAGCTGCCTGTCATAATGTAGAATTGGAAAAGATTGGAAGGGTCTCTCCACAATGCCCTTGATTGTTCCGTCAGCATTGTGTAGAAACCTGAAAAATATTCATTATTCAGGATTGAAGTTGCGTATTGTTTAGTAGAATTAGATTATAGGATTTTCAGTAGAGTTACATGATGAGATTGTAAATGATTCATGTTCTTGTTCCCAACTAACCAAGTCAAAGTTCAATGGCAGAAACTAGAAAGGAACTAGATTTTTATAATATAGGTGTCATTTGCAGACATAGTTACAGAATTGATCAAATCCTAGCAATCTTTTTAGTCTCTAAACAATCTCTAAATAGCCATTATCATGGAAAAAGCAGTAAACCCCGATTTCTATATTTTTTGATGGACACAGGTGCACGTCAGGACAAGGCATTCCTGATAAATTCAATTCTCTCTATCGCTTCTCTTCAGGTGTTAATTTCCTCTAAACATGAGTCTAGGAAGCCAATCAATCATTCTGCATGCTCTCGTTTTTCCCTGTACCAATCTATTATAAGTTCTCTAGTCTTAGCATTTACCATGAGATCAACTCACAAACTCATAACTTACCAAGCCTGGTCATCTGGATTTCCAAAGCTTTGAACAGGTATCGCCAAGCAACAGGTTCAGAAAAGATTGTGAACATTGAGCAGTTTGGAGCTAAAGCAGATGGAAGTGACGATAGTCAGGTAGGAATCCTGTTTTAGGGTTTGTTCTTCCCTCTCTTTACGTTGCTTTCAGGAATCAGAACCTCATTAGAATTTAAAGATTTGAATCAGTAATAATAATCGAACTGCAAAAAAAAAAGACTAATTTAAAGACTCTGTAAGGAACAGATAACATTAGAACACCCATTGAACAGTGAATCCTTATTCACTTCGAACTACAATCTTTTTCTGTTTTATGAATGATATTGTTCTTGAAATCTGTGTCAGGACTCAGCAGTTCAAGTGAGCAATATTGTAATATACAGAAACATAGTGGGAACTAGCTCTTCTGAAGTGGGTGGATAATTCATATATTTTGATATAATACCAGAAGATTTATACAACTAACATGATAAATTAACTCCTAATAAGATTCTAAGTGATCAAATTTAGTTAAGGAAATCACATAATAATTAAGATTTAGTCATTAGATTGGATTTATATTAAATTTGAATTATATAAGATTTAGTTGATGAACATAAAATTAAATTAATAAAGTATTATTTTTTTAAATGTTAATCCTTTCTAAAGTCTATTTTAATCATAAATTATTATTAAGTTAAATTAGACAATCTTTCATGATATAGGATTTAGTTAATGTGAATAACTATTTCTAAGTTCTATTCCAAACACTTACTGTAATTTTTGTATATATATACATCTATTCGTTTTTTTTTTGTTTCTACGTCTTGAACACCAAAGAAAACATGAATCTACCAAGCTCATCACCAACCCTTTTGTTCTGGTTTTTGTTCACAGTAACCTGTTTTTACTCTTGCCATGGCTTTTACATTGAGAAGTCTGAAACTCAGGGACTTAAGTACATCATTAGATCTTCAGAGAATGCTGATCGATTTGGAGCTAAAGCATATAGAAGAAAAGACGATAATGAGGTATAGTTAGATGCACGTGTCAGGATTTGTTCCTTTCTTTTATTTTTGACATAAGGAGTGAAATATATTTTATCGCCAGGTGTTCCTGAATGCGTGGAACAAAGCTTGCAGTTCTGAAGGAGATGTAGCTATTATCGTTCTCAGGAGTACATACACCCTTAATACTATTACCTTCTCAGGTCCATGCAAATCCAATATCACGTTTCAGGTGAGTTCTTGGAGATCATATCTCATTATCTAACTCCAAACATTGTTAGTAACTTCCTATCACATTCCAGATTTACGGAACAATCAAGGCTCCTACGGATATAGGAGACTATGAACATAGGAATCAATGGATCGAGTTTCAGAATTTAGAGAATTTCAAGGTTGAAGGTGGTGGAACCATCGATGGGAACGGAAACATATGGTGGCGGGAAACCTGTAAGATCAAGAAAAGACAGGTGTGTCAAACTTTTTTGTGATTCTTAATCGTTACCATCTCTGTACTAGTACGAACTATGCAGTGATGTTTCTGTTTCTGTTGTTGCGCAGCCATGCATAAACGGCGCTCCAACTGTAAGTTCCAGTGTCATGTTCAGGTTCACGTACGCTATCTTCTTCAGTTCTCTATCCTTTTTATATCTGAAGAATCTTTTTTCTTTTTTTTTTCAGGCAATGACCTTCCGTGAATGCAAGAATTTCGAAGTAGTAAACCTGAATTTCATAAACGCACAGCAAATGCATCTGAGATTTGATAAATGTGAGAATGTTAGAGCTACGAGCCTCTTAGTCACTGCACCAGGGAGGAGTCCCAATACTGATGGAATTCACATCTCTGCAACTCATAACATTAGCTTAGAAGACTGCGTCGTTGGAACAGGTATCATTGTATGAATCACCTTGAAAATAGGTTTTTTGAAAGGTATGTTCTTGGTGAAATTTATTATAATGTTTAAATAAGTTATAAAAATTATTATAATTAACTCTCCAATAAAGAGAATTATTATTTTAAATCATAATTTCATTAAATTAAAACACCTTTTTTCTTTTTTTGGGATTTGAAGTTATCTACTTTGCCTCTAATCCATTTAAAACTCAAATCAAACTTAAATTTTGATGAACATGACATAAATGGAAACTCTAATTAGTACTTTAATTTTGATTTTCTGATTGACACTTTATTTATTTGTCGAAGGGGATGACTGCATATCTATAGTGAGTGGGTCTGAATATGTTAGAGCCACCAATATCACCTGTGGACCAGGTCATGGCATAAGGTTCCTCATCTTCAAACACTATTTAACTTGATCGATGCCTCTTAACATGCCAGCTTAATTGCACTTAGCTGCTTTTTTTGTGTTCATGCTTCTTTCAGTATTGGTAGCTTAGGAGCTGGTCACGAGGAAGCGAAAGTTTCAAATGTGTTCGTCGATGGAGCAACTTTTTCAGGAACCTCAAACGGAGTGAGAATCAAAACTTGGCAGGTGAGAGTCGATTTCCAGGGTTCGTTTTTCCTGGAGCAATTAGAACTGAAGTGAACTTCAACTTCAAGCTTTTTTAATTGCTTCTTGTCTTGCAGGGAGGATCAGGATTTGCTAGAGACATACTGTTCCAAAACATCAAAGTAGACAAAGTGCACAATCCAATAATCATAGACCAGAACTACTGCGACAGGAAAGAAGCCTGCGAGGAACAGGTAAAATATAAGAATAAAACCCTGAACCTGTCACCTTCCAGACACTGACTAGAATCATAACTAATGAAATATTGTTTTGAATTGTGTCAGCCATCAGCGGTGGAAATAAGCAATGTAATGTACAGAAACATAGTCGGAACTAGCGCTTCTGAAGTGGGTGTGAATTTGGATTGCAGCAAAACCATCCCTTGTCGAGGAATATTTATGGAGAATATCGATCTGACCAGCCAAAAAGACGGTGAAAGTGCTAAAGCTGCCTGTCATAATGTAGAATTGGAAAAGATTGGAAGGGTCTCTCCACAATGCCCTTGATTGTTCCGTCAGCATTGTGTAGAAACCTGAAAAATATTCATTATTCAGGATTGAAGTTGCGTATTGTTTAGTAGAATTAGATTATAGGATTTTCAGTAGAGTTACATGATGAGATTGTAAATGATTCATGTTCTTGTTCCCAACTAACCAAGTCAAAGTTCAATGGCAGAAACTAGAAAGGAACTAGATTTTTATAATATAGGTGTCATTTGCAGACATAGTTACAGAATTGATCAAATCCTAGCAATCTTTTTAGTCTCTAAACAATCTCTAAATAGCCATTATCATGGAAAAAGCAGTAAACCCCGATTTCTATATTTTTTGATGGACACAGGTGCACGTCAGGACAAGGCATTCCTGATAAATTCAATTCTCTCTATCGCTTCTCTTCAGGTGTTAATTTCCTCTAAACATGAGTCTAGGAAGCCAATCAATCATTCTGCATGCTCTCGTTTTTCCCTGTACCAATCTATTATAAGTTCTCTAGTCTTAGCATTTACCATGAGATCAACTCACAAACTCATAACTTACCAAGCCTGGTCATCTGGATTTCCAAAGCTTTGAACAGGTATCGCCAAGCAACAGGTTCAGAAAAGATTGTGAACATTGAGCAGTTTGGAGCTAAAGCAGATGGAAGTGACGATAGTCAGGTAGGAATCCTGTTTTAGGGTTTGTTCTTCCCTCTCTTTACGTTGCTTTCAGGAATCAGAACCCCATTAGAATTTAAAGATTTGAATCAGTAATAATAATCGAACTGCAAAAAAAAAAAGACTAATTTAAAGATCTGTAAGGAACAGATAACATTAGAACACCCATTGAACAGTGAATCCTTATTCACTTCGAACTACAATCTGTTTTTGTTTTATGAATGATATTGTTCTTGAAATCTATGTGTCAGGACTTAGCAGTTCAAGTGAGCAATATTGTAATATACAGAAACATACTGGAAACTAGCTCTTCTGAAGTGGGTGTGACATTCAACTGTAGCAAGAACAAGCAGGTCTGTTGCATCACATGACTCTGCACAGCCAAGAAACCGGCACCAAAGCTTCCTGCAATAATGTGAAGTTGGCCACCAGAGGAAAGGTCTCTCCGCGGTGCTCTTTATGTAGCCTCCTGGAGTTTAAATCTCTCACGTTATTACCAACATTTTAAACACTAAATTGGTTTTACTGATTTACTGATTTCTCTGACAAAAACCTCAAGTCCCAGAAGTCCCTCGTGATTTTGTACTTTTTAATTGCATGTTCTTGGCAAGCTCATTATTCTTTCTCATTTTATGTTGGACGCGGAAGCTTTGGCCAGTAATAATATAAATTCTTGCATGTTGCACGTAAATTTTTGTTTATTCTCAACCAATCGAAGAGTCTGATCAATCAAAATTAGAGTGAAATACAAAAATTTCTTTTATAATTTTCAATTTTTAAATTTTCTTAATTTTCAAATTTTCAGAAATTTTTATTTTAAAAGTTAAAAAATAATAACGAAATACTCACACTATGGACATCATAATTGTACTAATCCATACCGCTAATATGATGATTCAACTCAACTCAAATTTAAACTAAATTAATTAAATCTGACTCAAATTGATAATTTAGTATAATTATTGTAGATTATTAATTAAAGTTTAATTTAATCAATTCAAGATAAAGTTGGGCCAAAAGATCCCGATTCAAGATAAATTCATGAGAGAGTGAGATCTTTTTAAGGTCTACTCCATCATTTAGAAATTGATTAATTAGTAATGATACATGAACTTGATGTCCACCCACAAAAGAAATCCAAGTCCTAGTAGCCCTGCTAAATGCTGATTCAACATAGATTCTACATCTTAGAACCAAACCAATTTTAGGGCAGCTTTGTGATAATGGAACCAATCAGCAAAAAGCATTAAGGTTGCAAAGACCAATGCACCAATTGTAGTACAATATAGTTGTAATTCACTAGTTATTCCAGTACAATATAGTTGTTATTCCAGACGCTTTCTAAATCTTAAAAAAATCGAAGATTTAAGAGTTACTATATTATTGAAATTTTATTAATTCACGTGTATATATTTTATAATTTATTTAGATTATGTTAAATTATTAATATAAGTCAAATTTAGGATTTAATTTAAGTTATTATATTAGTGAAATTTGATTAATTCATGTCTAATATTCATATTCCGTATATTTCATCAGGACTAACTTGACTAGTCTTAAAAGAAAATCTTATCCTACATGAAATTTGTTAGGATTTTGTTAAAATTTGCATGTTTTCTTCATGTTTATACATGGATGCATGCTAGATTATTCAAGTTTTAGCTCAACAAATAGATCACCCTATGCCTATACATGTAGATTATATACAAACCCAACCTAATCCAGTTATCTAATTTATGCTATATGTGGATACCTATAACTAAACTCTATATCAGCCTAATCATAGAAGATGATAATAAATATTAAATAATAAGTTACAAGGCAAGAATGCTTATAAAAATCGGATCATTTGAACGCTCTATGCAAAATGAGTATATATTATGGATTCGAAAACAAATCTTTATAATAACTTCATTTCAATTAAAGTATTTGGAAGAAATCAAAACAGCATCTCTTGTGAAGAAGACGGGGTCTATAACATATATATATATACATTTACACAGCATTAAAATATAGAAGATATGTCTCATCATGACCTAATGTATACGTAATCTTTGGTAATTTTAATTAACTGATCCCGAAAACCTTTATCGAAACAGAAAGGTTTTTAAGTAAAAAAGGAAAAGGGGTTGAAGCATAGTTCAACATTTCCAGGAATCACATGATTGTTTCACATGCATCATTATCAAGTATATCTCAGTACGTGGTACGATCTATAAGCAAACTGTTTCTTTTTTTTTGTTTCCTAGAAACATGTTCTTCGTATAACCTCAAAACTTGCTTGTTTCCCCTATGTGAGATAGGCCTTTTACTAGGAGCATGAAGTTGAAGAGGAAGCTCAATTATAGCTGAAACAGCTGGGAGGCCCTTATCAGCCTAAGAAAACGTTATGTGCATGCAATGATCAACAACATTACATATTTCAAATAAATTATTGAGATTAATTCAAATTTTACTAAGTGTGTGTATGTTTTTGTAACTCAGACAGAATTATTGTATAGATGGGCACACAAGGAAAGCAAAGGGAATGGGTACACTGATCATTAATCATCTGTCTAAAATTCAACAAAAAGTTTCTTACTTTCTTTTAAGTAAACAACACAATAAA
>JAOTAY010000004.1:218961-232374 GCA_025629805.1 Erythroxylum baracoense
ATTAATCATCTGTCTAAAATTCAACAAAAAGTTTCTTACTTTCTTTTAAGTAAACAACACAATAAATATGTGTTTGATAGGGAGTGTACTGAGAGGTAGGGAAGGTAAAAGAGAAGAAGTATGGAACTAAACTAAGCTGTTTCTGGTGGGGGTGTCTCAACCACACAATGTACAATAGCTTAACCAGACAAACAAAGAAGGTTTGTTCATGTAGTTAGTGAAGATATAAAAGTAGAAGAGCAGCTAACCTCCCTCCTTCTGCTTCCTCATACCTACCCTTACGGTCCATATTTCATCTTATGCTTTTATTCTCTCTCCACTCACACACACACAAACATATGAACACGCCCAAATACGACCTTTGTTTTTTCCCTGTTTAGTTTCTAGGGCGACAACAATATCCATGGAAAGTAAAGAAAGGGACATCTTTAGGAAGTGAAAAGAGATCAAAAAGGTTCAAAAGAATATGTATCTTCTGTGGTAGTAGAGTTGGTTACAAATCTTCATTTAGTGATGCTGCTCTTGACCTTGGAAACCAACTGGTAATATTTGTGTGTATCATACAGTCAACGAGCTTCATACACTAATATTTATGTAGATTGATTCAACCGATCTAACTTTTGATATCAGGTTAAGAGAAATATTGATTTGGTATATGGTGGAGGAAGTTAGGGCTTATGGGTTTGATCTCACAGACTGTGTCTAATGGAGGTTGCCATGTTCTTGGGTATAATATACTATAGACTATTTATCAAGAACATATCATCTTCTCACACTAGTTTCAATTTTCTTCAATTTTTGATCATCTTGTTATGTTTGTATAGGGTGATTCCTATACCTCTTATGCCTCATGAGGTATACAATATTTCATCCCTTATGTTTTACTATCTATTTTGAGAAAAAAAATGAACAAGAAGCTACCCTTTATGTTCTACTCTTTGACAAATAACAGGAGTAACCATAAGAGAAGTGAAAATTGTTGAACACATGCATAAAAGAAAAGCAGAAATGGTAAGGCATGCAGATGCTTTCATTGCACTTCCTGGCAAGTATTAACAGTTCTTGATTCAACATCTATATTTCTTTAGTTATAAAAATTTGAGATCTTTTCAGGTGGATATGGAACTATGGAAGAGGTGCTAGAGATGATTGCTGGTCTCAGCTTGGAATTTATGAAAAACTAGTGTGTCTTTGATCCTTATCGATTACATATGCGCTCATCTGTTAAACGTTCGAACATTAATCTAAAGGGATACTCTTGTTCTTCTATGTTATTCTACAAATAGGTGGGATTACTTAATGTAGACGGATACTACAACAACTTGCTTTCCCTGTTCGATAAAGGAGTTGAAGAAGGATTCATTAAGGAGACAGAAAGGCAAATCGTGATCATAGCAGAAACAGCAGATGAGCTCATAAAAAGAATGGAGGTGATGATGAACAAGAAGAACATATCGAAAAGAATAACAACAATCTCTTCTACTTAGCTTCACATCATCTATCATACGAGTATATCGATATGATATAATAGAACACCTCAATTCTAGACTAACCTAATATAATTCTAATTCTAGAAACATTTTAATATTGGGATTCTAATGTTGCAGGAGTATGCACCAGTGCATGAAAGGGTTGCACCCAGACAAAGTTGGGAAGTGGACCATTATGCAAGTCTACAACAAATGAGGAACCCCTAGGATCTTAGCCAGACCACAACCTTTTGTATATTATAAGTTAACACCATGTCCATATAATATTTATGTTGGTAAGCTAAGGTAAGCTATTTATGTCCCATTACCATCAAAAGGAAAAGGAAAAGGACAGAAAAAGATAACCTAATCTCTCTAGTGGGAAAGTCTAAAGATCCCATATCCTGATCACCCATTTGTATACTCATGATGATGATGAAATATAATATATGTTTTATCATTTTGGTGTACCCTGAAGCTGTCTCTATCTTTGACCATGTCAAAAAGCCATAGAACTGTGGTTAGGGACACGGGGTGTTCTTTTCATTGTGTCAAGACTTGCTTTTGGTTTGAAATTACTTATAGTCGTAGAGAAGATTCTGATGAATGTGTGGATTGGAGGTTAGGGAATATTTCTTGGCATGATCACCGGTGGCTCTAGTTCTGTGGTTAGCGTCCTACAGTAATTTGGATTGTTTTGTTATAGGCGTACTTTTCAATTCCGACCAGGACTAAGACAACAATCTAGTTTGGTTGGAACAAGACTAGAGCTTCTTCTAAGCTCTAACGTGATCCAACTTGGAACTAGGTTTTAAACTACACGTGGAAATTGAGGCGATAGTTACAGAACTAGTCCAATCCTAAATGATGACAGACATGAGATCATTCCGTTTGATTATGTATTATTTTGGCCATGACTAAAAACAATAAATAAGAAAATTCACGCATTTCATGTTACAATAAAACATAAAATTTCCTTTCAAATTTGTGTCAGAGGTGACCAAAACAAATTCGAACCCTTTAAAAATTAGTAGGTCAAGTTTATTTTAACCAGACTCGTAATTAAATATTTGAGTGTGAGAAATTTTGTGGAACTCGACACTTTTGTTATAAACATTGATCCCTTTCAGGGTGTTTAGTTAACTAGAATAATCATTCCATATATATTCTTACTAATAGGACATTCTTTTGTTTGGATGAAAAAAACATACATAATATATAATTAAAGAGGCATCTTTATTCCTTGAGTATGGTGAATAAGTAAACTCGTAAGTCTTTATCTTTATTTATTCCACACAGTTTAAGAATACAACTAAGATGTTAGACAAAAACATCCGTAAGGAATCTATATAATTACATAACTATAATAATAATAATAACAACAACAACATGATGCAATTAGCTGAAATTATAATAAATATTTTGATTTTTTTATTAATTATTTCTTTGTCATTCCAAAATATTAACATTACGTTATTATTAGAAATTCTTTAAAATAAACTATACAAAATAATACATATTTTATACATTCCTCGTGTATTCTATTCATAAAGTATTTATTATGCCTTGTTAGTATGCAGATATCAAGCACTATGAAAGTTTTTTTTGGACTCAGAGGCTCGGCTTTAATTGCTACTCCTACTCTAAACATCAATCCTTACTGTACAAGCTGCTACCAAGCACATAATGAATGCTTGTGAATTAGTACCCAAATAATTTAAAGCAATGTCAAATTAACAATCCGATAAATCTAATACACAACATATACAACATAGAAATAACACCGATCAATAACACTGTTCAAACCATAGTAGTCAATTAGGAGCAAACCATAATAATAGTTGTACCCGTACAACAATAAATTCTCTAATCAAGAGTACGGGGCTCTGGCGTCAAGGACTAATGCCTGTTGCTGTGGTGAACATCTCTTCCATTTGTTCCAACAACCTCCATCCGTTGTCCTCTCAAAAATGCGGGGCTGCCTTCCAGGGAAGGTATGCTCCCATTGTGGATTTTCGATCAAATAGTCCCAACCCCTGAAAATACATTACACACATATGTTCAGTTCTTTTTTCATTTATAAATTCCCATAAAGTTATCAAACCATATAACACCACACTTTGCATTAAATATACACATAGCCAAGCACAGACATTCACACAACTTCCTCTCATGTTTCTCTTTTTTCTTAATGTTTACCTCCTTAAATTATCCACAAAATCTGGACCTTCTGCAGATGGTGAGGTAGAACAATCCTGGAGGATCTCTGCATCGGACAGACATTGAAATGTCCGAGCTAAATGCAACAGAAATTCAGTCCTACATGCATGACACCAAGAACATCCAAAACAATTAACCATGACAAAATAAGCTGCAATTTTAGTATAAGGCCCACAGGCGTGTCAAACTAGATATCATCTATCCCAATAAAAAGCTCCTAACTCAATTATGCTAATAATCTATTTTCACATTAAACAAAGACTAGGAAGCACGCAATACCAAGAGCATGGTTCAATCACAAATCTATCCTTCTGAGTATCGTATGTCTCTAGTAACTTGCCCTTCCAAGAGGGGTCACCACAGGAAGCTGTAACTCTAATTCTTCTGACTATTTCATCTGGGCCTCTCGAACTTCTATCAAAACTGGCTGGAATGACTGATCCGTTGGATGTTTCAACCTAACAAGGTGAAAGCACAGCTTTTCTGTTCAGTTTACATAATTTAAACATACTATGCTAATATTTAGGGGTTCACTCCGTTACTCTGTGCCTATCCTGTTCTATGAGTATCCATCTATTCAATTTCTGTGGGTCTCATTTATTAAATAGATGAATGCTCATAGAACAAGGTACAGGGTAGGAACAGAGTAATGGGAACAGGTGATCTGTTCCCAACATTTAGAGCAGTAGACATCATTAAAAATGAAAAGAAATGAAGAAAAAAAGATTTGAAGATGAATCTAACCCTGAACCCATGAAAAATCGGGCGTGCATTTCTTTTAGAATCCCATATGGTATTATCCTCCAAAACAAACAGAGTTCGAATATGAAACCTTTCTGGCCTCTTCTCCAAAGTTTCAATTATTTTTGAACACAAAGTTAAAGAATAACCATCCGATTTTCCATGGGAATTAGATCTTGTCGAGCCGTTAGGGTGCTGCAAAAAAGGACAATACAATTGCTTAAATTATCCCACCTCCAATGATCTAACCACAACTCTAGAAAATGAAAAACAATTTGAGATTCTTGGACCAGACTTCAAGTGAAGCATCTTGGAAGCCACCAATCAAGTGGATCTGCAATCAGAAGTTAGTATACATAATTAAGTCCATTCAGTAAGACGCTAATTGAATTAAATGGAGCAACCAATAAAGCAATGGAATTTTATAGTAAATACACAGTTTAGAAGAATACATCCAAGTCAACATCAGAAATATTATTGATAACGCGTGATAACATCTGGGTCAGTCCAATTTCGACAATTTTAGGAGAATCCATATGGGCAACAGATGTCCTGCGACAATCACGGATAGAGAGGTCAGAAATAATGATATGAGGGCCAATCATAAGATTTCTCGATCACTTGTCATGAGGGAATTTGTTCTTACATTTTATTTTTCGGGTTCCAAATAACAATGCCCACACAAGTTGTTGCCTCATCAGTACCAATAAACTACACATGCAAATCAAAAGTAAGACTCAAAAATTTATGATACATAAAAAAGGAGGAAATACGAGATTGCAATCTCCAAAATGACTTGAATGACAGGTTTAACCACAAGTAGAAATAACAGAGAGTTAAGACTCACAACGCCTCCTGGATCACAAGAAAAGAAGTAATTGAGGATTCAAATGTTGCGTAAAAAAGAAATAGAAGAGTGATTATGCGTGGTTTAATAATGAATCATGTCAACAGAATAGAAGAAGAAAAGTAGATACATCCACAAGTGTAGGGTCAGCAGTTGCATATTCCCTTTGAAAGACGTAAACCCATCTACCAGTTGGAGCTGAGCTTTGCAAACCAGAGTCGTCCAAAACTATCTTTGTCTCTTGCATTGCCTTGAATGAAGACGAGGCAGATAACAACGTGGGGTGCTTCATTAAAGATGTCAAAGTACCACAACCTCCCTATCACAAGTACGCAAATTCGCTAAATTTGATGAAAAACGACAAACCACTAGCTATGTAGAAGTTGGGAGAAATCACAATTTGAATGGTGAAACAAACGGGTATGAGATTTTGCACACTGAAAGTAAATTTTTAATACTTTTTGCTCTTTCCTATCAGAAGAGAAGATAGAAAAAAGAATACCAGGGGATGGTTTGAGGAAGAAGAACGACGAAAAGACGAAAATAGAAGACCATCAACGAATATCATATTCTCAGACAACTCCACACAGCCCAGCAGCAGAGTCTTCCTCTTCTCTCTTAGTCTTCTCTTAAGTCCGGGAGAGCTACGGACGCAGTGAGAACTGAGAAATAAGAATTTCAACAGACATTTAAAAATATGAAATTAAATTACAGAAACATATTTGACCCAAATAATCTTTGCCGACCCGACCCATTTAGACTATATTCGACCCGATTCTACCCCAACTTGATCTGAAACTATTTGACCCAGACCGACTTGATTAGGCCCAGTCTAACAGATCCGAAAATGATCCAGCCCATTTCCTAAAAAAGGCCCGCATATGTTCCTTCTTTTCCCCGACTTCACTCCAGCAAATTACAAACCAAGTCAGCCTCACCCTTACTTGACTCGGCCCGACCCATATAAACGTAACTTGCCCAACCCGGCTTGACCCGACACGGGTCAATTGGGTCGGGTCGCATCGGAGAACATGGCCTCCGTTTTGCGATATTTGCGAATTTATCAACAATAACACCGCCAATGTTAGTCGGAGGCGTTAATCTTCTGATCGGATCATGAAAATTTACTGAATTAAGCTTAATTCAAGTAAATTTACCGCTTTCT
This sequence comes from Erythroxylum baracoense, assembly GCA_025629805.1. NCBI lineage: Eukaryota > Viridiplantae > Streptophyta > Magnoliopsida > Malpighiales > Erythroxylaceae > Erythroxylum > Erythroxylum baracoense. Next base: position 225,404 of record JAOTAY010000004.1, read on the forward strand.
CTGTCTCCTAGAACATATTCCATTAGCTTCCGTTTCCAGAAAATGTCCATAAACACAAGAACAGTATATCTACCAAAAACTCAACGCTGAATCACCTCCACTTCGTACCTATTTCTACGAGAACTTATCGACATCATCAAGTTTCTATAACTTCGTAAAAGTAAAGAAAGAGAACTCTTGAAAAAAGGAACAACACAGTTAAAAGCAACCTGTGATCCTCCGTTAGGAATCTTTCACAGAAATCTCATCCAACAGAAGGAAGAGAGGGAGAGACAATTACATCGGAAAAGGAATTCGCCGAATTCAATCTCTTGAACGCCGAGGAGACTGAGGGAAGCGAGCGAGAATCAATCTTAACGGCGCGAGACGTTATATAGTATCGTAGCAGTATCGTTAACTGGTTTAATTTGGCCTAAACGGTGGAATCAACCTTAACGGTAAGTTCGCTTTTTCGTTAGTAAACGACACCACTTAACTGAACACATCGTCTATGAGTGGCTACGAGACTAGCAAACTTATCAACTCTTTTGATTCACAGTGCTCCAATGGCTACTCTCAGTTTCAGTCCTACGAGACTTCCCCATAAACCCTTCTCGAGAATTGCTTCTTCCTCAAACTACTTCGAGACTCTTTCCTTCAGTTTCTATCTAAAGCCCTCCAAGTACTACAAGAAACCAAACGGCTTGCAATCCAACATTGTTTTCCCAAAGCTCTCGGTCTCAACGCAAGAGGAGGTGGATATTGAGGACTATGAAGATGACCCAACTGCTGAACTGAGCTTTCTAGATCCAGAAACCGATCCAGAGAGCATTGTCGAATGGGAATTGGATTTTTGCTCTAGGCCAATACTTGATGATAGAGGCAAGAAGGTGTGGGAGCTTGTGGTGTGTGATGATTCACTGTCACTTCAATACACCAAGTATTTTCCGAATAACGTTATCAATAGCATCACTCTAAAGGAGGCTATGTTTTCTATTTCTGAGAATCTCGGTGTCCCTTTACCCGAAAAAGTTCGCTTCTTCAGGTGATTTCTATGGTAATTTGCCTTTTTGACATTCATGCATTTTAACAAATAGCTTGTGTGTATAACCATAGCGTTGTGCGATTGTTACATTACTCGAGTATATGGTGCTGATTGACTGTGCCAGTGCATTTCAGGGGACAGATGCAGACAATTGTAGGAAAAGCATGTAAGGAGCTGGGTATCAAGCCTATTCCTAGCAAACGGGTGCGTATGTATTCGATAGGAACTCGGTTTTTCATTTTCCTAATCTTAATGGAACCAAGAATCTGTTGCTTTACTCTAGCCAAAAGTGACTGATAAACCAGTGAAGGTAAAGATTTAGATGGAAACATGCTCATGTTGTTTCTTCTGGTTGATTGACTAAATAGATGGTCACACCAATGAAGTGGGTTTCATACCATATCTGACCGGATCGGAAACGGTACCGAACTGTGTTGCACTCTACTGGGTTGCCGTAATTTTTAAAAACTATTCAAAAGAGTATCCGTTGATCCGATACAATATGTGCATGGGGAAATTTAAGCAAACAGACATTATATATTCTTGCACCCTGTCATTGCACTGAATTCTTCTTTTTTCTTAATGAGTCACAGCAACTGAGATTCAATCCAAGTCCAGGCATTCCTATGCATGAGATACCTCACTAGTTGTTGAGGAAATGCAATCGTTATTTACGCATCCTCTTGTGCGTATATGAGCCTACATGAACTAACTAATTTGTGCCATTTGCTCACCTTTCTTGGTTGGTTTTTTTCTGCAGTGTTTATCACTTCTTCTATGGCTGGAAGAACGGTACGAGACTGTATATACTCGTCATCCTGGTTTTCAAAAGGGAGCTAAACCGATTCTGGCATTAGACAATCCTTTCCCAATGGAACTCCCGGAGAACCTGTTCGGGGAGAAATGGGCGTTTGTCCAGCTACCTTTGTCAGGTACAGGCATGGTAGACTAGCATTGGCATATTCCTTGTTGATATTCATACATGTGACATGTCATGGCATCCATTATGCAGAACGATTTTTCTGGAAGTCAGAAGTTTATGAATAGAAACATTCATAAGTTTGTGAAATCATTCATAAACTGAGGCGATAGTCTTTGACTTCGAAATCATTGATTCTTTGAAGCGAAAAAGAAAGAAACTATTAATTCCTGAATTGCAAACGGAAATTGGAGATTCTAACCTGTATACTCCCATTTGCAGCTGTTCAAGAAGAAGTGGCATCACTGGAGACGCGATTTGTGTTTGGTGCAGCTCTTGACTTGGACTTGCTGGGAATTGAGATCAACGACGAAACACTGATTCCTGGACTAGCTGTTGCATCTTCTCGTGCAAAACCGTTAGCAGGTATCTCCTTTCTCTAATCTACTATCTATGGCCATCTCTTGATAGTTCAACATTTATGCCGCATCCTGCAAAGGATAAGTTCAACACTTTCCTCCAATTTGTTGCAGCCTGGATGAATGGACTGGAAGTATGTTCGATCGAAGCCGATATGAGTCGTGCTGCATTGATTCTATCTGTTGGAATTTCTACAAGATATGTTTATGCAACCTATAAGAAAACTCCTGTAACAACAGCTGAAGCTGAAACTTGGGAAGATGCAAAGAAGGCCTGTGGAGGGTTACATTTCCTTGCCATCCAGGACGACTTGGATTCTGATGACTGTGTTGGATTTTGGCTTTTGCTAGACCTGCCTCCTCCACCTGTATAATTTATGTTTTTTTTTTTTTGTAATGTACGAGCCTGTTTATCCACACCACACAACGGAATTTCTTGCTGTCTAGCCATATGATGTTGGAAAAAGATCATTATTCGCTAACTTAAATCCAATGTTGGGCATGGGATGACACTCGGCTCAGAGCTCAATATAACCTAATTCTGTTCCCTTAAACTGAACTTTTGGACTAAATTTGAATCTGAGAAATGAATTTAAGACTAGACTCAGCAATCTGAACAACCCTTCTTACAATTACAAAACCACGTCAATTTAAAAAAGATTTTTAAAATAACATCGATTTAACGGATCGTCTTGAATAATTTCTTTTAATAATAACATTTTAAATGGTCCAAATAAATTCAAACTCCGTGACACAAGCCTAACTAGGATTTGGGCCAAACTTGGATCATGCCTTTAGGGATTGGACCGTTCAATTCCACCAATCCATTGCCATTTCTAATTAAACCTTAAGCAAATCTGAACAGTAGGGAACCGTGAGGTTTACAGAGGGATCCAAAGTCCAAACAAGAACCTGATTCTTTTATAAGTCACAATTACGCAATTGATGATGACATACTCGTAATTAATATTTTTCCAGAGCCTATTGAACAAAATACATGAACATAACACCGAAGCCAATGAAATGTCACTTTCACTTAACATTAATCAACTAATAAAAGTCGCAACAGCTACACAGAACTGCCATCATGAACACGAAGCTTGGATTCTGAATCATTGTTGTGCTCCACTTTAGAAAAGGAGAATTTGATACCCTACTCTGAAATTATCCTAGAGGTACACAATAACCTTTCATTTACAATACAACTGCATATAAATAAGCAGCGGTACAAGCAACCCCAAAAATGCAACCTTAATCTCTGCCTCTGGAATGGAAGACAAACACTTGACCCCTAATAGGGAAGAAATCTTGAGCTTAATCATCAATTTAAAATAAGATCAAGCGGTCACCTCTTTGATCTCTTTTGCTTCTGCGGAATAAAGCGAACAGCCTGCTTCCCAAGTTGTATAGTTTTCAATCTGCTATCATCTAGAGTAACCGAAAGCAATGAAGTGCCTTCAACAATATCAGATACCACACCCTTATGCCTGGATTAAAAGGTCAAGATCAAAGATGGAACGGAAGATCAAATAAAAAGCAAGCAAGTACCTGAGGATATATTACCGAAAGCATAATCACTCATATGCATCTTCTTGAGGAGATGAAAGGAAAGAAAAAGCTTACCATGAATCATCAGATGACTGGTGAACTTCAACTCTCTTTCCAATTGCATCTTTACCCAACCTTTTCAATATCCAACTAGCTGCCATCATCTGGCTGTCCTGATGAGATTGCGTGGCATCTTCATCTTCGTTTGATGTCATCATGAAGTTCGATGATCTCTTTCGCTTTGATCTTTGACCCCTTATACTCTTTTCAACCTCAGGTGGAGGACACTGAGAACTCTGATTCTCAATCTCAGGTTTTTTAATCTTCAATCTGAGTGAAAGTTTAGAATCTTTTGGCAAGGAATTCAAAATCGGTGTGTCACCAGAGTCATCATTGCTTTCAGCTTTTGAATTGGGCCTCATTTCTGGTGATTTTGCCAAAGCTAACTTGTCAGTTCTTACAGTGGGGACATCACTGGCAGGCTCAAATGCAGCTCTGCTCCCCCCAATGCTTCTTTTACTTGATGAAACACGAGTCTCGTCTGAACGCATGGTTTCACCTCTGCCAGTGCCTCTCTCTATATCGAATTTGGAATTTAAGTTGGAAGCTTCAGGCTTCACTTTTCCAAACTTAATCATATTTCCTTCTCTTCGTGCAAATTTTAAGCCGCTTGTTTGGCTAGACTGATTAATTGTCTCCTCTGCATGATCCAAAATAACTACTATGAATCTATGATGCCCTTCATTCACTAAAACAAACTCTTAATGATAATGAGGAAATTTTAAATGAATGGATGGAAGCCACTCACCTTCTCCAAATTTATCAGTGCCATTGTTTCTCTCTGCAGTAGACTTGTCACTCATCCTATGACGGCCTGTACCATCACTACCTATTCATAAATACCAAATGTACAAGGATATGAGTGAGGACACACTATCATTCAGTAGGAAGTATCAATCTAAAAATTTGGTGATTAAGCTGTCGTAGCAAAAAAAAAAAAAATTTCATTAAGTTACTAATTAAAAAATATTACAAATATATTTATGGAAACAGATCATCTTAGTTCATCAAGGGAAACCAAACTGATGGCATACCATTGGAAGTTGTCAAGTCCTGCTCTCTTTGAGAGCTTGAAGCATCAGATCTTGGAGACTTGGTAACATTTATCTTTCGAGCACCTAAATTTATGACCAGCTTCTTTGCTTTCACAGTTGATTTGCTAGCATCTTTTTGTGTGTCATTCCCACTATCCAAATCTTGAGGCTTATTATTTACAATTCTAATAACTCTGGATGTCCTTTCTCCATCCCTCACCATGACCTCATCAACAAACTTTTGTTTCAAACCTCCTGGCTGATTAATAGAGGGAAAGCCTTCAGTGCGGTTCACCACTCCTGCAACAGTGGAAGAATACACATCCAGTCCTTTTTCATATGTTTCGGTGTCACCAGCCTTATTATCATCCATACTAGTTCCATGAGATTGAATATCCTGCTGAGTTACTTCTCTCTTACTAGTAGAAGATGAATGAGAATCCTTTTTCTTAGAAGACTTCTTATTCCAAGATTTCTTTCCATATTCCTTACTCTTCTTTGGAGACTTATCTACCACACCTTTTAGAGAGAGCTTTATAGAACGACCAGATTCATTCTTTGGCATCAGAGGACCATTTTCTTCTTCATCTGAATAGGGCGAGATCGAAAAGATATCTTCTTGAGTTGGCAGCCCTGCAGCTTCCCTCAAGCTAGCAATCAAATCCCGGTCAGCTTTATCTTGTCTTCTCCAAAGCTCTTGAACAGCATCTTCAGGATCCTTCACCTAGCAACACACATTATCTAATTGATGAATCGAATATGGACAAAAGGGAAAGAGGAGCTCTATAACGCAATAACCAATAAATGTGACATAGGGAGAGAGATTAAAACCTGATAGCATTCGCCACGACAGGTGGCACATTTGTACTGAAGATTCCCATCAACTTGAAATTGCAAATATTTTTCATCACTGCAAACCATTCATTCCAGAAAGAGATATATGCAACATTTAACCACAATGCTACAAAATCAAACCGTACAAAAACACGTAAAACCAATCATGCAAATAATTTAATTCAACAACTTGACTAGGAGAAAATAAAGACAACTTAATAACCAAATATATTTATAAACGTATACCCACTTGCCTGAGCACAAATAAATTCTCAAAAGAAAACATGCTATTAACTTGTTACTAAAGAATAGTAGCAACAGACCTGATACCATCACAATGACAATGCACCCAGCGCTGGCACATATCACAGCAAACCATTGGTGTTGATTCTGAATCTCTATAAACCTTGAAATTAATACACGCATCTCAAAATTCAGTCAGATTAGGTCATAGTTAGAATCGGAAAGCACTTCTAAGCAAAAAACAAACCTTCAAACAAATGGGGCAATAATTTCCTTTCACAAACAGTCTTCCACAAGCATCACAACAAGTGTATCCCAGAAACCACCTGAAAAGATAACATACTGAATCTGTCAAACAAAGGAAAATCATAGCCCCGTTGAACGTATAAATATGAAATCAAAAACATAGGAGTTTATAAATCCCTAATGCCGCCATCTCCAACTAACTACTACTATAATGTTGTATAAATTCTGCAGCATCTAATATGCATTAAAATTGAATAACACGTGACATCCTAACCAACATGTTTTGATGACCTTAAACGGTAGCCATTTGCAATCTCTAACTATTGTCAAAGCAAAAAAGAAGTCATAAAGAAAAAAGAAACTAAATGCCTTCATCAAGGAACCCGTGCTTAGAGAATCAAGTATATTTGTGTGCCAAAGCTAACTCTTTGTAATTAGTACCTCACACTTAGGCCATTTCCAGGTACACCAGATCCACAACTGTGACATCTTGTATGTTTGGGGCATAAATACAGTCCAGAACTAACATTCTGCGCCACCCAGAAATGAAAATTAGAAGTGCTTCTTGAGTCCAATTTAACATCAAAGAGATGAGTAATAGACATATCACCTTGTGTGGAGGATGCTGACAATAACAATGGTAA
>JAOTAY010000004.1:236435-252310 GCA_025629805.1 Erythroxylum baracoense
CATTATAGAGAACTCGTCATCCACACCATCTAGTTCTCCTCTGAGACTGTGTTGTTGGATGATCAAAACAGAGGTCGTGAGGAAGAAATTAGACCCCGATAGAACATCTCCAACCGGACCTAATTCTGGACATTGTTGCCAATCATTCATTCCAATTGTCAATATTGAATTCACCCTTCCCCCTGGTCCGACAATGATTAGTTTGTATTGCCCTTCCAATGATCTTAGAGTGGAATAGGTCTCAGCCGAATTGACAAGATGCTTCTCCATATAGGAGACATAGCCTGCGGCAACATATCTGCCATAGAAATGTGTAAAACACTCGTCGTCGAGCTTCATCTCTTGTTCCCTCTCGGCTATATTGGCTCTAAGAGGGCCTCTTCTTGAGGCTGCCTCTGAGTTTTCTTCTACTAGGAATCTTATCACTGTGAGTTTGACTCCTGGGTGTCTTGCGACCTGACCTGCATATGCTAGTGCTTCCCTGTCATCTTTACCACCAATGAAGATGACTGCAATCATGAAGGATCTTTTCATTGTTGATATGTTTTCCGTAGATCCAAAACCACGGTCCACAAGAATTCCGACGGAACAAGGGGCACTTCTGAGCACCTGTTTAAAGCCAGACCCAACAGGTTAACAAAATTGTATCAAGAACAATCATCAGGAGTTTAGCAACAGGACCTATATCAGTTTAGAGAATTCTGTATAATTTCACCTTCCGGTTCACATAACGGAACCCGGGGTGGCCACCGTCTAGTGTCCCATCTGGTAGTTGCTTCTTGTGAAAAGGCAATATTAACAGGGAGACCATCAAGTCCTCTGCTAAAACGCATACGTCTTGAGCCATGCTATTGAATGTTGAGAGTGTGAGCATTCTCCTCAGTGTGATGCCATCACTATTTTCGTCCACATAATTCTGGAACGTTTTGGTGATCTGATCTCTCATATTTGTTACCTCCTTATCAGTCACTGTCACGGTGTTCATCCCCTCGCTACTTTGCACAAGTGTGGCTGCAATTTCATCCGTGAGTTCGACCATGTCCGTCACGTAGACCAGAATTCCGGGGTCAGGTGTACCCCTCGAGATTTCAATGAGGTTGATGGTTGAAGGTACATTGTGTTGTCCATGAACACACAGCTGAATTCGAAGCTCGTTTGAGGGGTCAAGCAACTGAAGGGCCCTCCGGTGAGTTGGTGCACGTTTCCTGGCGCGCTTGATAATTTGCAACACAACTGATGGAGTGTGCACAACTGTGAGGAGGATTGTAAGTATGATACTAATGCAGGTCGAAGTAGAGATTATGTCATACTGCAGATTCAGTTTGAAAAATGATCAAGGAAACAAATTAATATGAATAACAAATCATATGAAACAAATAAGCTGACGAAGCAAACAGTCGCAATCACGACAAGTCCCAATAACTGGAAGGACCGTAATCGTAAGGTTACAATTGAGTGGAGGAGATGATATGCAACTTACAATGCTTGCAACGACAGCCAAGAATACGTGGAAATGACCCTTAGCAGTCAAAAGACACCCGAGTTCAGCAGATTCACGCCAGTGAAAACCCAACATCACACCGGAGATGACTGTTCCGATCACTTTTCCGACGAGGGTTATCAGTATCAAAGCAAGTAATCTTCCCCATGTACCTAAACTACCAGCTCTAAATTTGCTGAAGCTAGAATGATACCCCATCCAAAAGAAGAAAATGGGGTAAAAGACGACGGTCAACAAGTAGTTGATCTTCCCAACCGCCCACTTCGATACTCTCCCTTCACTTGGCAAGAAAGCTCCGGCCATGAACGCACTAAGAATCGGACTGTACCCATAAATCGGAGAAGAACTGCAAATCATGACCATGAAGGCGATAGTGAGGACCAAGTGTGAACCTTTCATGGGTTTTCCTTCAGGATTCTCATTGTTAACCCAGTTCATAAAGATCGGCGAAACAGAAGCTGCAAAAACTGTCTGGAACAGTAAAGCTGCACCCATTGTCAAGCTTTTAGTTATACGTACAGAGAGATCAGAGACGGTGAGTCCAGGAGGAACAATTATGAACCCAATGCTCAACAAAAGCATCGATACCATATCGGCGTGAACTCCGGCCGCGATCACCAGTTTCCCGATATCCGACTTGCCCACTTTCAGGTTCGTGATGATTCGAGTTAATATATGTGAACTACTCCCAGAAAGCGTCAGCGAAAGGGAAAGTGAGAAACCTATGTCGGGTCTGTTCGAGAAAGCCAGAAATGGTGTTATTCCACAAGCCAGTATGAACGTAGAAACCATACCAGCATAAGCAATCATGGCATCTTGAGTCGGCGGTTTGAATATCGTATACGGGTCCATCTCCATCCCCAATACGAACATGTAACATATAATCCCAAACTCAGCCACGAAATTCAGAGTTGTAATGAACTTTTCATCGAAAGAGTCGTGAATCCATGGTATGTTCCCGATAAACATCCCTACCTGTAAGCAAAGAAACAACATTAACCCCCGTCTGGTAACATCGTACGGTGCATGAAAAGCTGAAAAGAATACGTACGATGATGTCGGAGACTATACGAGGTTGAGACAAGGGCTTTAAGAGATGGTTGAGGAGGTAACTTAAAACATAAGCAGAGACAAGTCCGACGATCTTTCCTGGTCCGTTTTGGACAGTGTACTTGAGGAAATTCTGGCAGTCACCAACCTTGTTAGTGTTAACGACCTTCTGGTCACTCATTTTTTGTTTATGTCTCTGAAAGAAAAAGAAAACGTTTTGTATTTGCTTGCTCAAATGGAAGTTCTTCTTGGTCTGTTTTGTTATGTTGGAGACGATGAATACGAATTCCACCATTGTTTTCCGCTTTTTCCTCGCTGGTTTTGTATCAGAGGCTGACATTGAGTTGCTTAGTATAGCCAGAAAATGAAGGAGTGAGTTCAGGAGATTGAGACACATTCCTTTTCTTTGAGTCTTGCTCATCAGATGAAACTTTGTATAAATAGTAATAACTCAAAAATTATAAATTATACCCTCACACTTCTATTCAATATTTTAAAAATTATATCCAAAATTAAATTAATAAGAAATTAAAATGGATAAAGTTTAATTGAAGAGGGAGATTATTAAATCACAATTAATTAATTATTTTTTTATAAAAAAGGGTTGATTTACAATTGATTAATTAAGAAATCAAATTAAAAAAAGAGTTATTAGTGTAAACTAAAATAAAAAGTTTAATTTTTTAATTATTAATTCTATTAAGACATGAACTTAGAATTTTTATAATAATTATTATGCATAATATATTACAATTGTCAAACCTATTTAGACTTACTTATTTATATAATTTTTATTAATTATTTATCTAAAAAATTAAATAATTCAATTCAAATTTTGTTTTTATTAACATATTTATCATGTAATTTAATGAAACACTTACAAAAAATACCTCTTAGGCGGTGGTGGAATTAGTGGAGTAAAAGACATGCGAGCAAAAGATCTTGTATTCGATTCCCCTTATATATGTTCTTTCGATCCAACCTGTCGTACAAGATTTGTCTAATTAGGGCATTTAGTTAGTTTACTTACAGGTCGTTTCGATCATGTTTGGGGTTTGGACTACTCATTTTCATTAGTTCAATCCGCTAACTTAAGGGTCTCGTTTTGTGCTTGTTATGTGTTTGTGTAATTTACCTGCTTTCCCTTTGTTTATGATAGTTTCTTACAAACATCAGATCTTAATTCGTTCACTTTTGGGGATTTCTAGGTTGAGGTGTGAATCACTTATGTTGAGTGAGCTGACTTGATGTTTTTTGCTAACTTCAAACGGTGGAGTTTTCTTGAATGTGTAGAGAGATAAGCATGGTGATATGCCATTCATGGCATGAATTATTTCGTATATTATTTTGGTTCCTTTAAAACCTTTTTCATTGTGTTCTCTCCTAATTTTGTTGTCAGGATGAACAACTAAATGATAGGAAGATTGGTAAACTTTGTGAATACGCTTCTAGAAACCCTCTCCGTATTCCAAAGGTACAATACTTGTCTATTTTTGTCTAACCAATTCTGCTTGTATGTTTTTCGTGATTAACTGGGATTTTCAAGTATGATTCTTATATCCACTTCTTCTTAGTAATTGGACTTAAAGAGCTACAAACTCAACAACAAAGAAAATGTTCACGACCTTAGACTTGCAAGCTTGTGTTCGAACCTGTACTTATACTTGCTTGATGTAAGACAAAAGACACTATTCGGCTGAATTAATCTTTCATTGCTTTTCTGATCATTTTTGCCAACACCTGTATGCAAAGGTGCTTCATATGCTAACCTAATACTCCAATTGCTAAACTCTTCCTTAACAAATTTTTGCAAAGATTATCTGATCAATGATTCAAATGCATTGAGCAGATCAGTAGTTATCTCAAGCAAAAGTGTTACAAGGATTTGAGAACCGAGCAGTTCCATTCTGTAAAAGTCGTTATGTGTATCTACAGAAAGTTGATGGTTTCTTGCAAAGAGCAAATGTGAGTTATATTCCACCATATTAGTATATGTGAAAAGTTCTGTTGGTGAATTTTTGTTTTTTATTTGTTTGCTTGAACGGAATACATAGATAGTCTGATGTTAATACATTCTGAACATCGTTAGACCATTTACCCTACTATATTGAATCACTTTGGTCACAAATCAGAAGTTTTACCCTAAGGCTTAACCTTTTGATTGTTTTGATTTTTTTTTTTTTTCGTTAGATATCCAATGAATTGGGTGGTATACATAAAAAAATTTTGGAATATAAGACAATATATAGATGAAGTTTCTTACCATACACCTTTGATTGTGTTCTTTGATAAGCGATTTGATTCATCATGGAAATTTAGACATCTTAAAAGGGTTTCCAGTTTACTGCAAGCAGCACAGGAAATGAATCCTTTTTTGTTTTTTCATTTATACAGTGTTTGTATCAGTAGGATATTCAAACTTTTTTTCTGGACAATTAGGTCCTGACGCATTAAAAAAATCTCATCTCCTATTTATCCATGCCTATGGCAAATAAGGAGGGAGTTGACTCATATTGTTGTTGCATTTGCTAATTTTAGATTCTTAATCTCACTTGGAGTAAGTCAGGGTGCAGTTTCTGCTTAGAATATGCTAATTTCTACATGCTCTGCTCCAAAAAACGAAGTTGCATTTGACTGCAGAAATGCTCTTTTTTTAATTAAAAAAATACATTTTTTGGTTGCTTTTTGTACATATCAAGTCTTGGGTGAAAGTAAATTCTAAAATAGGACGTGAGTAAAACGTCTGATGGGTAGTTTCAGTCATTCATTACATTCTGCATGAGTTGACCAGTGACATCATGTGGCAGGCCGTTGTTTGCAAGTAGTTTACTTAGCATCATACACATTCTATTGGATCAAGTACGGCATGCTGAAATACGAATATTAGGATGCCAAACTCTTTTTGACTTCGTCAACAATCAGGTAATTGATAGTTCTTTTTTCTAGTTTTTTTTCATATTTTTCTGTCCATCTTAATGATTTTTAGGGGCATTTCCCATCTATAAAGCCCTATGTAGCTACTGTGTAATGCCTCAAGCTAATTATATAGTTGGAATGTGCAGATTGATGGCACTTACGTGTTCAATTTAGACAGTTTGATACCGAAGCTTTGTTCTTTAGTTCAAGAATTGGGGGAGGATGATAGGGTAAAAGACTTACGTTCAGCGGAGCTTCAGGCACTCTCATCAATGGTAATCCATTGAAGTACTATTTTCTCAAATGTTCATTTCGATTCAAAGTGCTTGGAAAATTTTCAGTTGATAACTGCAGACCTTATTGCTGTTTCCCTGCAGTTACATCATAATTACTTGCATATTTATTGATGCTGCTGCTAATTGATTTTCTGATAGGTCTGGTTCATGGGTGAATTCTCTCACATGTCAACAGATTTTGACAATGTAAGTTAACCTGGAAGAATCTGTTTGGAAAAAAATCCCAGTCTTTTACTTTGTACTGACATCTTCATGCCTGTTTACACTTTTGAACCACACCACCATGGATTTCTTGCATTATTTCTTTAACTCTACCGCTCCCTGTGAGTATGTACGTATATGAGAATTTAGACAAATTTTAGGGAGGTCAATGTGTAGATCATTCTATGTCTGTAATGTATCTCTGAAAATGTGACAGTTCTAGACAAATTTCAACTTTGGCAGATGTTATCCGTCTTGGCCATATTGTGATTTCCATTCCTACTCTGGTATCTGAGAAAAAATTGTACTAAATGATCAACCCTCCCCTTCCAAAATTAGGTTGTCTCAGTTATCTTGGGAAATTATGGTATCCAAGACAAGGAAGGCAAAGTAGATTCTACTTCAGCAGATTCAATGATAAGGGTTCCTTCTTGGAGGATGATTGTCAACAAGAAGGGCGAAGTTAACTTATCTCTGTAATTTTTCTTTCACAATGAAAGTTTGCAACTATTGAGGATCCTGCTATAGTCATTTTCTATCTCTTATGTTCGTTTCCATTCATTCCTTTTCACAAAATGAAGAGAGGATTCCAAGAACCCCACATTTTGGGCCAGAGTTTGTCTGCATAACATGGCACAATTAGCCAAAGAAGCTACAACTGTATGACGTGTTCTTGAATCCCTGTTCCGCTACTTTGATAATGATGACCTGTGGTCTCCTGACCATGGTCTTGTTCTCCCTGTGTTGTCTGATATGCAGTCCATGATTGAGAGAACTGGTAGTTATAATCCTACTATGATCCCAAACGTGCTGACTTGGTAGTTCAACTTTCCCCATAAAAATAGTTCCTTTACAATATGCAGGACAAAACATACATTTTGTGTTGGCCATCTTGATAAAGCATCTTGATCACAAGAATGTTCTCAAGAAGCTGAAAATGCAGCTGGACATTGTTGAAGTTGCCACCCATCTAGCAAAACAGACTAAAACTCAGGCTTCTGTAGCTATTGTAGGTGGATTCGGTGATATGATAAGGCATTTACGTAAAAGCATACATTGTTCACTTGATGGTTCTAGTCTGGAAGTTGAAGTAATTGAATGGAACCGTAGATTTCGAGAAGCCGTTGATGGGTGTCTAGTGCAGTTATCATACAAGGTACCTTTACATTTTTAGTCAAGCAGGAGAACTGAATAGACAGGACATAATTCTGAATGTACAATTGATTTTTCTGCACAACTGAATGCTAATTATGAGTATTAGTATTCATGTATTGAGTAAGTTGGGTAACTGATAAAAGGTTTCATAAATCTGCTAAGATTTATTCAAAGACTGAACTTAAAGTGCAGGTTGGAGATGCAGATCCTATTCTGGATACAATGACTGTAATGTTGGAGAACATGCCAAGTATCACTGTCATGGCCCGAACCTTGGTTTCTGCTGTTTATCGTACTGCTCAAATTGTGGCATCCATGCCGAATTTATCCTCCATGCCGAATTTATCCTCCATGCCAAATTTATCCTATCATAATAAGGCAAGAGTACTTATAGGTATAATCTTCTCAATCCTCCTTCATTTCATTTTCTGATTATTCTTCTCACAGGTTTTTCCAGAGGCATTGTTTCATCAACTACTCTTGGCTATGGTTTATGATGACCATGAGACCAGGGCGGGTGCACATCGCATATTTTCTGTTGTTCTTGTTCCCTGTTCTGTTTGTCCCCGTCCTTCTTCAGCAGCTCTTGCCTTGAATAAGGCCCCACAAATACAGAGGAAACTTTCAAGAACTGTGTCAGTGTTTTCTTCTTCAGCTGCACTCTTTGATAAGTTGAAAAAGAGAGAAACTTCCCCCAGGCAAACATGTCTGATGACAGAAAGGAAAGAACAGTAACCTTTCAGGATTCAAAAACAAATAATCCTTCAATGCTAAGTAGATTGAAGTCAAGCTACAGCAGAGCTTATACTGTGAAAAGGAATGCTCTACCCATGATGACAGAAGAACCTGCAAACAACTTAACAAAGGAAAAGGTAATTATAACATTTTGTATCAAATAAAGCCTTATAGTTGGCTAAATCTGATATTTTCCTGGCCAACACTACAGACGGCATCGCTTAGCTTAAGCAGTCGCCAGATTACTCTTCTTACTTTCGTCCATATGGGCACAATCCTTCTCTCCTTTAAACACACCTGAAAATTATGAAGCACTTGCTCACACGCACAGCTTGGTGTTACTATTTGCAAGGAGCAAGGTATTGTCATTCTTATTAGATTCATTTTGTTATCACGCGGAACCATTATGATTCAGTTTACATGTTGAATCATGTAGAAATCAAGCAGTGATACTTTCATTCAAAGTCTCCAGCTAGCATTTTCCTTGAGGAGCTTTGCTCTTGTTGGAGGTAGGTTCTCATTTCTTCAATTAATTTCCAAAATTTGATCTTTATGTGCCAGTTATGAAATTTCTGACATGGCGACATGACTCTCAAAGTCTCAGTCTGAGCTTATTACGTTCTCATATATTTAAAATCTAGTTTCTCTTTGAAAAATTAATAAAACAGTAATCAACGTCTCCACTACAATGGAAAAAGTCCAGATTAGTTGTGAGGATGGCAGGAATAAGGGTATTAATATTTCACTTATCCCTGTGTTGCGATAAGTGACTATCGTACAAAAATGACACTGCACTAGGCAAATCACTTGACATGTTCAATGGATGAGGATAATTCTTATAGTTATTTTCAGTGTAATAGCACTGAAAGATCTCATAACTGGTATGACATCTATTCAGTTGATGAAGCTTTTACAACTTTGCAGGGAAGCTGCAATCATCACATCGTCGGTCTCTCTTTACCTTGGCGACATCTATGATTGTCTTTTCATCAAAAGCATACAATATAAACCCAGTTGTTTCTTGTGCGAAAGCTGCCATAACAGATGATAAAGTAGGTGCTATTTTCATTCATATGCGATCTTCTTCTGAACTTTAGTCTTTAGAACCCCAGGAGGACAGAAACATTGTATCTTATCTTCCCTTTTGCTTTGAGCTTGTGTTTCATACCAAAAAGTAATTTTATCTGGAAGTTCAAAGTTTGTGAAGATGATTTCTCTTTGAAACCGATTTCATTGCTTACTAACTAACCGCTGCTGTTTGCAACTTTTTGATAGGCTGATCCATTCCTACATCTGGTTGATGATTCCAAGTTAAGGGCTGTCAATACTAAACTTGATCCTCTATACAAAGTTTATGGGTCCAAAGAAGATGATGAGGATGCTTTGAAGTTTCTTTCAACAGTAGATGTATCAGGGAACAAATCAAACGAATCATTTGCTGCCATGATAGTAAAGTTTCTGGGAACATCACCAGATGTAATCATGGTTTACAGTTTCATGATAGGAAGTACAAGTACCTTGACATTTATCCAACTAAAAGTTTGATTTTGAAACAGCAAGAGTCGAGTATTAGAGCAAGGTTGCTTAACGAATTTAAACCCGATAATGCATGTCCTCTTGGAGCTGATATATTTGCTGATACTCCAGACCAAAAGGGTGAACTGGGATCAGGAAACAATGGTCATTCTAATACAGTAATGGCCTCATCTGGTTCTCAGATCTTTCTCTCTTCTGAAACAAGTCCTATCGTCATATAATGACTTAAATGTGGAGGTCGAGCCTCCACTCTTTCATTTGGAAGATAATGTTTCACCTATCACACCTGAAGGTCAAGCAGACCCTAATAAGCCATTGCTCTCGGATCCTCCCAGTCTTCTGAGTGTTGATGACCTATTAAATGGAGTAAGTTGCAGTCGGTTCTTGTTATGCTTGTATGTAAGTGTACAAGTATGCATGTATAGCAGCGTGGAAATAAAAATTTACAGGCATAAGCATGCCAGGCAAACATTATCGTTAACATCTTGAATTTTAATTTGAACTTCTTCATCTACTTAAGAAATCAAATTTATGAGCAGATATCGGAAACAACCGATCTGGTTGGACGACCTTCGGTGTCCGCCATGCCAGCCGTGCCCTACACAGAAATGGCTAACCATTGTGCAGCCCTTTCAGCTGGAAAACAACAAAAGATGTCTTCTTTAATGATTACTCAACAGAGACAAGAAAGTATAATGAGAATCCTTGTTTATGGATGTGATCAGAGACAGGAAATAACATCTGATTCGCAGATTGAGCAGGTTCTACTTCTGTACTTCATCTTATATTCAGCAATTGCGGTAGAATTTAGAAATGCAGGACGTTCAAAGATGTGAAATTAACTACTACTTACACTTTTCAGAAGTTAAAATTACAAAATCTGCCCAATGTGAAATTTCACTTAATGGTCACTTGATGTTGCAACATCTTCTGGAAACTGCAGAATGGAAATACATCCTTGACCAGAACTCCAATCGCAATCTGCAAATTCCATCTTTTGCTGCGAATCCAACGCCTTGTTGGAGTGAATATCAGCAATATCAATACTTCCAGTTACCAGCATTGAGTCCATATGATAACTTTCTTAAGGCTGCTGGATGTTGATCCTCACAATGAAAAGGAGAGCTCCTCACAGCTTGGAACGTGAATCTCAAGTAGAGTTTAACAGAAAGAAGAAGCCTTTGACAAGGCTAAGGAATTTGATCCGAAAATTGTAGTTGAGAAGTTAGGACCTTTTGCAGGGTAAGCCATGGTTGATGTAACTACAGCTCCCTGTACTTTTTGTTGCGTCCTCCAGTATCAAAAATGACCTTTTGTTGTTGGGGAGAAGAGTTTTTTGCTTCTAAATTGGCCCTGTTCCTGTGCATATATTGAGAAAGTTTTGAGCTTTTTGATTGCTCTGACGACGAAGATGTGTAATGCATTGAATGGAATGTAAATGATATCCTGCAGGGGTGGTCGAGTCAGCAGATTTGGGATATAGAATTAAAAGGTTTTGTATTCGAATTTTTTTAATTACATTTTTTTGATTGAGTCTGTCATATAAAGCTTGCTTAGTGTAGGGTACTCAATTAACTTAATTTGCAAGCTATTGCGTCAATATAAAAATTTACTAATGTAAATGATTCTTTTGCATATGAAAATTTAAAAAAATTGCTTTTTTATTTTTAATCACTGATATTGTATATAGTTAAGTTCTCTCTTTTTTATTAATTTTCGTTAATTACTTCTAACAAATTAGTTTTATAAATATTAATTAATATATGTAATCTTAATTATTTTTATATTATTTCTATCAAATAATTCAAAATTTGTACTGTTATTACAAATAATATGTATAACAAATAATTTATTTTAAAATAAGAATAGTTGGTAATTTTAACTATATTTAAGAAATAATTTAAATTTAAAATAATAATAAATTAAATTAAACTTGATTTTATCACTTTCTACTGAGTTTGGTTTGATATTAAGACTATATTATTTTTTATATAAATTAATTTAAGTTAATTAAATATAACATATGATTAACTTGAAGTGTTAAAATTTTAACAAATTTTAAATAATTTATTTAAAATATAATTTTATAATTATTGTATGTAAATGTGAGTTTAATTAATATGTGAATACTTGAAATTTTAATTATATAAAAATAATAAATTAAATTAAATTAAAATTTCATTATTAGAATTTGTGATTTTTATGAAATTGAAATTAAAATATTATTATTTGATCAAATTAATCTAAATTAAATCAATTTAAATTTGAACAGTCGCATATAATATGACAACCTTATTTTAGAAGGCGTCCAAACTAATAACTAATAACTAATAAACTAAACTTGACTGTTGAGCCGTCGCACGTTTGGAATTTCTCCCGTTCTCGAATCTTCTTCGATCGTTTCAAAGCGAGCACATCGCTCCTTCTGCTCTCTCACTCTCCTCCAATTCTTCACCTACTCTTAGATCTAATCTCTTCTTTGAGTAAGCAAAGACTAATTTCAATCTTTTCTTCATTTTCATTTTCCTTACTAGATTAGTTGCATAAGCTCTTCTTCATAGATCATCGTCGTTTCAGTTTTTACATCTCTTACTTGCAAGTCAAATTGATGTTAGATTGCAAAGTTTATTAGGTGATTGAAGTTTTTCATTTCTCTTTCAGGCTTCTGCGGTTCGATTTTTGGAGTAATGGAGGATAATCCAGAGAAACCGACTCAATCTATCGGTACGTGCGTTTCTGACTGTTGACGACAATGAACTAAGATTCTCGATTGTATTGCAGAATAACTTTACAAGTATAGTTGTGCATTTCACGTGATTATGGTGAATCTTGTCAAAGTGCTTTGAGTAGATGATTGCATGATTGTTCTATGGACATGTCGATCTCGTCTTGTTAATAAATTCGAATAAGTGACTGTGAATTCCCAGTAATACCTGCCTAATTCAGTATTTGTTCGTATGCTGTGCTTTTGTAGGTGAAGATGATGAAAATGAGATAGTTGCAGAGAGTGCTGCATTTGTGCCTGGTGATCTTCCTCAAGAAGGTGACGGTCCCCCAAAAGTTGATTCTGAGGTAGAAGTCGTTCATGAGAAAGTCAAGAAGCAAATCATTAAGGAAGGTCATGGACAGAAGCCGTCCAAATATTCAACATGCTTCTGTAAGTACCAAATAGCTATCTGGTGATACTTCTTAGCAAGGGCTTGTTTGCAACTCGTTAACTGTTAATGCAACATTTCCTTTAAATCTGTGGGCTTCTTTTTCATATGAAAACCCAGAATCATATTCTGTTGAGAAGCTTTTCGAGTCAAAATTAGATTCATTTTCAGAAGTTTTATTTAGAGTCTACTGATGTGGAGCAATTGTGTGCAATAGCAAGTCAAGAGCTTGCTACAACTAAAGACTCGGTTTAGGGTAGTCATTTGATGAAAAACATTTGAAATTACAACTCTTTTTAAATTATCCTTGTGCTGTAGCCATTCCATTCTTCATCTACATAATGCGCAAGATTTAAAGGTATTGATTGTGCTGGGGAATCAAAGTATCTGAGTAACTGTATGTGTATGTTAGTGCATTACAGAGCATGGACTGAAAGCACACAACACAAGTTTGAAGACACATGGCATGAACAGCGACCAATTGAAATGATTTTAGGGAAAGGTAAATTGCTATGAGAAATCTGCTTTCTATCATTTTAGGGAACTTTCACACAGACTGTTGTATGCATTTGTTTTAGTAGGCGTGCTTTGTGCCCTTTGTTATGACGTGCTTTCTCATTGACAATTTTTGTGATGGGGACAAAGCCAACCAATGCACAAAGTACTGATTTAATTGGTCCCCTACAAAGAGAAAAAAAACTGTTCAAGACTTTGATAACACCATGAAATGAGGCAACATGCGTCTTAATTCATTTGAATAGACACATTAGGCGTGCATTTGATTCTCTTACGACATCCTATTTGCAATATTGGTTATGTTTAATCTGTAACCAAATCTTTTCTACTTCTAACAGAGAAAAAAGAAATGACTGGTTTAGCTACTGGTGTGTCCTTTATGAAAGCTGGGGAACGTGCATTATTACACGTGGGATGGGAATTAGGTTATGGGAAAGAAGGAAACTTTTCTTTTCCAAATGTACCACCCATGGCAGATATAATATATGAAGTTGAGTTGATTGGATTTGATGAAACCAAAGAGGTGAGTTGGTCATGAATGATTTCCGAGTTGTTTCCAGAAACAGTCCTATCTGGTCCAGATTGTATTTTCTTTTTGTGGTTCGTAATAATCTACATGCTTGATAAATTTGCAGGGAAAATCTCGTGGTGACATGACTGTGGAAGAGAGAATTGGAGTTGCAGATCGAAGAAAAATGGATGGGAATGCTTTTTTTAAGGATGAGAAACTAGACGAGGCCATGCAACAGTATGAAATGGTCACAACCTCGTATTTCTTGAGTAACATTTTCTAATTCGTTTGTGTTGTGCTTGATTAGTTTTGCTAACTTATGTTGATATGCAGGCTATTGCATATTTAGGTGACGACTTCATGTTTCAACTTTTTGGCAAGTTTCGGGACATGGCATTAGCAGTTAAGAATCCATGCCACCTTAACATGGCAGCCTGCTTAATCAAGCTTAAACGTTTTGAAGAAGCTATTGCCCAATGCACTATAGTAAGTTCACTTGAAGAGTTAATTAAGTTCCCTTTAATATTCTCCACAAGTTCTATGTTTTCATATGCTACAATGTTTGAGGTTTATTTATATAATTTTGAATAAGCACATGCTTCATGTACGGACAGACCTGTCAATTTGATGTTGATGTTTCCTGCTAACTGCTCTTATAGCCTTATGGGCTCAGCACTGAAAATATAGAGCTGATGCTTTCTGGCTCAAAGAAGGATTGAGCTAAGCAAAATTACAATTTCCTTCAACTCAGATGGTTTAAAGGAATTCTTCCTTTGTGGGCTTGGCTCAGGTGTTAGCAGAGGATGAGAAAAATGTCAAAGCATTGTTCAGAAGAGGAAGGGCAAGAGCAGAACTTGGCCAAACAGACTCTGCACGTGAAGATTTCAGTAAAGCCCTTAAATACGAACCTGAAGACAAAGCAATTGCAAGGGAGCTGCGCCGGCTCGCCGAACACGACAAGGCTGTCTACCAGAAGCAAAAGGAGATATACAAAGGAATCTTCGGACCACCACCACAGCCAAAGCCAAAGCCTACTAATTTGGTGATGCGCATTTGGCAGTTTCTTATCGTCATATGGCAATCGCTACTCTCCTTACTTCATCGCATCTTCAAGCGTGGAAGACCTAAAACTGACTAGGTGAAGATCTCCAGTTGAAGAGTTCTGCCCCACTAATAGGAACTGTTATATGAAGCCAGTTCTTACAAATTAATTATGAGGAAGGGAACTCCTACCTTAAAAAAGGTGTGTGCAACTCTAAACTAATGTTTCCTATTAGTTTAAATTGTGTTTAGCAACTTCAATTGTTCTTCTTATATTAAAGTTGTGGTCTGAACTGTTATCACAATTTGCTGATAGTTATCTCTGAATAACCCGTAATTTTCTCATTCGTTTGCAAAAATGCTATTATTACTGTCTGCTCAATTAGACATTCAACCTGTAATCGTAACGACTGTTGTTGTATTAATTTTCTGAGAAATAAAAGTCATATAGGTTTCATTTTTTGGAGATTTTCAATCTGACATATTGCTTAGTTGGTGTTACTTTTGGATTACATTATTCTAATCGGGAATTTTGAATGAACCGGAAAGGGATGAACTGGCTAGTGCAGTTATGGTAAGGAAATGATTCTATGTAAACTGATCAGTGTAGAACAAACCAGGATCTTTAGAAATATGGTTTACGAAATCACCATTGTATAGCTGTATGGACACGTTACTGACAACATTCCTCGTTTAAAACGAGACATACTAAACATACAGCAGAGACAAGCTTCAAATTGGAACATTATTTGTAGACTGAACAAGAAAAGATCAAACACCGAGCAGCTTAACAACATCGGAAGTCCTTTTGTTTCAAGCACAGAACAAGAGCTCACCAAGGTTGCTTAAAAGTGGCAATCCAAACACAATATGCGCAAACGATCTGTTGAGACATGTACACATAAATAGCAAATGCAAGAGCCGCCAAACCCACATCCATCAAATCACCCTTTCTCTTTGGGCTCAACTTATCCTTCAATTCTTTCCCAAATTCCTCAACTGTGGAAAAGAGTTGTCTTGAGGGTGGTTGATTCTCTGGTCTCAGTTCCTTCTTCGCTTTTGGACCAGAAGTATCTATGGTAGGTTCACCTCTTTGACAGGCCATGACTGTCTGAATTCTGTGGCAGTTTCTGGTTCTCACTACTTGTATTGATACGTTGGTTTTATGGAAGGAATTGCCTATGGAGAGAGCAGCCATGGAAGCAAAAAGTGATGGGTTTTAGTTAAGGTTGATGGAAAATGAACTGATCATGTGACTCTTT
>JAOTAY010000004.1:254044-266555 GCA_025629805.1 Erythroxylum baracoense
TTTTTATATAATTAATAATAAATTGTATATAATTAATAATAAAATAATAAAACTTTTATTAAATTTTTTATTATTTTAAAATAGAAAATAAATAAAGAAATTATTTATCACGGTTGTGAATTGAATAAGTCACAATTATGACTTTTTAATTGAACATGATTTCTGTTTTAAAATCATAATGTTAAACCTCTTGCAACAACTATTTTAATATTAAGGGTATAATAATCATTTATTATATATTACATTTCATTCCATCTATCTTCCAAACAACATTTCACTATATTATATTATAAACTCTTCCATCCCTCCCAAACAACTTTTTACCATATTACATTCCATTCCATTATAAATCATTTTGTTCTGTTCTATTATATTCCATTTCATTCAATTAATTAACATCCAACTAAACAGGCATGTTTTGACACTGAAGTTCAATTTTGAATGCTCATAAACATTAAATTTTGTTCTATATTCTATTTTAAATATTAAGATTTAAAAAACAATTTTACCCTATTGGGTTTTAGTTAATTTAACTTCGACATTCAATAGATTCGATTTAATTTAAATTATTAGCTTTATCAAGAAGATTCTATTAGGGCCTGTGTTGATTAGATGTTAATTAATGAAATAGAATGAAATAAAATGGAACAGAACGGAACAATTTATAATAGAATGAAATGTAATATAGTGAAAAGTTGATTGAGAGGGATGGAAGGGATCATAATGTAATATAGTAAAATGTTATTTGAAATATCAATGGAATGGAATGTATAATAAATGACTATTATACTCCTATTATTAAAATTATTGTTGTAAGAAGATTAAAGCTATGATTTTAAAACAAAAATTATGGCCAATTAAAAAATCACTGTTGTGACTTGACAAATAAATTTTATGGCCAATTAAAAAATCACTGTTGTGACTTGACAAATAAATTTTTTCTATATTTTTTATTTTAAAATAATAAAAATTTTAACGAGCAACACAAGAAGAAGAATAAGTGGTAGGACACGAAGAACAGAAAGAGAAGCCGGGAAATGATAAGCTTGTAGACTGTAATAGATATTTGTGTGTATAATAAACTTATAGACCATGATAAATGAGTCTAGAAAAAAGAAAATCAGGATTAGAAGAAATAATTGGTATTAAGAAAAATTATTAAAAATATATTAGATAATATGTATTTATTAATTTATGTTATATTCTAAATCTCTAAATTAAAAATTTCTTATTTTTACTATTTAAGATTAAATTAAATGTAACGTAAAATCTCCTATTTTTATTACGAAACGTTGAACTAAAAGATAAAATTGTATTACGCCCCTCCCGTTTCATTATCTAACTGTCAACCAAGTCGGACCTTAAGTTTCTTATCAACTTTATACTCGTGCGCTGTAGCCGCTCTCTCGTGTCACCAAAACGACAACTTGCACGCTCGCCGGCTCCTTCCACCGTCTTTCCTTTGATTGAACCGATACGATTAAATATGATTTACGTAAAGAGAAGACTCAGAAGAGTCAAAAAGAGAAGAATAAATGACGTCAAAAGCACCTGCCATTGTCAAACTTCCGTGCCTTTCTCTATCTTTACCATCTTTAATCTTCCCACGCAATCAATGTGAATATACTATACGTGTAGTTTAAGAAATTTTAATTAAATTTTAGAAAGAAAAGCAATTTTAATTTAAGATTGAATTATATATTTAAAAATAATTGGAAAAATGTTTGAACAAAAATTTGATATTAAATAAAATAATAATCTTAACCAAACATGTTCGTGCGAGTGATTTAGTATTCTCATCTCTTAATCAGAGGTCTCAAATTTGAGCTAAGGAAATAGAGAAATTTATTTAACTAACACTTTACTCTTTACAGGCTGATCCGGTGCGAGTAAGAATTAGTCTGAGTGTGGATAATTTAAAGGTACCTTCTTATAGTTGAGACTTTGTTAAGACACTATTTTTGTTAAAAAATATTTTTAAAATAAAAAATTATTTTTGGTTAAATTTTTTATTCGGAATGCGTAGAAGACAAGAGAGAGACATTTGCGTCTACAAGAATCTCCTCTTCTCAAAACTCCCACCTGTGGTCCACCGTTGACTCGGACAGATTCAAGTCACGAGCCCCCTCCTTCCTCTAACCCTCCATCCTCCACTTCCTTTTCTTCCTGCTTCTCACCTTCCTTTTTTTCTTTTTTTTTTGTTCTTTCCTTACCAAAACTAACTAGGTTAGGTTAGGTCATGTTTCTTCACCTATAAACTTGGAACCTCGCTTGCTTCTGTTCTGTTCTGTTCTTTTACTAGGCTTTTGTAAACATCTGTTTCTGTTTCTGTTTTTGTTTCGTGGTTGTTCTTTTTTTTCTTTTTTAGTGTTGGGGAGAGTCAGTCGTGTTCTTATGTAATAAAGGTGGCTTTGATTGTTTGGTAGTTGTTTTTGTAATTAGAGTTAAATTCGAAGATATGAAGAGATTGAGATCGATTGACGATGATTTTGATTCCTACAACCATAAATCTTCTCCGAGAGGGTCCAGTTCAACCCGATCTTCTCGAAATTTCTATTACAAGGCGTCTGATAATGCAAGGAAAGGCTCCTCCACCACCACCTCGTCTTCGTCTAGCCGCTACGATCGAGATCGATGTATTGACGACGACAATCGAGAGAGCCCCAGGCTGTTTCGGAAGCGATCGGGTTACGATTTTGATGGAGTTGATCACAGAAAAGGGTTTGGGTTTGGATTAGGGTTTGATAGGTACGGTGGTAGAGAAGGATATAACTGTGGTGACCGGGGCATTCATCGTTCGGAGAGTTTCTGCGGCGCGTCGAGGAGGGATTTTCCGAAAGGTTTTAGGTCGGAGCGAGATAGGTTCAGAAGAGAAGGGAGTGTGTGTTCGTGGAAGAGATTTAAGGAGTTTGACGAGAGTAGAGGGATTAGGGGTGGGACTGAGGAGAGAATTAGATCGTCTCCTAAGGGGTTGAGGGATGTGAAGTCGCCGACTTGGTCGAGGGATTCTGGAAAAGGGAGGTCGGCGAACTCCAAGTCAAGGTCGTCTCCGACTTGGTCCAAGGATTCAGAGAGTGAGCAATCTAGGAGCGTGGAGGTGGGGAAGAAGAGTGTTGAAACGGAGACAAAGGGTGCTGAGTGTGGGACTAGTAGTGATATGGAAGAAGGTGAGCTTGAACCAGAACCTGCGGGCAATGGAGATGAGAATCATGAGAGAAAGAAAGGTCCGGAACCGGAAGGTGATGGAGTGGACGTTGATCCTATAGAGGTGTTGGAGGGTGAAACTCGTGGTAATGATGAAGTAAATGAAGAGCAAAATGGGTTTAATAATCGAAGTGTTCCTGAAGAGAAAAATGCGGCGGAGGAAGTTAATGAGGGGATTGATTCTGAGGAAAATTTGAATGATAAGGCCAATGTTAATGATGACGAAGATAGAAGTCTTGGTGATGAGGATTACGGTGGTGCAGATGAGCGAGATAATATTAAAGGAAAAACCGAGTGTGAATTGGAGCAAACCGAGAATACGATTGCTGAGATGTCTATGAATGCGGAAGGAGGGATCGGACGGGAAAAGGATAATGATCTTGAGGCCGAGGTAGGTGAAATTGAAGTTAAAGGATCTCATGAAGATGTCATAACGAAGAATGGTGGGGTGGAAGTCGATATGTACAAGGTGTCACAGATCTCGTGCCAGGATTTAAGGGATAAAGGCAAAGGTGTAGCTTTTTCACCTCTCTGCCCCACAGATTCATCTGAAGTTGGTATATTTGCTGAAAAGGAACCAAGAAACCTTTCAACTTCCCGGGATGTTGAAGACATGGAAGGGCCAAGTACTAGGGGATTTGAATTGTTTGGTACCTCGCCAGTCAAGAGAGTGGAGAAAGGGCAGCAATCAGGTTCTGGAAAGCAAAAACATGAAAAGCTGATGTTGGAAGCACTTGATCTTTCTCTTAGCTTGCCTAGTGTTCTGCTACCTATTGGTGCATCTGTAGATACAGCCCAGGCTCCTGGTTCCCCAAGCAGAAGTGTTCAGTCTTTTAGTACGTTCCAGACAAATTCTAATGGTTTTACTGCATCGATGTCGTTTTCGGGTTCGCAGACATTTTTTCACAATCCAAGCTGTTCTCTTACACAGAATTCATTAGACATGGACAACTATGAGCAATCTGTTCATAGTCGCCCCATATTTCAGGGACTTGATCAAGCAACTTGGCAAGGCCCAGTTGACAGTGATTCCAAGACTAAAGATGTTCCCTTGTATCAAAGAATAATGATGAATGGAATTGACTCCAGTCATCAGTCTCAAGCATTACAGGTTACGTCAAATGGTCAAACTTGGCAAGGAACCTCTAAATTGCCTAACGAACTTGAAAGGCAGTCGAGTTTTCATAAACAGTTATCAGTAGGACAGATGAGAAATCATGAAGATGCAAGATCCCCTTCGCAGAGCATGAGATCTCATAATTCTTGTGTAAACTACGGCTTTGAGAAGAAACGAATGATGAGAGATAAGCATGGAAGTAGCTTACATAGAAGTAATAACCAGAAGGAAAAAGAACAGTTAATAGGTGATGCAGAATTTTTTGAGACTGCAATTGGCAGAATAATTTCTGATCCAATACTTGTAATGGCTAGGAAATTAAATGAGATGACTGGACAGTCTTCCTTGATTCTAAAGGAAACCATTCGCGAGATCATTCTAAAAGCTGATAAGCAAGGCCAGCTACTTGCATATCAGAGAGCACTACAGAACAGGTCTGATTTAACTTTGGATATGTTGTTAAAGTCCAATCGGTTACAACTGGAAGTTTTAGTTGCTCTGAAAACTGGTCTGCCCGAATATCTTCAGGTAGACAACAGTATCTCATCTTCTGATCTGGCTGAGGTTTTCCTAAATTTAAGATGCAGAAATCTTACTTGTCGAAGTCCGATGCCTGTTGATGAATGTGATTGCAAAGTTTGTGTTAAAAAGAATGGCTTTTGCAGTTCTTGTATGTGTCTTGTCTGTTCAAAGTTTGACATGGCATCTAATACATGTAGTTGGGTTGGTTGTGATGTTTGCCTTCACTGGTGCCATGTTGATTGTGCATTGCGAGAATATTTTATTAGAAACGGAAGAAGTCCAACAGGGACTCAGGGAACTACTGAACTGCAGTTCCATTGTGTTGCCTGTGATCATCCCTCTGAGATGTTTGGCTTTGTGAAGGAGGTTTTCCAAAACTTTGCAAAGGATTGGACAGCTGAAACATTTTGCAGTGAACTTCAATATGTCAAGAGAATTTTTAGTGGCAGCAAGGATGTGAGAGGGAGGCGACTGCATGAAATTGTAGATCAGATGCTGACAAAATTGACTACCAAGGCTAATCTTCTTGATGTCTATAATCATGTCATGAGCTTCTTGTCTGGTAAGTCATGCTATTTGTTTATGCTCCAGCTAATAAAATGTAGGATTAACCACTATTTGTCCGTATCTAATATTAGTGTTCTCAATAAAACCCCTTGTATTTTATCTCATATCGCGTTGTCTCCCAATGCAGTCTATGTCTGGATTAGCTTCAGTAAAAGAGTTAGATGTAGAACCTGGAGAATAGAAATGGAAGAAAAAGAGACTGGCACAAAAAGATATATGCTATGAGTTTAACTTTAGAGAACTTGCTATAAGACACCATCTAATATGTGGATACTCTGTTTAAATTATTTTGTATATCGTTGCTAAATATTGCGCTAGATTTGATGTTTCATCAGGAATCATTATTCAAGGCTAGAAAACTTCAACAATCAACAAAAGGCTACATTTTTTTGCAGCTGAATGTAAATACAAGTATATTATTTTGGAACAGATAAGGCTGAATTTGGTTGCTGAAAGTAAATTACTGAAGTGACTAACTGCACTCATTATCCCTTATGTTTGAAGCCTCTAGTATGTGCATAATTCTTCATAAATGTACTTCTTTCTGATGTTGTCCCCTTTTTCTGATTGCAGAAAGTGAGTCTTCCAGGTTTAGTAGTACTTCTATGTTCTCAGGGAATGAACAAGATAATCGAGGAATGAATAGGGGGGATGGTGGACCTAGCCAGGATAGCACTTGGCTCAAATCTGCTTATGCTGAAAGAACTCCTCAGTTGGAAAGATCAGTTAGCCTGCTTCCCATTTTCAATGCTGACTTGAATGATAAGTGTTCTGCAGAGATGGGGCCGCTGATGAACGCCGCAAAAGAACCTATTTTTGATGAACTGGAGAGCATTGTGAGAAGAAAACTGGCTGAAGCAGAACTGTTCCAAGAGCATGCCGATAAGGCGAGAGTAGAAGTGGAGGGCCTGAAATGTGTTGCAATTGCGAAGAATGAGAAAATTGAAGAGGAGTACGCAAGCCGAATCTCAAAATTGCAGCTAGCCGAGGCTGAGGAAAGGCGTAAACAAAAATACGAAGAATTCCAGGCTCTGGAAAGAGCTCATCGAGACTACTTAAACTTGAAGACGAGGATGGAAGCAGATATTAAGGATCTATTGTTGAAGATGGAAACAACAAAGCGAAACCTTGCCATGTGATAGGTAATGACTAGACTTTTCCATTTGTAGTGGCTCCGTATTTGGATACAAGGAACTAACTTGCTAGATGCTGCTGTAGAGTTGTAGGTCTGTCCCATCTGTTCTAGTATGTTTCATCGCTCCTCTTTAACGCTAACCTGAATATGTACAGAAACTCAGATTCCTTACATGTTGAATGTACTCTTGTTAAGGCAACTTGAAAGACACGAGTTATCATTTCTTTTCAGGTTGGTTGCCTCTGGTAAAGATGACATTGGGCTGGGGCTGAGAATTGACTTGGGCCTATTCAAGCCGAGCCCAAGCCTGAATACCAATGCCTGGACCCAACTCAAAGCCTGATTGGGTCCAAGGCAAGCGAATTGAGTCGACTCGTTTACTACAAACACAGTTTAGCCTTCAATTGAGGTTTACTGTTTTAGTTAGGTTTCTTCTCTTTTTGCTATAAGAAGAACTAAAATAGAATCATCAGTTTAGCGTTTATCTTCTGCATGTCCGTGGAGGTTTGAATCAACTCAGGAGAACGATTTGTTGCTAGACTTATCTTTACTCTACAGATCTGATGTTCGATTCAGTGTCTTTTATTTGATTTAAAATTAAAGTTTAATTAGATCTAATTAAATTTAAAATTAATAAATTAAATTAAAATAATTTTAATTTTAATTGAGATAAATCGACTATGTCTAATTCATTATCACGTTTATTTTAATAAATAAAATGTTTTTAAAGTCTAATTTTATATATTAGATTTAGTAAAGTTTATCTGAATCGGTTTGACTCTATTTAATTTGAAATTAGTTTTTTAAAAATAAAATGATATAATTTTTTATAAATAAAATAAAATGATATCTTTTTTAAAATTTAAAAATTAAAAAAAGAATACTCAAACTCGGTTGAACCTGGTAGAGCCTGAGTCCCGATCATAATTCTTGTCCGACTCGAGCCCGAATCCAGAATATCCATACCTAGCCCAGCCCGTCCCGCTACCAAGATTAATGCTACTTCTTTTCTGTGAATGGCTGATTTAGAGCTTTAGTGGCTGCCGGAATTCTCAGTTCGGGTTGTTGGGGGTGGTTAGCTATATTAGACAAATTTCCAGTCAAATATGTGACTTTGTTCGCTAGAGAACCTTCCTTTCGACGTTTCGACGCAATTATAGTCAGCCAAAGACTTGACTGCTACAGGTTTTGTTGGTAAAATACAATTTAGACCCAGATTGCTTCTGCATTCCTTTTTCAATAGTCCAAAGATCGCCATGAGTTAGAACAACATTGTCCTTTAATTTATCTTCCAAGTGTTTCCCAGATTACGTTAACCCTTTTGGCGCTCTTTTTTCTTGGTTTCAACAACGATCAAAAGCACTCAAATATCACTTCTTTTTCCAGGCTACTCCATATTAGAAGTGAAAATGGCGGACACAGTTCTTTTTAGCATTGCGGAGGGGATTCTAGAGAAGTTGGCTGACCCTGTTCTTCAAAAGATCGGATTTTGTGGGAGTTTAAGTGATGAGCTTGAGAGACTGAGGGACACAATTTCTACAATTCAAGCTGTGCTTCTTGACGCAGAAGAAAGGCAATCAACAGAACATCAAGTCAAAGATTGGCTTGGCAAGCTTAAAGAAGTGGTTTATGATGCAGAGGATTTCCTTGATGGTTTGTCAGTGGAAGCTCTCCGAAGAGAAGTGTCGAGTGAGAATAGATTGTTGAAAAAGGTCCGTCATTACTTTTCTTTTTCAAACCCAATTTCGTACGGTTTTAAAGTAGGCCATGAGATTAAGGCAATCAGGGAGAGACTAGATGCCATTGCTTCTAATAAGGAGAAATTTCACTTCGTGAGGCGATGTATGGAGGAGAAGGAGACTCCATTAACGAGTAGGTTGAGGGACCAAAGTCATTCATTCATTCTTGAGGAAAGGGTTGTTGGAAGAGAGAATGAGAAACTAAAAATTCTGGAGCTTTTGGATGTGAACACTGTTGATGATGTTTCATTTGTTTCAATTGTAGGGATTGGTGGAATGGGAAAGACCACACTAGCTCAATTAGTTTACAACGATTATTCTGTTAGCAAAAATTATGAGCTGAAACTTTGGATATGTGTCTCTGATGTGTTTGATATAAAGGTTATTGTAGAGAAAGCATTGAAATCTGTTACCAATATGAAACCTGAAGACCTTGAGTTGGATCAGTTGCAAAAATTTCTCAGGAAAGAACTGGACAGGAAGAAGTACTTGATTGTGTTGGATGATGTGTGGAATGAGGATCCACTAAAATGGCTTGCTTTGAAGGAACTATTGATGTGTGGTGCAAGAGGAAGTAGGGTATTAGTAACGACGCGGTCGAAAATGGTTGCAGAATTAACAGGCACATCGGCACAATTTAATCTGGAAGGCCTTTCACCATTGCAGTCTTGGTCTTTGTTTATCCGAGTAGCATGTAAAGGGGAAGAACTGAAATGCCAATATGTGAAAGAAATTGGGAAGAAGATTGTGGAGAAATGTGCTGGAGTTCCTCTAGCAATATTGACGATAGGGAGGATGCTACATTTCAAAAGTCCAGAATCTGAATGGTTTCCCTTCTTGGAGAATGAACTTTCAAGGATTCCTCAAACGGAGGATGATATTTTGCCAGCACTGAAGTTAAGCTATAACCATCTTCCATCACATCTGAAACGCTGCTTTGCATTTTGTAGTTTATTTCCCAAGGATCATGAGATTGAAGTCGAAACATTGATTCAGCTTTGGATAGCTCAAGGATTTATAAGTCCATCAAGTCCTACACATCATCTTGAAGCCATTGCGCTCGAATACTTTAAAGATTTATTGTGGAGATCTTTCTTTCATGGAGTGGAAGAAGATAGATGGGGCAATTTAAAAAGCTGCAAAATGCATGATTTAATGCATGATCTAGCAACCTTAGAGGCAGAAGCAGAGATTATCCAGTCAAATACGAATGGGGACTACATTCAACAAAAGACGCGTCATGTTTCATTTGACTTTGATTTGGATACATCAAATAAAATTCCAGAGAGCTTGTTCATTGCAAGGCGGCTACGGACATTGTTTTTGCCTAACCAAGGGCATCAAGGAACATGCAATGGTTCAAACTATGAAGTTATGTTTCTGAACTTCCGGTATCTCCGTGTTTTTGATCTGCACAGTACAGGGATTGAGGCTGAATTATCTTCCATTAACCATCTGAAACATCTTCGGTATTTGGATCTTTCAAACAATGTTGGAATCCAAGTACTTCCCCATACTATTACCGATTTAGTAAATTTGCAAGTTCTGAAGCTGTCTTTCTGTCGAGGTCTGAAGGAACTACCAAAAGATATTGAAAAACTGTTGAATCTGAGACATCTTTACTGTGATGGTTGTGATAAGTTGATCCACATGCCTCGTGGGATCGGGAATTTGACGTTTCTTCAGTCACTTTCGAAATTCGTTGTGGCCATAGACAGCTCTGCTTCTAAGAATGCTCGGATCAGTCACCTTATTGGATTGAATAGGCTAAACAGACTGAGAGGAAGCCTGGAGATATCTAATCTGGGATATGTTAGAGGCGGTGTAACAGAATTTAAGGCCGCTAATTTGAAAGAGAAACAATGTCTTCAATCGTTAATTCTTAGTTGGAATCAAGATGATCATACATATGTTTGTGATGAAGAACTGTCACTGCAAAGCTTGGAGCCTCACACAAGCTTAAAAGAACTGAAGGTATATGAATACAGAGGCATAAGGTTCCCAAATTGGCTCTCCTCTTTAACAAATTTAGTTGATTTATGTATAGAAGATTGCAGTAGATGTCAGTTTCTACCACGACTGGACCGAATTCCTTCTCTTAAATGTTTGGAGATAAGGAGATTTGACGCTCTAGAGTACATGGTCAGTGATGGGAATGCATACGATTGCCTCAACGAGAATGGAGGAAGATTAACATTCTTCCCGTCCCTAAAGGAGCTCTATCTTGAGTACTGTCCAAACCTGAAGGGATGGTGGAACAAGACTGATGAAGGTGATACAACAAAGGCAAGTACAACAGCAAGGGTGCCACATTTTCCTTGTCTTTCAACTTTGAGAATAAATAGGTGTCCTAAACTCACTTGGATGCCTCTATTTCCATCCCTAGACGACCGGTTATCATTGGAGAATGCCACCGTGAAACTGTTCCAGCTTACGATGGAAATGAAGGTGGCGACTCCTCTCATTGCTTCCGCAGTTATCTATCCTCTGTCCAAGTTGAAGGCAATGGAGTTCAGGAGAATTGGTGATCTTGAATCTCTGCCAGAAGAGTGGGTTCAGAATCTGACTTCCCTTCAAAAACTATACATAGGTTGCTGCCCAAGATTCACATCTCTGCCTCAAGGAATGCATCATCTTACCTCTTTAAGAGAATTAACCATCAATTTCTGTCCTGAAGTGAAGAAAAAATGCGAAAACAAAAAGGGTGTGGACTGGTCTAGCATTTCTCATATCCCAAATATCACAATTGATAGAGAAGAGGTTCAGAGAGAGAGCCCCAGCAATCTATAACTCCAACAGCTACTTGACCGGTCCCCTTCAAGCTCTCGGGCTGAAGAGTATCCACACGAGCTCATTCACTTGCTTTAACTACTCATCCTGTGGATGTAGGAGCATCAACTCCGATCTTGCGGAGGAACTGGATTGGCAAAAAAGAGATTCTAGTAGGAAAGTCCAATCTGGTTCACCCTATAATTTTAAGGAATTTCATTTATTTCTTACTCCATTGTTCTTCATCTTCTAGTCTGTGAGTTCGATGAGTTAGCTATAAGTTGGTCTCTTTCACTACTGTCTGGAACCGGGACTCGAGTCTTTCTCTTGGTGCAGTAATTTTGTTGGTTATTCTACCATGATCATACCAGAGTTACTTGATAATTAAGCAACTTGGTGCACTTTTTCACTTCAATAGGGCTAGCCCGCCTCCAAGAACAACTTAATAAATTCCAAAATCAAGATGAACGAAAAGTGCAATCCAACGTTCGTGGCAACGGTTATACTACAAGAAGTTAGTTAAAATATTAATCCAATGCCATAGATGCATTTCCCTTGAAACATTCCGAGTCCTATCGTGGAACAAATATTATCAAACTCGTCGATAGAAAAAGCAGACGTGACAGGAGAACGAAAAACCAGGAAAAACGACCACACATGTCGGGTAAGACGTTCCTTGAAAGTTTTGCAGAGAATATTTGTTTAATGCTCCAGTTGTAAAAAGTTGTGCAGAGTACATTTGTTTAATGTTCCACTTGTATAAAGTTTTGTAGAGTACATTTGTTTAATGTTCCACTTGTAGCACTCAACGGTAACCCACCTTTTTTTTTTTCTAAAGGAACGCATTAAATTTGGGAAAATAAATTTCCGATAGATCTTGTTAAAGGATCAAGTGGCACCTAATGGGTGTTGTGTTGAAATGATGGATATCGATGTCAAAATTGCCGGCATATTTGGCTAACTAGTCGGCGCATTTGTTGCTCTCTCGGTAGATGTGCCGATGAACAACAGTCCAGTTTCTAGTGAACAGCTTATGGATACCCCGGACGATTGGGTTGGGTATCCTGGAACGGCTGTCTGCAGAGGACAGAAGATCGAACATTACCTTGCAATCGACCTCGAGCTCGATTTGGCGATATTCCAGATTCCATGCCAGTGTGAGCCCAGTGAACACCCCCCACAGTTCTACATTCAGCGGAGAGCACCATCCAATATGATGTGAGAACCCTCCTTGCCAGTGGCCTGCACTATCTCGAAGAACTCCGCCTGCAGTGATCGTTAAAGAAGACCGTTGATACGCACCATTAGTGTTAAGCTTGATCCAACCAGGAGGCGGTGATTGCCAGCTGATGAATTGCTCCTGCCGAGGTCGGTAACCATTAGAAACTACTGGTTGAGGGCACCTGGCTGAGTCCCGTAGGATACCTGCATAAGACAAAATAAGAGAAATAGGTGATG
>JAOTAY010000004.1:292894-304547 GCA_025629805.1 Erythroxylum baracoense
GAGGCTCTTTAATTTCGTAAAATATGTGGTGATGGAGTTGTTACCTTGACGCAAGTTGTTTATTTCTTGCGCAATGTTTTATAGGTGAGGACCACTACTTTCACCATACCTTGCTTTTAACTCCTCCCAGAGGTCCTGCGCTGTTGTGACTACAGTGAAGGAGTCTGCGATTTCCTTGTTCAATGAGTTCAGCAACCACGCTATCACCAAGTTATCTACTATCATCCATCGTCTAGCTTGAGTGGCGTCGTCGTCGGGCTTCTTTGTCTCACCGTTGACAAAACCCAATTTGTTCTTGGATTTTAAGGCTATGGTCATCGACCTGCTCCATGCCAAGTAATTGTTTTCATTGAGCGGTGTGGTGACCATGAGACATCTTGGAGTGTCGGCGGCGGCAGTTTGATATGCTTCTGCTTCAATTTCTTTCTCGAAACTCAGATCTGGAGTATTTGTTTGACTCAAATCTCCTGAGGTTTGTGTCATTTTTTGGTTTTTGTTTGGGTTTTGGATATTTGGGTTTGGGTAGAATCAGATTTGCTCTGATACCATGCCAAAATTCAAGTAATGTAATACGGAAGATGATGAAGAAATGTTGAATTTCTCATGTTCATTACGATTGTCATCAAGGTATATATATATACAAGGGGACTAGCTGTACAAGTGGCTATAACAAACTCTGTAACAAACGAATGATGAAAGGGAAAAACATGTACACTTTTTAAAGGAATGGATGAGCAAGAAAATGGTGTACGATTGTTGCGGAAGATGCCACTGTTTGTACGAATGTTGTGGAAGATGCCACTCTTTGTTTCTTGTTGTCATGGGCCCTGGTGTTTCTGTGCTTTACATTGTGGGTTGTTGTGGGCTTAAGGCGGTACCAGCATCCTCTCCTGTTGTATTTCCTACTCTTCCTCTTGTGTCCGAAAATGCCACCATTTTGCCACAGCCACAACGTGTCCTGGATAGGCGAACTATAAAAAAAGGGAAGTAACATCCCAAAATGGAAGTGTTCATACAATGGAAAGGCACCGGACCTGAAGATGCTACATGGGAACATTTATGGCACTTTGCAAAACAGTATCCTGAGTTCATCCTTGCGGACAAGGATGTTGCTAGTGGGGGGGCATGTTACGATCCTAAACCTCACAACTGAAGACACCAGACCCACACAAGACCCAATTAAACTGCTGCTCAGACATTCTTGCTGGGTTGCTGCTGATCTACTCTATTATTTTGTGATTCCCTTCCAGTTATCTACTCCTACTTTGGTAGGGGATTTATTCAAAATAATGTCTAACAATTTACGTTACTTTCTGTTTCACTTCCCGATTGTAATCAGCTATAAATGCCACTGCAGTACATGAAATAGGGGATAATAAACATTTGGAGAACTTTTCCTTCCTCTGCTATCTCTTCTACTATTCTGTCTTCTGTTCTTTGGAAAAATTACTCATCATAAGGATATTACTTCATTATCCCCATTTCTATCCTTAATGAAAGTGCGAATTATACTTTTTAAAATATTTTCGTCTGAGCTGATTGACTGTCAGGCCGAACAGTGCAGCTCCGTCGTTAACTATCATGTCATTTGAATTTCAGCTGAATAAGTATTACGACCTTGCAACTAGCTTTTATGAATTTGGTTGGGGTGAATCTTTCCACTTTGCTCACAGGTACTAAAATATCTTCTGCATTTCTTGCACAAGTGGGTCAGCGTGTTTGTTTTGCACATTATGCTTATAAATTTGATTAATGCACTTCAATTTGCTTTTTGTAGATTCAAAGGGGAGTCACTTCGAGAGAGCATCAAACGACATGAACACTTTCTTGCTTTACAACTTGGCCTTAAACCAGGACAGAAGGTTGACTGCGACATACAATTAATTAGCTATACTGGCAACAGAGGAACGTTAACTATATTTTTAATTGGTTTCAATCTTTGACTTCACATCATTTGCTATGGTAGGTGTTGGATGTAGGTTGTGGAATTGGTGGACCACTTAGAGAAATTTCCCGGTTCAGGTTTGTGAAAATTTCTCCTTTCCCTGTACCAACATCAAAAACTGTTTCACTGCACGGAATCAGAGGCATATATTGCGTAATACCCTTATCCATAGTTTGCATGTGATAGTATATTTGTTTTGTTGTTCGTATTGGATGATCTGTTGGAGAAATAGGGCTTAGTTAGGCACTGTTTGTGATTTCTTGCAGCTTGACCTCGGTTACAGGGTTGAACAACAATGAATATCAGATTACCAGAGGAAAGGTGGATATATTTCCCTTTTATCTTTGTGATTGTCCTGCAGTATTCTCATTTCTTATCCTGTAATGATTAGGCAGTATAGTTTTGTATTTACTAAAAACTTATTATTTCTCTTTTTGGTCAGGAACTAAATCGCATTGCAGGGGTAGATAAGACCTGTGATTTTGTGAAGGTCCGTTCTTATATCATGCAAATTTAAAAGTTTTTGTCAACTACTCTTTTCGTGTAGCAGTTCGTCTTTGCTATCTTTTAAATTATTTGATAAGAAATATGGAAAGAAATATTGAAAATGCTAACGAGTCTGTTCATCAAACCATTATTGTTTTATCACGGTTTTGCAGGCTGATTTCATGAAGATGCCATTTCCTGAAAATAGTTTTGATGCGGTATATGCAATTGAAGCTACCTGTCATGCACCTGATGCGGTACATCTATGAATTGAACGAATTCTCTATTTGTTACTGTCTTGTTAAAACTATATTTGTTTTGTGATCCTGAACTATACTTTGTTGACATTCAAACAGTATGGATGCTACAGTGAGATTTATAGAGTCCTGAAGCCTGGACAATGTTTTGCTGCTTATGAATGGTGC
Organism: Erythroxylum baracoense; assembly: GCA_025629805.1. Taxonomy (NCBI): domain Eukaryota; kingdom Viridiplantae; phylum Streptophyta; class Magnoliopsida; order Malpighiales; family Erythroxylaceae; genus Erythroxylum; species Erythroxylum baracoense. Next base: position 295,751 of record JAOTAY010000004.1, read on the forward strand.
ATGACTGATTCTTTTGATCCCAAAAACAAGGAACACCAAAGAATTAAGGTTAGCAACATGTTAGAAGTCTGAAACTTCCTCCATTTGCTGCTCTTATTTTAAACAATTAGAATGTGAGTAAATTTTATGCAATCAGGCAGAGATAGAGATTGGTGATGGTCTTCCAGACATTAGATTGACTGGCAAATGCCTTGAAGCTCTAAAGAAAGCTGGTTTTGAGGTGAGTTAAGGCCTTTTTGTGCATCTCACTCTGTTCTGAATCTCCTCTCTAGTATATATCCTTTTCCTGTTACTATGACATGGTATGTGCTGTGGCATGAATGACCGTTGAACTGTCTATGTGAAGGTTATTTGGTCAGAAGATCTCGCCGCAAGCTCACCCTTACCATGGTACTTGCCTTTGGATAAAAATCACTTCTCCTTCAGTAGCTTCCGCCTAACAGCTGTTGGAAGATTCTTTACCAAAAATACGGTAACTTAAGATTGTTCAACTTTCAACTTGTTCTTGTTTCTTCTTCTTTCCTCCTTTTCCTGGGAGAGGGGGCCTTGATTGAATCTTTACCAACAAGGAATTCCATTAATAACTGACCGTTTTGATCCTTTAGAGCAAAGTACAAATTTTGATAAATTTAGTAAAAAATTTTAAGGGGGTTCGAAGGCACTAGATTTTTAGTATCAGTTTATATAACAAGGTTTGATTCCGATTTGGAGGTAGTTTCGTTGCTAATTTGTTTCACTGTAGGTCAAAGCCTTAGAATATGTTGGAATTGCTCCAAAGGGAAGCTTAAGAGTGCAAGACTTTCTTGAGAAGGCCGCAGAGGGATTAGTCGAAGGTGGAAGGTAAACTACTCATCATATTCTTTGTATTTCTCTATCCTTCGTTCCAGTGGAAATTTCCTTTTCGTCCTCATTTTTTGGAACCTCACTTCCATTTGCAAAAGTGTGCATATAAGCCATGCGAATAATGTCCTTTTCGTAGTAAGACAAATTGGTAAGAAATGGCAATGAGTCGTTTTTAGTTACCATCCTAGCAAGACCAACACTTGTCAAATAGTACCAATTATATGCATCCCGATGATTTCTCCTTGTCTGGTGTAATTTTTCTTTGCTCCTACTAACAACGACCACTTTCATATTGTTCCAGGAGGGAGATCTTCACGCCGATGTTTTTCTTCTTGGCTCGAAAACCTCTCGTAGAGAGCCAGTGATGTTGTGTGGTGTTTAGCTACTAGCTAATCGTATTACCTTAATCATGCTGGATTCATGGTGGTTAGATGAGAAGCCAATTGGCCAATCATAGTTTTCTTATGTCACCCTAAATTGACATTGTGTTTGAAGTTATTTTTCCTAGTTGGTTGTAGTCCCCGTTTAAACGAGTGGTCGGTGAGCAACTGTTAAGTTCATAAACTTCAGGGTCTAATCTTAGCAGTAGTTTCTTTTGAACCACTGGAACGAAAGGCAAAGCGGGTTTATTTTTTAATTATTGATTAAATCTGATTTGTCAGCTTTGGGCTGAACCTGAACTATACTACCATCCCTATTAATCCCATATACTAATGGACCTCTGGACCGTCGTTATTCGAAGCTTAGGAGAGGAATATTAGTGGACATGGGCTGGTTAAAATGTGCGAGAATTATAGAATGATCTTAGTTAAACAATCAGAAGCGATTGCTACAGTTTATAATTCTCTTCCTATCCAAATCTGCCGTCGTATCGTTATGATTTCTGACATTTGCAAACTTTACACTATAATCTTCTGTTTCTTTCAAGCTCCCCAGAGAACCTTTATGTGTCTGCTTGAAATCAAATGCGAGTATCAAAATTGACCAATCCCCCATTTTTATATTCTGTACGTAAGAATTTATATTTCAAATCAAAGAGGTACCAAAGAGTTTTTAACAAATTGGACAAGTTTTATCAGCAAATCATCTGTTTTGGTACATTCAAGTTTGTACTACATTTTTACACAATAGAGCAAACGAATGACACCTGATGATGATGAATTATTGCTTATATACACATAATATACATTGTTTGAAAATAAAAGAAGAGTGTTTAGTACGTGTGTTTAGTATGTTTTCGAATATGGGCAGTACATATCTGGGCTCATCAACTACTGAAACACACACACACACACACTGCTTGGCAAGCGACAATTGATCACAAAATCGGCTTATTTTGATTGTTGGATGCGGTGGTAGGCCGATGCGGGTGTTTAATGCTTCATGTGCTTCAGTGGTATCCAATTAACTCTATATATATGTATTGTCCAAAATTCGGGGACAATTAAGTCCCGCTCATTTCCCAGAAAAAAGAATCAGACTTCTGCTTCTAACCTGTCTAGCTGTCCCACAGGATTTTAGGAATCTCAAAACCGATCACAGGCGGTAATAATGATTGAAATTTTTCGATTTTTTAAATAAAATTAATATCATATATTTAATTAGTAATAAGAATCTATATTTATAATTGTCTTATCTTCTAAATTATTTTAAGATTAAATAATTTTCATATAAAAATTTATTTACTTTCATATTATAAATTATTGAATAGAATTATCGTATTTTTGTAAATATTATTTAAAAAGCAATCTAACTTAATAAAGCATGGTAATTATTATTGGACGAGAATTTTTTTGATTAAAATATATGTAATAAAAACAATAAACAATAAATAAATAACACCGACTAATTATATTGAAATGTGATGTTTGAAGAAGTCTAGAAATATATAATTTTATCAAATGTTTTAAAAGTCGGAAGTCAAATTAGTAAGAGAAGAGATCTAAGGATTTAATGGTATTATATCACTATAAAATAAGTTAAAGACCAAATAAGATTAAAGAATTTTAAAAAATTATTAAAGAAAATTATTAATTGAAAAAAAGACCGTTAAATAAAAATTAATCATTTTATTTTAGTTTATAAAACTAATTAATTTGGCCAATTAACTAATAAATTGAACAAATTTTAAAAATAATTCGAACATGAAAGTTAAAAATTGAACTGAAAAGTTGGCTAATTCAAGGTTTTGACTCTTAAATTGATCAAATTGGTTCAAATTTTAAAACATTAGTCTTGTCCTTAATTAGACTAATGTTTTAAAAATTGAACCAATTTGATCAATTGAATAATTTATGTATATTGTTAATAATTTAAACAATATGCATAAATTATTAGATAATTTTAATAATTTATAATCAAATAATATAATCAACATAAATAGTGTTTATAAGTTTCAACATATTTTACTATTCATTAATTATAATTTTATATTTTATTCATTAATTAGAATTTTTATTTTTCGTTCCTACTTTGCTTTAACCATAATTTTCTCTACATTTTCTATCCCACTTTAAGTGTAAAGAACTCAAAGATTTGAACTCCTCTGTCCTTATTCAAGGTCTCGATTTCAAGTCTTGAGAATAAACTCATTTTAAAACTCATAAAGGAGAGTTTTGTTATTTAAAATGATCCTACTTAATTCGAGTTCGGATTAGTCAAGTTCCCTGTACACGCTACATACCAAGTGGTTAGAACTCGCAGACTCACAAGTTCAACATTCCAAGTAAGGTAAACCCAAAAAGGAACGTGGGATGGAGTGCTTAGTGTTGTTGTTCAATATTATATATCGCAAATGTCAACCAAAACAAAAATGTCTGTTAGGAAGTGCCGTCTCGGTGTCAAACCAACGTGGCCAGCTCTCAAAAGTCTTTAAAAACGAAATCGTTCCATATGATCTCATTCAATGATTCTGGCTTTTGGCTTTAATAATGGAGAACAACGACAAGTTGGCTGTCTCAAATGTCGAGCAAATTTAGATCTGACTTGACTTATACCACGAATAAATTTTATTATTAGAGTTAAAAGATAAAAAATTGAACCGAAAAATTATAGAATTCAAATTTTTGCGATTGGATCGGCCGTTTCGATTAAGTTTTTTAATTATTATTTTTATTAAGTATGTTTGATACATTATTGGTTATAAACTTAAAAATAATATTTTTATTGATATACCGAATAAATAAGTGTTTATATGAGACTAATCATTAAATTAAAAATTGTAAAAAATCTTTAAAAATTAGATAGTATTTAATTTGTTATCCTATAATTTAATTAAATTATGTCTTGTTTTGTTCTTTTTTATTTAAAATAGAATTCTCAAACTTATTTATTTAAAAATATTAAAAAGTTAATTATATAAATTCTGTGAATTCAAAAATTGATATTGTTTGGCAAGTTAAATATTAATTTATCAATTTATTTAAAAGATAAATTTTGCAAGTTATTAAATATATTTAATAAATTATTCAAATAATAATTAATTGCGAGTTATACCAATATTAAAAAAAGTACTTAAATTTATAAAAGTATATGAACAGGTTTCAGATAATTGGTTATATCCCCAACTTAGCCATAATCCATTCCATTCACATTGAGTGTCACAACTCGCAAGCTAACAAGGCAATCTCGAATTCTCGACAGTAAACTGATGTCTTTCCCAATTGCAGCCGTAACGTACGCATAACTCACATTGACCAAACTTTGAATTTTTTAATAGTAAAAATGTATATAACTATTTTTTTTAAGAATCTGTTAAATATAATTTAAAATATATAAAATTAAGTCACTTAACAAATTAATAAATTTAAATTAATCTAATTAATAATTATTAAACTATAAGATTTTGGTAAATTTATAACTAGTTTGAAGTTTCTAATATTTTTTCTTGCTTGTTTTAAATGTTGAATTTTAGTAATTTTTAATATTTAGATTATTATCGTTATCATTAACACCCAGTTAAAAACTTAAAGTCCTGCTGAAGTGGAGAGCCTGGAAAGATACGCTGAGCTCTCTGCTTTACGAGGATCTGAAGAGAGTCATCGATATACGCAATTTTTCTTTTGCATTTTTTACAAAGAGATTATTACCGTGATTCGAACATGTAACATTTTGGATATAAAGAGACAATTTTTATCTATTTTTAAACTTTAACGTTTTTATGAGAATATAATTTTAATTTTAATACTTTAGAAAATTAAAGTTCAACCGTAATGTTTTAAAAATGTTCAAAAAAAACTCTCAATTGACGGAAAATTTAACAAAATTAAAATTTCTTGAAAATTTTATTAATAAATTCCGCAATTATTTGTAGGCCACAAGATAAAATAAATCTCACTATCACATTATAATTTATTTAAAATTTATTTTAGAGATATTTTTAAAAATTAAAATTTAACCTAAATACTTTAAAATATTTAAATTTAAATTATATTGTAATTAAAAATTATAACAGTTAAATGAGACTTTCTTTTTGTTTTAAATATTTTATTGTCACATTTACATGTGAATTTATTAAAAATAACTTTTCTATTTTATAAAAATAAAGTTACATATTATCACGTCTTTTTAATTAACGCGAAACTCAAATTTAGTTTGATGATTTATTCGTATGCCACAAAGTGAAGTGTTGCACTGTCCATTTTGTCGTCAAACTTGTGCGTGTTCTGTTCCGATGTTTCCTAGAAAAACTGGCTCCCACGACTTTTTGTCCTTTTTGTTACCTAATTCGCGGAGTCTCGGATGCTCTTGCTAACTCAGATTGCCAGATCGATATTCCCAAGCCAAACCCCAGCGTCGATCTGAATTACGATTGTTATTTATTAGGTCGAAACTTCGACTGCACGTCTGCACCAGATCTCGTCGACAATGTCTGATAATTCATTTCACATGACGTAAGCTGGGTATTCAATGACGTTCTGGCATTGCACGTGTTAGCTCCTGTGATTAAAAAACATAATCAAACGTAATCGATATTCTTCCCACGTCTCAATAGTTACCTAATGAGCTAACTTTTTGATTCAGAGCATACACGTAATTCTGTGGCGCGATTAGAAGGTACAGTTTCAACACATTCATAGTAGCGCTAATAATCTGACTAAGGCCATCTCCAACCCATTCTTTCAAAATGGAGTGAAGATTCCTCTATTTTAGAGATGCTACAGTATTTTTTACTCCAATCCACAACTCTATTTTTCACACCAAAAAAGAATATTTTCAGCATATTCTTTTATATCTTTCATTAATGATTATTAAAATTACTTTATAAAATTAACTCAACTTTTTTTGTGTGTATATTTTTATTCATAATATTATTATTGTTATATTTTTATGTCAATAAATAATAAATAATAAAATTCAATTAAACTATAATTTGGTTGTATTTTATTTATTAGTTCTACTGCTTGAGTATTAATATTCATGTATGTGTGTTTTAATTTAGTTTGTTATTGTTTGTAATTTATTATATTATTTGACTATTAATATAAATATATTTGTAGTTTAATTATTTGAAATTTTCTAATGGATATTTTTAAAATTTTTGGTTAAAAATCTTTATTCATAAGTAAATAATTATAAAGTTATAAATATATAATGAAAAAATTTATAAATATGAAATTAATACTTAAAATAATTATAAAGTTATAATTATTTAAATAAATATATAATGAAAATATTGAAATATTATTTATATAAAAAAATAAAGAATGAAAAATTAAAAAAATTGAATTAATAAAAAATGAAGGAAAAAGAAAGAAAAAAGAAAAACGAAAAAAAAGTAACAGTAATAACGTCTGCTACAGTGTTCTTCCAATTTTGGAAGAACACTATAGCTTTCCTCCAAAATAAAAGAAAAATTGGCGTGTGATTAGACTCTAAATTACCAATTCTCCTCCATTTTGGAGGAGGGTTAGAGATGACCTAAAGAACCATCATGATAAGAATTAGAAAGAATATATCGAGAAATGATCAACCGTTAAAAGAAAAAAATGATTATGGTCTATAAAATATATTAAAAGATAAAATCTTATTTTTAATTAATTGTAATGTAATGTAATTAATTAATAATAATAATTTAATAATTTAATAATTTAATTATTTATATTTTAATTGATTAATTAATTACACTATTTTAATTAATGAATAAATTATATTTTAATTAATTATATTGTAATATAATTAATTAATTAATTATAATTTATTTAAGTAATTAATTACAATTAATTATATTATTAAATATAATAAATTTAATTAATTACTTACAATTAATTATATTATTTTAATTATATTATATTATTATTATTATTATTATTAATAATTATATTATTATAATTAATTATATTTTAGTTAATGGGTTTGGGATGGGATTAATTATTTAATTTCTCAAACTGTAAATGTATCAAACAATAATTTTCATTCCTATCGATTATAAGTAGTATGGATCAATACCAAAAAAGTAGGAATGAAATCATTGTTCATTACCAAGCATGTAGTTTTCATTCCTTACTCGTACCCATTAACCAAGCACATCCTAAAATTTGGTTTGAACCAGAGGAAGCCATTAGAACTTGATTGTTGGGATACTGGCACTTGTTGGGTATGAGATGTTAATCCATACTTCACTTTCAACCATCAAAAATTGCCTATTGACTTGCATGTAAAATTACAAGTTCCACGATTAGACCCTTCCCTTTTCATGTCAACCTCTACCGACTACCCTACTCTACTTACTTGAGGAAACTAAAAGGGCGTGACTTTGTCCTTTTGAATGTGGAGAGCCTAAATGAAACCTCCTAAATTGATAAGCTGCTTGTGGCAATCATGTGATAGACCTAAGTTGTGCCAATTCCCCTTTAAAACCAAATTTATGGGATATAAATGTAAAAAAAAAGAGGATATACCTAAAAATAAAATTGACCCAACAATCAAATTCCAACTTTAATTACATGGTTCAAAAAAAGGTACTTTTTTTTATAAAGAAAAGGGCATAAGTCACTAAAACAAAACGTAAAAACTATATATCCTCACAAGGCATTAAACGTGGCCATGTAACGCCCAAAACATCTTGACACAATAACTCTTTCACACTGATTGAACTTTCCTGCAAACCATGTAATCTCAAAGGCATTGCAAACACAGCATTAGCAAGGAAATCGCTTATTGGACTCCTTATAGATGTGTCCCAATTCAATATTCCAATTCCGCGTTACTAGGGCCCTGCACTCGTTGACATGAGTTACTTTAATGTTATGTTTTGTACACTTTAATATATCACATCATGCATATTATTTTATAAAGGGTTAGTATATTCAAAGTGTCTTAATTTTTTGAAATTCTTTTAAATTAGTGTCAAACTTTTTTAAAAATTCCAATTTAGAGAATAACTTTTTAAATTTTGTATAAATTAGGTCAAAAGATTATTGTTGTTAATATACGTGCCTACTAACTACCATGTAGACGTCTAGACAAAAATATTGTTTTATATGATTTATATGAAATTTGAAAGGTTAGTCACTAAATTAAAAAATTTAGAAAATTTGATACTAAATTGAAAAAAATATCAAAATATTAGATACTTTTAACTATGTTATTTCTTTTATAAAATATTTTTAACTTGAAACATTTAACTAATTAACCTTAAATTTGAGGTTGGGAATTAAACTTTGGGTGATCTTTTTAATTAGAGGTTGGGAATTAAACTTTGGGTGATCTTTTGGAGGTAATTAGGTAAACCACAACACTTTTACACATTGTTTTTTTTTTAATTATAAGGGAAAGAAAACTAACATTAAACTAATGAACAACTTGACGATATACAACTCTTGTATATCCTGATGGATAGTCTCTGGTCGGGTCGGTCGTGCTGGGCCCGAGCCCAATCGTAATGACCCACAGGCCGATCGGTCCAATCTTCAAAGATCAGTCTCATACCTATTGGCTATTCCAAGCCCAGGAC
>JAOTAY010000004.1:348937-373230 GCA_025629805.1 Erythroxylum baracoense
GATCTTTACTTTCCTTCCAAAAAAGAACACAGTCATACTTACAAGCATGAATTGAAATATATCCCAATCCAAGGTCCTTTAACAGCTTCTTCGTATCACAGAATGATTTTGGCAACTTGTGTCCAATAGGTAATGCATCATTCAGTAAATCAATTAACATATCAAAGGACTTATTATTCCATTTATTATAAACCTTCAAATGAAACAACTTCATAACAAATGATAGTTGTAAGAAATTAGAGTAACCCGGATATAATTATTCTTTAGCAACTTTCAATAACTTCCTAAAATTATCTTCTATAATACTCCGAATTATGTTAGACATTCCTATTTCATTCATAGTCTCTATATAATTCTAATAATCGTCTAACATGTCGTCAATCCCATCATCACCATAATCATTCACATCACAATCATCAATATCATTATTGTAATTGTCATCATAACATGTACCGCCACTTCTACTACAACTTACTTCCTTATGTTCACTATGATAAAGCCATGAAGTATAGAATTTGTCTATACCTTGGATCAGTAAGTGATTATATACCATATCTTGACTTTGGAAGTTGAAATTTAAGCAATCAATGCATGGACAACGAATACTACATTCATCACCCATTTGATCTTTTACAAATTGCATGAAACTCTTAGCTCCTTCTATATATTTAGTTGATTATTTTCGATGAGACATTCAACTATTATCCATTTAGCTTTACAATACAAGAAGATAGCAGAGTTATAACATGCATTTTTTGTTTTAGATTACTTTTAAAAAACCTATGTTTAATATTACATGCAGTCAACAACGTTGTATCATTTCATACGCACCAATTAAGTAAACAATATGCAACAAAATGAAATGACAACTGATATATAAAACAATAAAGGTTACTACTAATTTGCATACCTGAAGATGTAAAGTTGTATACAGTTGACTTAAGTTGTTTATGTTGTTGGAATAGAATAGGACACTCTGATACAAGTTTACAAAGATAGCCCCAAAAAAGGGATTAAAATCGAAACAATTTTCTTAGTTTTGGACTAAATGTGGTGGGCAGGGAAAAATGTACCTAAGGATGCCACACAAATTATGCGATTGCTCGCTCCAAACAAAAAGAGGAACATAAAATCTGCAAAATAGTATGGCTATGGAATTGGTAAACAACAAAATCTATTATAAATAAATTGAAAACTATGAATTAAAGGTTAAACGGCTTAAAATCATATTTAATATGCATAGGCATTATAATAACATAATTTATAAATATCTAAATTGTGCACAAAGAACGAAGATTAGGATATGCCAATAATTAAGACATAGAAGAAAGAAGGTTAAAGAATTTCAATGTTGACCCACCTTAGGCATTTACATAATACAAAAGTTGTCTCTTTTATGTTACCTAATTAATGTGGATAGTGGTACTTTTTGTACATAAGATTTGTATTGTTTTGATAAGGTGGTAATGTTTTTTATAATAAAATTGATAATTTTTTGTAAAACAAAGAATTGCATTAGTGGCCACAATGAAGCTTTCTAAGGTTCTTATTAGCTTAAGTGTGAATATTAAAGTTTATAATCTCAATCTTAAATTTGAAGGTAAAATTAAAACATAATCCCATAATCCAAATAGAAAAGAAATAAAAATTAAATAGAAACAACTTTTAAACATAATCTAATTTATGTACAAGGTGTGAAAGAAATTACCCTAGTTTGTAAAATTTGTGTACAATGAAAGAATGCTTTGAGATAAGATTAGAGAAAACTAATTGATTCACTTGAACACTACACCTTAAATTTGGCTATATAGGGTATAATACTCTATTTCTATAGAATAATTGAACTTTAAAGGAATTATGGGAGAAAATAACTAAATTAAGTTAGGATACACTTCCGACTTTCTTGAGGTTTTAATTTTAAGGAAGAAGGATTGTATACCTATAAACATATCCAATTCGTTAGGCATTATCCTAACCTCAAATCTAAAAAGGAACTTATGTGGGGTTATAGTAATTAGTACAAAGGACATGAATCACAAACACAAATAAGCATGTGTGTTCATAGTCCTGAAAGAGTGTGTGTTTATAGTCCATTTAGGTAATTACACATATCTTCCCTAAATCATACCCATTTTTTAAACTACACATACACTACAAAATAGAAAGGGCAACAATAAGAATGTTTAGGAATTTTTATTTTTTCCTTTAATTTTAGTGGGATGATGCTTTTAGTCCCCATGGTTACATCATGTTAATGTAAAACAATAAACCTATCCCTTATGTTGAACCTATGTATTGGATTTCCTTTTTTGAACATACTTCCCATCAATTTTGGGAAACGAAGCATCTTACAAGTGAAAATCACTTTCTTATAAATCTCACAACTACATTAAATCACGTAGACACTTCCTTTTATACATATTTTAGTGTATGTTCACAATCTTAATTGGCAAATGAATCCTAAAGTTTAATAGTAACAACAGAAAGCATAGGCTATCTGGCAGAAAGCATAGGCTATCTGGAAGATAAAGCAGTGAAGGAAAAAAATTTGCCTTCAGTTTAAGCACATTGATGTTTCTCCATTATAAAATGAATTACCAGTGACATTATCTTACAACTTGCAATTTCTATCTAAATAAGTACCTATGCCTGATCTTTTCTGTCCTTATCATAGTCGATAATCCTCCCTCAACATAAATAGATTACATGTTAAAACAAATCAATTTTTGGACAAAAAATGAAAGGTGTTCGTTGGAATAAGACTTTCAACGAACACCATGTAAGTAAAACATAAGACACACATTTCTTTAACCATTCATTCATTCTTTTCCCTTTCTTCACCATCATTCACACAATTCAACAAAAACCCAACAATGTAGATGTTCAATCCATGCAAAGAACTGAAGAAATCGAAGAAACCACAACAATCTTAGATTCGGTTTCTTTAAGACATTCAAAAACAAACCCATAAAAAATGAAAGAAAACTTACCAAGTTTAACTCAACTCCACGAGAAGATAGATGGGGGAAAGATAAGAACTAAAAATCAAGAATAACAATAGAAGGAGGATTGAAGAAACGAGGGAGAATATTCAGTTAAGAGAAAATGCAGAAATGAGAGGGAGGGGGAGGAAGGCTACGGTTTTATTTTTATAAATTTTTTTACCATTGCAACATTCAACAATGAAACCCAATTTCGTCGTAAAATGCAAAACATTTAGCTATGATAACTGATAACCGTCACCATTATGTTTGAAACTATGTGAAAAATGATGTAGTTATATTATTTTAATCTCCCATATTTTGTGACGAACCTAATAGTCGTTGCAAAATGCCACGCTTTGGCTACGGAACACCTATAGCGTCACAAAATGTACAACATTTTGCTACCAATTTGTTAAATCGTCACCTAAAAGTATAAATTTGCTACAAATTTTAGAAAACATCGCCAAAACCCAAGCTTTTTCTTTACTTCTTTATTGTTCTTAAAAAATCTTTACGTTTATCTGAAACTCAGTTCTTCCTCTATAGTCTCCGTCAAGTCTTCTCAAAACCAGCGATCTCCGATGTTTTACCCACGTATCAAAGTCATTAACTTGATCAAAACATGGTCTGTAATCACGTCACTTCTTTTTTACTATCTGTTGTATTTTTAGTTGCGGTCTTCATTTCTACATCTTTTACTGACTAAATCGGCTCTTTATTTGTCAATATTAGTTTGTCACAAGTTTTAGTATCTCTTCGATCGATTTGCTCCTATTTGCCTGTGATGTTTGCATTTGGTTCTTGAGACAACGAGAGAAAGAAAACAAGTATTTTACCATTATTAGATAGAAAACTTCTGATTTTTATCCTTCTAGGGTAGATCTGGACGTGGGTGTAAAGTTGATTTCTTTGTGTTTTGTATTTGTTGTTTGATTTCTTTATGTTATGTTATTTGCACATTGTCGTTGGAGAGTTTGGATTTTGCTACGCTAGTTTTCAGAGTCGAATCGGATTAGTTGACCTCACTATTATTGAATCTTCTCAAGTTTTTTTTGGATTTTGCCTACTGAGGAACTTATTTGAATGCATGTTACTTGGCATTTGTCACTTTGGGCTTTCCTCTAGTCATGTGAAGCATATGGGTATTTTCTTAGACAAATCAAAATAGGTAAATTGTGTCTCTTTTGTGTGTTACTGTTTAGTTTTAGGGGGCTTGACGTCTGACAAGTTGCATTGTTGAGTACTTCTACCTCATATGAGTTAATGCTTTGGCTGTGTTACTAAAGTTGAGATTTTTATCAAGTGAAACCAATTTTAGTAAGGTGTCCCCGACGATAGAGTCGTCGTCACTAAAGGTCTTTGCATGTGGGTTTTGCAAAGCTTTTGGAAAATCCAAAATCCTCTTGTACATGACTTGTTTAGGTTTTGTGTTTTGATCATCACCATCGAAAAACAATTATTCACTTAATCGGTATTATTCTACTTATTCTATTGTGAGTTATTGTGATTATTCTTTTGTTCTCTCTATTTATTGTGATTATTCACTAAAACACAATAGGTATTATTCACTAAAACACATTAAGTGTTTATTTTGAGTTCTTAATTATGCATTTGATGTATAAGTTTTGTTTGTAGTTATGTTTTGAAGAAGAATTACTATCTATCTTTGTTATTTCTTTATGTCTATCTTCCCACCGACATTTAACGCTTAATTTCATAAAAGCTTTGTTTCTGCATTGATGATATTGTTTCAAGAGTATTTTTCTTTTTTTCATTTCTATTAATAATAATATAAAGACATATACATAATAATATATCTATGTACATGAAGAACATTGTCATGTCTATGCTACTTTAAATTCTAAATTTTGCATTAGATAAAAATTACACAATAAATGTTTGAAATTTTATTAAGGGTAACTTTCATATCATTACGCACATTGAAGATGTATAAGTGGTAAATTGGACTAGTTTCAATTGTCATCAAAATTAGAGTTAAACATATCATCGTTTTATTCTAAATCGACTTTTACAAAATTTACCTCTTAACATTATTAATGAAGGAATGTCGACATGGAGACTAATTCATTTCATTAGGAGGAGTGTGGCAAAATTATCCCTACTAAGAAAATAAAAAATGCAGAAAAATTCTCCACTTCATATACTAATCATCGTTTGCCTTATGGTCGATCTTCTGCTTCAAGGTGTTTAGTATCATCCGAATAACGTCACTTTCCTTATTATGGACATCTCATTTCCTTTTATGAAGCTACTATATATATTCATATTTGATGGTTTATACTACATGTTGTTTTAAGCTTCCTTGAGTCTTGAAGATGACATGTATGGCTATGGAGGCGGGAGTGATGTCACAATAGTCTGTAAAGGATTAGGGAAATCAATTGTTTTGGAAAATTCGTCAATTCGAAATACTTTGTCTACTCATGCACGTATGCATGTCACTCCAATTTCAGTTCATTTAATGGTTTACTAATATGCCAATATCTAACTTCTATACTGATTGTGTTTTAGATACTAAATCTAGCAACTTATTTACTACATCCTCTACAAATTTAGCTATAGCGGAAAAGTTGTTGCAAGAGGGTGTGAAAAACCCTACACTTGAGGGAACAACTGTTACTGTTCCAATTGGTGTATTCGAACGTGCAAGGACCCTTCTGGGGAATCCAGACATCGAGGACTCATTTACCTTTACCGACTCCATGTTACTTGGAATCCAAATAAATAATTATATCATTGTTAGTTAGCGAGTCAATCAACTGAACTCAGCTTTAAAGTTTATTTATTGTTGTATCTATAATAATTTGTCAAACAACATATCTACTACTTAGGGGTCAAGTTGCATACTATTAAATGCGGACTGTTATTGTTCTGGTTCTACGACTGAATGAATTGGGTAACTTCTAATTCAAAGTTCGTACTACTCCATATATCATATTATTATATTGATAAAATTATTTGAAATTTTTATAACAAATTTTTGCAATGTTAGTAAATACTAATGATTAATTAATACTACTGTTTAACACTTAAAATTATATTGTGAGTTTTTTTAATAATATGTTATAAACATTCAAAACAAATCTTCAATAAAACATATCGTAACTATGATAGATTATAAAAATGTTAACTTAATAATTTATGAAAATGTCAATCATTTGGTGGCGATTTTTTGGTGATGATTTATAAAAATCGTCGTTGAATGTTTGACATTTAGTGACGATGACAAAAAATCGTCACTGAATGTATAAGCTTTTGCGATCAAATAAAACTTTCGTAATCAAATATTGACCTTTTGGTGACATTTTAGAATATCATCGCAAAATATAGAACCTTTAGTGACGATTTTCGTGATTCGTCGCCAAATGTTTGACAAGTTATGGTAACGTTATAATAAATCGTCACCATTGCATTATTTAGGGATGAATACACAAAATTGTCACCCATTGTGCATCATTTACGCTGCATATGGTTACTGTCTCCCATATGCGGCGACAAAACGAAACAAAAATTTGGAGACAAAACAGAACAAAAATTGGAGACAGTGAGGTGTTTGGTTGTGATGGACAAAACAGAGAAAGTTGTATTCATCTCGAAAACAGAAATGTGTTTGGTTGCAGTTGATAGAACATAAAAAACAGTGTCAATGACTGAAGTACCCTTGCAGTATAATATGATTGAAAATATGTAATTCATTGATTATTTTAAAATGAATGATTTGTATTAGTACTTTTTTAATTGTATCTATAAATAAGGAATTAAAAAATGAGTAACATATGATTATCATTTTTGGCTAATACCTAATTCCTCTCCTAATTCAGAGGAATGGGTATCAATATCATTGTTCTTTAAATGTTTGTGATAATTAATTAAAATATAATTAATTACAATATAGTTAATTAAAACATAACTAACTAATATAATTATGCATTAATTAAAATAATGTAATTAATTAATATTATAATTAAAATATAATTAATTACAATATAATTAAGTAAAATATTATTATTATTTATTTATTTATATTATAATTAATTAAAATATAATCAATTAAAATATAATTATTCATTAATGAAAATATTGTAATTAATTAATTAATTAAAATATAATTAATTACAATATAATTAATTAAAACATAACTAACTAATATAATTATGCATTAATTAAAATAATATAATTAATTAATTAATATTATAATTATAATATAATTAATTACAATATAATTAAGTAAAATATTATTAATTAATTAATTAATTATATTATATTTTAATTAATTAAAATATAATCAATTAAAATATAATAATTAATTAATTAAAATATTGTAATTAATAAATTAATTAATTAAAATAAAATAAATTACAATATAATTAATTAAAACATAACTAACTAATATAATTATGCATTAATTAAAATAATTTAATTAATTAATTAATATTATAATTAAAATATAATTAATTACAATATAATTAAATAAATATTATTATTATTCAATTAATTACATTATAATTAATTAAAATATAATCAATTAATTACAATATAATTAATTACAATATAATTCATTCATTAATTAAAATATTTTAATTAATTAATTAAATTAAGATTAATTAAAATTAAAATTATTATATTTTAATGTTTACGTCTCGAGGACAGAAATGAAGTAAGAAACGTAAAAATTAAATGAAATGAGAGAAGGATATTTCTATAAATTACTTATGTGTTTTGTTTTTGTTTCAGAAATAAGAAATATTGTTCCTCGATTTTAGAAGGAATAAAAAATTTATGTCTCTATCATCCAAAATCGAAACAAAAATTAGTAAAATCAACAAACAAATATTGCGAAACATATAATTTTTTTTGTTTAAACAGAGCAAGAGTACAAAATTTACCAGGGTCACGCACAGTGGCGCTGGTAAACGCTTGCAGCCATGAAGCTATGTAGCTTGATGCTCCTGTCACACACACAATCCTGCTTTCCAGACTCATCTTGTTGACTTTCTATTTGTGGTTCGTAGGGGTCTTGAAATGCATGGTGTGATGAGCTTTTTTTTTGTTTTGATAAAAAGGAGGCAAAAAGCCTAGAAAAACAAACTACAAAGACACATTCTTGAAATGGTTTTCACCGTATCTATCTTGATCTAGTGCACTACTTATCCCTTCTGGAGGAGTACCAATGGCCCAGGACATTACTCTCCTCCTGTCTGTTTTACATAGGCTTCGGAATAAGCGGAGCCGGACTTGTGTTGCGGTCGGTCTAGACTCAGCTAACACCAAATTTGAGTTAAGTTTGATTAAAATTTTAAAAAAGATTTAAAATTTTAAAAATTAAAAAATTACTTTACTCTATACGAAATCATTTTTCTTAATAATATTGAGTTTTGAAGTTCAGGCTAAGATAAACTCAAGCTGTGGTTAGTTTGAAGTTAGCCAACAAGTGGTTAGTTCGAGTGGTTCGACACTCTCATCCCTTAAACAAGCAATCGTGATTTCGATCCTTGTGAATGGAGTTATCGCTCGTTGGGAGCACTTTAGCCCTTAGTGGGCCGACCCGATGCAAGAAGAATGAGTCCTAACCCAATGAGTTCAGAGATACTAATTTAATCTATAAAAAAAGTCCAATCAACTACCGAGTTAAACTTGATTAAATTTCTCTAAATTTTTAAAATTGAAATAATATTATTTTACTCAAAATAATAACTTTTTTAGGACAATGTATTCAAAAGTGTCTAATTTTTTAAAATGTTTTTCAATTTAATATCAAACTTTTAAAAGTTTTTAATTTAATAACGCATCTTTTAAAAATTGCATTAATAAAGTCAAAATGTTATTTTTGATGATGTTATATGTCCATTAAATGTCACATAAATATTTATTTATTAGCTATATGAGCAAAAACTAAAATTCTGAGTTGAACTGTTAAAATTTTAAAAGTTAATCGCTCAATTGAAAATTTTAAAGGTTTAAGTACTAAATTTAATTTTTATGATATTGTCTCATCAAATAATTTTTTCAAAACACGTAATTTACAAATTATTGTATGCATCCAAATAAAATAAATAATTACATCTTCAAGAAAATTTTAAGGATTAATTCATATCTTTTTTCCTTATTTTTAGACAAATTTCATAGATTTGTATCACTTTCAACAAAGTTTACTCCTAACTCCATGTCAAGACATGTAACTTCATTCAATTAAACATAATTCAACAATTGAAGGTCCGTCCATTGAGATCCAACATAGAAAAGCTGCTAAGCAATGAGGTATAGAAGCTGAAAAGCAATTCAATAAAAAAGGTTGAGGCAACATATCTGCTGCATACCCTTATTTGTTAACACCGAAGAATCAAATTCTAAGGAAACCCTTCTCTATCAAGCTTTGAATGGTGTCCTTAAGAGTCACCTCCAAAGGAGTGAAATTGATGTTCAATGTTTTTGCCTTCTCTTGAGATACACTGAACTCTTTGTAGAAATGATTTCCATTATCACACCTGCCATGAAATGTCAAAAGCTTCAGTTACCAGCATAATGGATAGGAATCAGATGTTGTCCCGTGTCTGACTCGAAAATAAACGTATTCCAATTTAATTTCAGGTTTTTAAGATTTTTTTAAATTTTTTTAATTTCGGGTCAGATTCAAATATTGTAAACTGGGTTTAAACTAGAGTTACACCAAATTAATTGTTGTATCAAGAAAGTTGCTTACTTTTCAGGAAGGTGCAAGTTGGGATATTGCAGACGGATAATATTCAGAATCTCAGAGAAATGTACATTACTTCCAACCAAGCAATATCTACCAGAGGCAGAAGAGATATCGAAAGCTTGAATATGTGCATCTGCTACATCTCTTACATCAACAGATCGATAATATCCGTTTGGGAAAACTCCAGGGCCTGCAATGCAAAAACTTCGGAGAAGATTTAATGATGTTTAATCTGCAAGCAAGATTAAGCTTTCAGGCTAATTGTCAACTGAACAGTACCATTTATAAGGTCAAGAACCATCTGAACAGTGATATTGAGAGTTGGCTGCAAAAGTGGACCAATCACGAATCCTGGATTTATAGTGACCAAGTCAATGTTATTCTCTTCTGCAAATCTCCAAGCAGCATTCTCTGCCAAGGTCTTCCCGAGGTGGTACCATAACTGAAAAATCAAATTGTTGGTACCAAGTTCTAAAGCAATGTGCGACAGGGATATAGCCAACCATAGTTTTAAGGATTGCAGTCTGGGCTGTTATTGCGTTATGCAACAATTTCCACAACCACAATATAACCAGAAGTCTGCAACTTAAAACCTTGCCAAACTTCAAATGTTCAGCATGAGAAACAAGTTAATCTTTATTGGTGATCACACATGCATTGTCATCTTAGAGAAGAGTTGCTGCAAAAAGGGCAAGGATCTATTGATGCTGAATCTCCAACCAAAAGATTTCTTAATTTCACCATCTCCTCAATCTCAATATATACGAAATGGAAGATAAAGAATGGCAAGACCAGTTATTCAGTATTAGAATTGAACTTGAGTCAACTATTACTAAAATGATTAGAACTAGTCCTTTGAATAGTTGACCTTAATCACTTATAAACCCTTTAACATTTTCATATTTAGTCAATATAAGATACTAGTCATTTGGATAGTTAGCCCGTACCACTTATAAATCCTTTAATATTTTCATGTTTAATCAATATAGGATACTCTTAACGTTCACGACAAGTCTTGAGACGAAGATTAAGCTATTGGCCTCAAAAGGGAAGAGATAATCCAGGATTTTAAAGCAATAAACACACACTCATACCTTCTGTTCCTTGAGAATTTCGGGATCCGAAAACCAGTTCTCGTCAACAATTGCATCTGCTGTCAGAGGATTTCCACTGTATGCAATCGATGCCAAGGAAGATGTTAAAATAACTCTGATCACAGAAGCAACCTTCAAACAAGATTTAAGGACATTAAGTGTGCCCTTCACTGCAGGATCAAGAATTTCTGCCTGAAAAATTGCATGAACATATCGAGTTTAGTCCAGTATAAAAGTCCCTCACACAATTCATCAATCACAAAGTCTAGATATCACAATTCTATGTTGCAAGAAGCTAAAAAGGGACTCTGAAAGTAGAGTAGAACCATGCATTCAACAAACTTTAGAAAGAGTAACAGAAGAACGTCTAGTTAATAAAAACCTGTGGATCGGTGGGACAGAAAATCACGGGGGATGCTGTGTGAAAGACACCTTCACACCCAGAAACTACAGCATCAAAAGACCCTTCTTCCAACAGGTCTGCTTTGAATAAATGAAGTCTTTCCTTAGCGCCATCGAGAGCAAGCAAGTGCCCAGTTCTATTTGGGTCGTCTGAAGCACAAATAAACGCGATTTAACTAGAACTCTGAACGATTAAATATGTAGAAAGCACCAAGAACATGGAGGAAACTTGGGTTTTTTCTTTCCTAGAGATTGAGAAGATCCATTGACTCCATGTAGACAGACATCAATTCCTGTCAGATAGAGTCAAGCCCCAGAACTGAAAGACCGAAAAAGCAGTGTAAGAGTACAAAACTTACTAGGGTCACGCACAGTGGCTTTGACAGTATAGCCATTTTGTAGTAAACGCTTGACCAGCCATGAAGCTATGTAGCCTGATGCTCCTGTCACACACACCGTCCTCTCTTCCTGACTCATCCTCTGACTTTACCTTTGTGTCGCAGGAATCTTAAAATGCATGCTGTGATGTTGGTGAGGGCATTAGTTTTTCCTTTTGAGTTTGACCCCTCTGCAGTTTTGTTCACCACGTGGAGTTTTGGAGTACCTAACGGTGGCCTAGGACATTACTCTGCTCCTGTCTGTTTTATACAGGCTTCGCGATAAGCGGAGCCGGACTTGGGCTGTGTCGGGTCTAAACTTACCCTCAAATTTGATCAGGCTTGTGTTAAATTTAATTACATTTTTAAATTTTTTAAAAATAAAAAATAATATTATTTTACTTAAAACAATATCTTTTTTCCTAATTTTTGTTTTCCTAAGATAACCTTGATAAAAAAATTTTAAATTTTAAAAAATTGAAACAAGGACATTTTTTTAAACAATGACCTTTTTTATAAAATATTTAAAAATATCTAGTCTTTTAACTTTTAAATTTAAAACTAAATTTTAAAAGTTTTTAATTAAGTGACAACTTTAAAAATTTATATAAATTATGTCAAAAGATTATTTTTGATGATGTTGCATGTTTACTAAATGTCATGTAAATGTCCATCGATTAGTCACATAAGTAAAAAATTTAATGTCTTAAACTAATTTGTTAAAGTTTAAAATAAATGATCTTTCAATTGAAAATTTTAAAAGCTTAAATACTGAATTGAAAAAAAAAATTATATTAGAATTTTTAATATGGGTAGAATGTTGAGCCTATTAATAAAAATTAAGCTTGAGTCAACCATTGTCAAAATGACTAGAACTAGTCATTTGGATAGTTATCCCTTACTATTTATAAACCCTTTAATATTTTCATGTTTAATCAATATGAGATACTCTAACACTCTCCCAAGTGCAATTGAAACTGGATATCCGGTTGTCACTTGAAATGAACGTAGTAATAACCGGATCAAACTATTAGGACTGGACATCTAAACAGACAATCAAGAAATTAATAATTCATATCAAACTTGCTCTGATACCATATTATAGGTAAAGTGTAGAGGCCAATAACAAGAATTGAATTAGGTCAACCATCGTTAAAATAACTAAAACTAGTCATTTGGATAGTTGACCCTTACCATTTATAAACTCTTTAACATTTGTATGTTTAGTCAATATGAGATACTCTAGCATCTTAAAAGATTGAACACCTTAAAATTGATTGTTGTTTTTTTTAGGTCGAATAACTCGAAACCAAACCTAACCTAAAGTCGAAAAAAAACCAAACCCAACCTACAATTCGATCAACTTAAGTCACGTATGTTAATTTCAAAGCCAAGTTAAACAATTTTTGTGATTCCAAATCTTATACTATGTTATATCAAAGTAACCCAATTCAATAATGTGTTCTGTGGTTCTATAATATGAAATGACACTTGCAAGAACAATTTACTCCTCAACTGCTTGTTAAAGGTTTGAATTCGAATCTCTAGTTGAATTTATCAAACATTTTCAAGTGTAAGAGATTAGATTTATATTATATTACAGGCCTTAAATGACAATTTGACTCTTAATTTTAAGAATTAGAAATTGTTTTTGTATTATTAACTATGGATTTGACATTTGTTTAAAATTAGATTAATATTATATTAGAGGCTTTAATGACAACTTGACTCCTAATTTTAAGAAAATTAATATTTTCCCTCAATACCAATTATAAAATATTCTTAATTGATATGAAAAATTAAACAATTTAATGCAAGAAAACCCATGAATCAAATTCTAAGGAAGCCCTTTTCCTTCAAACTCTCAATGGTGTCTTTAAGAGTCACCTCCAAAGGAGTGAAGTTGATACCAAGAGTTTTTACTCTCTCCTGTGATACATTGAACTGTTTGAGGGCATCGTCTTCATAATCACACCTGTATTGAATCATTAAAAAGCATCAATCATCTCCATTATTTTTTTCCCAATGCACATCACTACCAATGGACACTTAGAAAGTAAACCAAGTTAATGTTTTCAAGGGTGACTCAGAGGAAAATTCATGTTTTTGCTACTAATTAATGTAAAGTTAGGTTTAGTAAATGGGGTTCGGACCTATCTTTTCTTCGATCCAAAGCTAGGCCGAGCTCTAGTCAAAATGATATTATTTTATAAAATTTTAATAAAACAACATCATTTTGATCAATTCGGCTTTCCACTTATTGAACAAAACAACCTTAAAATTAAAATGATGTCTCCTAAGATCTGTGTGCAAAAGTAATACTCACTTTTCAGGAAGGTGCAACTCTGGATACTGGTGACGAACAATATTCAGAAGGTCAGAGAAATGTACACTGCTTCCAACTAAACAATATCTCCCTGAGGCAGAAGGAATCTCAAAAGCTTGAATATGCGCATCTGCTACGTTTCTCACATCTACAGATCTGTAATATCCATTGGGATATACCTGAGACCCTGCAAACAATCGATTGCTTCAGAAGAAATTGCTAGGTGTGTACGTAAGGTAGAAGAACTTTACCGTTTATGAGGTTAAGTAGCATCTCCAAGCTGACATTAAGTGTTGGCTGTAGAGGAGGGCCAATCACAAATCCAGGATGTATTGTGACCAAGTCAATGCTGTTATCTTTTGCAAATCTCCAAGCAGCCTGCTCTGCTAAAGTCTTGGAAAGGTTGTACCATAACTGAAAATTGATAGAGTAGACCACCGATATCAACACTGGGGGAATTAAGGTCCAAGCCTGATTGGCTACAGCTGGACCGAAAAACTCGAATCTGTTCAAATTTTGAGTAAAAAATATCGGATCGGGTTAAGTTTGAGATTTTTATTCAGGCCTGAAGCCCAGTTAAAAAGGGTTTTGCCAGTTGTTCCAGGAGAGGCCCTTTTGTCATGTCTACTGTTCAAAGCAAAGTAATGCTGAGGAGACACTTGAAATGAGATGGACATAGCCAACTTTTAAACTTCAGTAATTGATTTCTTTTCTGTTACAAAACTGAAATTACTGATAAATGAAGCATATACCCTCTGTTCCTCCAGGTGGGATGGATCTGAAACCCAAGTTTCATCAACCAACATGTCTGATGTGAAAGGTTTTCCTCTGTACGCAACTGCCACTAAGGAAGACGTTAAAATAACTCTGTTTAGACTCTTCACTTTCATGCAAGATTTCAGGACATTAAGTGTCCCCTTTATTGCAGGATCAAGAAGTTCTGTCTGAATATACCACGAAAAGGTTTCGATCAGTACGTATAAAAATGAGTACCACTAATGTTCTGTCTGAATAAACCACGAAAAGGTTTCGATCAGTACGTAGAAAAATGGGTACCACTAATCTATCAGTTAACAATCACCCAACACGAGAAATACATGTGCAGTTGCCGTTTCAGAAAGAACTGAAAATGAATAGTTGGTGGATGAACCTGTGGATCAGTGGGAGAGAAAAGCACAGGGGATGCTGTATGAAAAACACCTTCACATCCTTCAACTGCAGGATCAAAAGAACCTTCTTTCAATAGATCAGCTTCAAATAACTGAAGTCTTTCCGTAGCTCCATCAAGCGCAAGCAGATGTGCAGTTTGATTAGTATCGTCTGTTTCATAGATAAACACCAATCTCTGATTATCAATAAAATATAAAACAGGAAACACACCTTCATCATTATTTACATAGACGAGAAATAGGCATATACATAGGTGAAGAACAGTGGCTTTGACAGTGTAGCCTCGTTGAAGCAAACACTTAACCAGCCATGAACCTATGTAGCCTGAGGCTCCTGTCACACACAACATCTTCCCTTGTCCACTCATCTTCACACTCCCCTCCAACAACTCCAGTCAAAACCCCATTTTACTTCTCTCTTCTCCTTTCCGTTTGTGACAGCAGAGGAGTGCATATTTTATGTATTATTCTACTATAAAGATACCAAAAGGCAACTATTTTTTAATATATCTACAAGACATTATTGATATGAATATGTCTTGTTCGCTTTTTCCGTTCTCCATTATATAATATGGAAAACGTCAGCCCATCTGTAGCTGTTATAAAACTGTTCTGCTGTCCTGTCAGTTCCATAAAACTAATTGTACGCTTATAAAATGACATGTATCCAAACATACTAGAACAAGCAAAACTTAAGAATTTCTTTGCATTTTTCCTTATGGTTATCTGACAAATATTCATAGATCATACTTTGAAGCCATGTGAGATGAAAGCGTTATGGACGGTTTTGAACAAGAGAAAGAAGTAAAGAGCAGGCTGCAAAAGATATAATATTATTTCATCATTGAAATAACAAATTTTCATAGTTTAATATATCTTCACAGGCTGGAAAAAATACAATATGATTTCACAATTCAAATATAACAAACAACACAGAGTACTGTATTTCACCATAGAATATCATTTATCTGGATCCAGCAGCAACTTCATCTTCCTTCAGTATCTAGTAAAGTTTCACAAAACCTTTCTCCTTCAAACTTTCGATGGTGTCGATGACAGTCACCTCCAAAGGAGTGAAGTTAATACCCAGAGTTTTTGCCTTGTCAGTAGATACACTATAACTTGGGATCGTCAAGTACTTGCTACCTGGAACCCTGTCGTGAAAGTAAACATAGATCAGAAACAGACCAGTAAAGCATTTATAGTATACTGATTGAAAACCCATCATTTTACTTAAATCTGTTGCTCCTCTATATATCAAACCAATGAATTATTATCAATCATATATCTTTTAAAAAATTGCTAATGTATGTTATGTCCAAAACAATAGCTTACTCTTCAGGAAAGTGCAGATTAGGGTAATGTTCTCTCACAATCTTCAAAATCTCAACAAAGTGCGCAACTCTTCCAACTAGACAATTTCTTCCACTAGCTGAAGGTACTTCAAAAGCTTGAATATGCGCATTGGCAACATCCCTAACATCAACAAATCTAAAAGTAGCGTCTGGAAATCTTCTAGCTGTTACATAGGAAGCATTGATACCATAAGGATATATGATAAGAATGGAACAAAATGATCAGGCAAATTTATAGTCTCAACTAACAACAAAGTCAATTATCTAATAATACAACCAGAATTTTCTATTCGTTCACGAAAATGAGGCATAGTTTTTGTTGACCTTAAAATTCACTTGGAATGATAGTATTAGTCAGTTTGTGAAAGGAATACCATTTATGCTCTCAGAAATCAACCCCGTTGTGTGATTAAGTGTTGGTTGTAAGATAGGACCAATTACATAGCCTGGATTGATTGCAACCATGTCGATTCCATTTTCTTTTGCAAATTTCCACGCAGCCTCCTCAGCCAAGGTTTTTGAGAGCATGTACCAAAGCTGAAAGAAACAAGAAAAACATTTCCAAGTAGAGGAATCAGATAGAAAACTATCATCCAGAGAGCAAGTAAGTGGCTATGGTTTAGACTTTCAATGGGCTTCCAGCAGTATTCTATAGCATAAAGATTAACCAAAACATCATTCACTGGAATGGAACAAATTTTCAGTTTATGCAACAATATGAGTCGTTAAAGTTCTTATGAGAACTCTAAATCACTGCAGGACTGACATTAATGTAATATGTATATTGCTATATGCAATTTTCTAGTTGAAGCTTCTCTAACTTGAAAGACTGAAAAATCATGCAAGAGGGTCATTCTCTGCTGTCTAACTAGAAGCAATGTTAACTCAAATGTTGGTATCAGCATAGGCACCCGACAATCTCAATTTATCAAAGCATATTTCAGATATAGCGTCTTTAAAGGACTTTACAAATGATGACAGAACTAAAAAAACTATAATGAAAATGGTAAATTCTTAAATAATAGCCTGAATACCTTCTGCGATTCACAGAAAGAGGGATCTGAAAACCAGGTCTCGTCAACCACCACGTCAGGTGTCATAGCTTTACCATTGAAAGCAACTGCTGCCATGGAGGATGTTACAATAACTCTCTTGATGGATGCGGCTTTTGCACAGGACTTGAGAACGTTTAATATTCCCTTTAGAGCGGGTTCGATTAAATCTTCCTATAATTGACAACATAAATAAAACTTTCTATAAAAACTGCAAAAAGAACATGAATCAAGATCGAAATGCATCACCAGAGTCAGATATATCTTAGGATAACATCCAAGTACTAGCCCAAGAAACAAGACTCAGCTAATATGCAGTGACAGAAGTGAAACTGCAGTTCAAACTCACCTTACCTGTGGGTTATTTGTAGTCAATATTACTGGAGATGCTGTGTGAAACACACCTTCACATCCATCAACAACAGCATCAAAACCTCCCTCATCCAATAAATTTACATTGAACAAGATAAGCCTTTCCTTGGCTCCATCCAGTGCATGTAAGTGTTCGGTTTTCAATGGATCATCTGTTGGACATAACCAAAAAATTACTCTAGCAACTCCAGCAACCTAACGAATACAATCAAAAACCCACATCTGAAGGATCATACATAACCCGTTTGTCCAGATCTAAGCACTTCATGCCCATCATTCCTTGATTAGCAAACTTATTGAATTAATATATTTAACACCCCATCTTGGCAGACAGGCTGAAACCATACTAAACACACTGAAAATTTGATCAGCAACAGGTTCTCTGACAAAATCCTCAGTGAATCCCCATCTTGATGTTAATGTTTACAAAGTACTAAGTTTCATATTTAGATAGAAAAATAATGAACAATCCAACCTTACAAGTTTCATTAGTTATGAGCATACATATTTAATACTTACTTAACAAGAACTAAGCAGAACTTAATCGATACGTTTGCGAGCAAAAACTAAGCAGAGGACCTTAAGTGAGAGCTAAGCAAACACAACGAAAAGACAATCAAAGTGAGAGATACAAACTTAGGTCACGAACAGTAGCTCTGACGGTATAACCACGTTGAAGCAAGAGCTTGACAAGCCATGAAGCAATGAAACCTGAGCCTCCTGTAACACATACCGCTTTACCTTCTCCACTCATCCTCCAACTCCTCTTTGCCCACCTTCACAGTCACCTGACGATAAGAAATTGGCACCAATAAACTTCAATGAAAAACAATCACAAAAGTAGTTGTCCTTTACGACGTTGCAGAAGCACAAGTACTCGGATACAACGTAATATAGCTAAGGCCTCTCACAAGTTCAAGAAAATTACACAAATATCCATCCCATTCAATCGTACTCCGAAATGATGCCAATTTTAGGGTATATTGAACGGAAGATTATTAATGGGATAAAATGACATGGGATATATCGGAATGATTTATAACGGAATAGAATTTAATAAATATAATATTAAAATATTATAATTTAGGAGGAATAAAAAAATTTATAATTTAATATAGTAAAATATTGCTTGGATTGAATATTTATAATGTAATATAGTATAAAGTTGTTTATTATTTTACATTTTATCCTAAACTTTACAAATCGAGAGTTTTTTATTTTATTATTTATGATGGAATGAATTGTCGTATGAAACTCTCTTCTTCTATTTTATTTCATTTCATTTTATTATAAACTCTCCTCTCAAACGATATAATAATATTTCATTTCATTAATAAACCTCCAATTAAATATAGTCTTATGGCCTGTTTAGTTGAGAGTTTCATAATAGAACGGGATAGAATTTAACACACTTCTATCGTTTAGAAAGAAGTTTTATAATAGAATGGAATGAAATAGAATGAAAACGGAAGATTTCATGTTATGTTCCGTTCTATCTTAAACAGTGAAAATAAGAAACGTCCGATTTAGAAAGTTTAGAATGAAACGTAAACTAATAAATATATACTATCAAATATATCCTCAATAATTTTTCGTAATATCAATTATTTATCCTTACCCTAATAACAACAAACACATTTCTATATATTTATTAGTTTTTTTGTAATATCAATTATTTTTCATAATATCAATTATTTCTTCTTACCGTAATACCAATTATATATATATATAAATAAATTATTTTTAAATATAAATAACATAGAATAAATTTTAATAAAATAAAATAATATTTTTATATAATTAGTAATAAATTGTATATAATTAATTATAAAATAATAAAAATTTTATGAAAATAAGCTTGGAAGCCACGAGAGATGAAAGTGTCATGGACGGCTTTGAACGAGATAAAGAAGTAAAGAGCAGGCTGGAAAAGATACAATATGATTTCATCATTGAAATAACAATTTTTCATAGTTTTATATATCTTCACAGTCTGCAAAAGATACAATATGATTTCAAAATTCAAACAAAAGAAACAACAAATTATATTGCAGTTGATTGGACCATTTATCTGTGTCCATCAGCAACTTCATCTTCCTTCGGTATCTGGTTAAGTTTCACAAAACCTTTCTCCTTCAAGCTTTCGATGGTGTCGATGACAGTCTTCTCCAATGGAGTGAAGTTAATACCCAGAGTTTTTGCCTTGTCATTAGATACATTATAACATGGGAGAATCAGGCACTTGCTGCCTATAACCCTGTCATGAAAGTAAACATAGATCAGAAACAGACCAGCAAAGCATTTAAAGTATACTGATTGAAAACCCATTATTTTTCCTTAAGTCTTTTGCTCCTCTATATATCAAACCAACGAATTATTACCAGTCATGCATCTTTTATAAAGTTGCTAATGTATGTTATGTCCAAAACGATAGCTTACTCTTCAGGAAAGTGCAGAGTAGCGTAATGTTCTCTCACAATCTTCAAAACCTCAACAGAGTGTCCAACTCTTCCAACTAGACAATATCTTCCACTGGCTGATGGTACTTCAAAAGCTTGAATATGCGCATTGGCAACATCCCTAACATCAACAAATCTAAAAGCATCATCTGGAAATGTTCTAGCTGTTACATAGGAAGCATTGATACCATAAGGAACATGATAAAGAATGGAACAGAATGATCAGGCAAATTTATAGTCTCAGCTGACAATAAAGTCAAATATCTAATGCTACATCCAGAATTTTCTATTTATTCACAAAAATGAGGCACAAGTTTTGTTGAACTTAAAATTCACATGGAATGATAGTATTAGTCAGTTTGTGAAATGAATACCATTTATGCTCTCAGAAATCAACCCCGTTGTGAGATTAAGTGTTGGTTGTAAGATAGGACCAATCACATAGCCTGGATTGATTGCAACCATGTCAATTCCATTTTCTTTTGCAAATTTCCACGCAGCCTCCTCAGCCAAGGTTTTCGAGAGCATGTACCAAAGCTGAAAGAAAGGAGAAAAAGATTTCCAAGTAGAGAATCAGATAGAAAACTATCGTCCAGAGAGCAAGTAAGTGGCTATGGTTTAGACTTTCAATAGACTTCCAGTAGTATTCTATAGCATAAAGATTAACCAAAACATCATTCACCGGAATGGAACAAATTTTCAGTGTATGCAACAATACGAGTCGTTAAAGTTCTAATGAGAGCTCTAAATCACTGCAGGACTGACATTAATGTAATATGTATATTGCCATATGCAATTTTCTAGTTGGAGCTTCTGTAACTTGAAAGAATGAAAAATCATGCAAGAAGGTCATTCTCTGCTGTCTAACTAGAAGCAATGCTAACTCAAATGTTGGTATCAGCATAGGCACCCGACAATCTCAATTTATCAATCATATTTCAGATATAGCGTCTTTAAAGGACTTTACAAATGATGACAGAACTAAAAAAACTATAATGGAAATGGTAAATTCTTAAATAATAGCCTGAATACCTTCTGCGATTCACAGAAAGATGGATCTGAAAACCAGGTCTCGTCAACTACCACGTCAGGTGTCATAGCTTTACCATTGAAAGCAACTGCTGCCATGGAGGATGTTACAATAACTCTCTTGATGGATGCGGCTTTTGCACAGGACTTGAGAACGTTTAATATTCCCTTTAGAGCGGGTTCGATTAAATCTTCCTATAATTGACAACATAAATAAAACTTTCTATAAAAACTGCAAAAAGAACATGAATCAAGATCGAAATGCATCACCAGAGTCAGATATATCTTAGGATAACATCCAAGTACTAGCCCAAGAAACAAGACTCAGCTAATATGCAGTGACAAAAGTGAAACTGGAATTCAAACCCATCTTACCTGTGGGTTATTTGGTGTCAATGTTACTGGAGAAGCTGTGTGAAACACACCTTCACATCCATCAACAACAGCATCAAAACCTCCTTCATCCAATAAATTTACTTTGAACAAGATCAGCCTTTCTTTGGCTCCATCCAGTGCACGTAAGTGTTCGGTTTTCTTTGGATCATCTGTTTGACATAACCAAAAAAATTACCCTATCAACTCCAACAACCTAACCAATACAATCAAAAACCCATACCTGAAGGATCATACATAACCCTTTTGTCCAGATCTAAGCACTTAATGCCCACCATTAGTTGATTAGCAAACTTATTGAATTACTAGATTTAACAACCCATCTTAGCAGATAGACTTAAAGCTCACAGAGACGTACTAAATACACACTGACAATTTGATCAGCAACAAGTTCTCTGATAATATCCTCAGTGAATCGCCATCTTGATGTTAATGTTTACAAAGTACTAAGTTTCATATTGAGCTAGAAGATAATGAACAATCCAACCTTATGAATTTCGTTAGTTATGAGCAGACATATTTAATTCTTAGCAAGAACTAAGAAGAACTTAATCGATACTTTTCTAATCAAAAACTAAGCAGAGAACCTTAAGTGAGAGCTAAGCAGAGAAAACACAGAGAAAAAACAATCAGAGTGAGAGATACAAACTTAGGTCACGAACAGTAGCTCTGACGGTATAACCACTTTGAAGCAAGAGCTTGACAAGCCATGAAGCAATGAAACCTGAGCCTCCTGTTACACATACCACTTTACCTTCTCCACTCATCCTCTAACTCCTCTTTGTCTACCTTCACAGTCACCTGATGAGAAGATGTTAGTACCAATAACACTTAAAAAATCCACGAACAAGATGGTCACGAACTTCATTAAACAACAATCACAATTGTTGTTGTGGAACAGTGTCCTTTACGACTTTGCACAAGCACAAACACTTGGATACACCATAACATCACAAGTTTAAGAAAATTACACAAATATCCATTCCATTCAATGATACTCCGAAATGATGCCATTTTTAGTCTCTTACAGTCTGTTTGGTTAGTGTCTTCAATATGCAGAGACAGGACGAGACAGAAATTTGAAGACGAGACAGAACAAAAATTGAAGACAGTGAAGTGTTTGGCTGCGATGGACAGAATAGAGAAAATTGTCCCCGTCCTCAGGACAGAAATGTGTTTGGTTACACTGGACAGAACAAAGAACAGTGTTTAATCACAAAAATGCCCCTGCAGTATAATATATTGGAAAGATATTTTTCATTGGTTATTTCATAATTGTATCAATATTTATATGAAGTGTATTTGTAACTCTAATAACATTAATTATCTTATTATTATAATTTTTGTAATAACAATTATTATTGATATAATTAATATTAATTATTGTAATTATTGTTATTATAATTCATTGATTATTCTATAATTGTATCAATATGTATTTAAATTTTATTTGTAACTCCAATAGAATTAATTATGTTATTATTATCATTTTTGTAATAACAATAATTATAATTATAATTATGATTAATTATTGAAATTGTTGTTATAATTAATGATTATGATAAGCAAATGTAGTTATTATTATAATTATTATAATTATAATTGTTAATGTATTACTTCATTATTTATCTTATTATTATCATCATCATCATCATCATCATGATATTATTATAATTAGTATGATTATTATTAATCGATTATTATTAAATTTACCAGTATTATGATTATTATAGGGTAACTGAAATAAAAATTTTTATGTTAGTATTATGATTATTATGATTATGATGTCAATTATTATAAATATTATTTAGGGAAAAATAATTTAATAAAACATCGAAGCATTCAAGCATAGAAGGAAAATAATTATGAATAACAAAATGAATTTAAGGATTTAGTGTTTCTGAAACTTTAATCCTCAAATTAAAGTAAGTTTTATTATTTAGAATTTATGTCAGTCATTGACATGGTTTACGCAATTCTTTGACATTTTTGTATAAAAAAACACACCTCAGTTAAGTTAAAGAAATCTCGAACTGAATGACTATAGCTATAAATTAACAACTTCTGGGATGGGTTTCTCCAGAGAAAGAGTAGCCATATTCTCATCAGCTACTGTGGCCGTGGCCGTCCTCAATACTCCATTGTCTTCCCTGTGGTGTTGTGTACTAAGTTCTCTCCTGAACAAATTCCTCCATATGCCTCTCTTGTTCAACTGTACAATGACCAGGGCAAGTATGTTTGAGCCTGCAATAGACGTCTTCCTAAGTGACCATTAAGGAGACTTGTCCAACCAAAATCTGCAGAATAAAGTTAATTGTGGCATTCCAATAGGTTCTACAAGCAGAAAAAGCTTATGACAGGCTAACATGAATTTCCACCCCAACTGTCGCCATTATTTCATCCGCCCTGTGAAACAACAAAAAATCAGTATTATCGACGGAAATTTCTTCTGTGTTTGCACAAGTGCTAGCTGTAATTGGTATCACGTGCTACAAAACAATCATCAACAATTGAAATATCTACTGGATTTACCTAAGGGCGTCTATGTTAACCTCTGTAAGCC
>JAOTAY010000004.1:373330-403326 GCA_025629805.1 Erythroxylum baracoense
AGTCTCAAGATCAAATAAAGGTATAGTATTAAGTCAGAGGAAGTATGCACTTGAGTTGATTCAGGATCTTGGATTAATTGGAGCAAAGCCAGCATTTACTCCATTGGAACAAAATCTAAAGTTAACTACTGCAGATTTTGATGAATCTTTGCACTTGAAAATTGATGATGAAGTCTTGGCAGATGCTACCGTTTACCAGAGATTGATTGGGAAACTTCTATATCTGACACATACTAGACCGGATATAACCTATAGTGTGCAGCATTTGAGTCAATTTATGCAGAAACCAAAAAAATCTCATTATGAAGCCGCATTGAGAGTTGTTAGATATGTCAAAAGGAGTCCAGGACAGGGAATTCTTCTCAGTTCATCAGAAAATCCAAGGTTAATTGCTTATTGTGACTCTGATTGGGCATCTTGCCTTATGTCAAGGAAATCTGTGACAGGTTTTTGTATTAAGTTTGGCAACTCTCTAATTTCTTGGAAATCAAAGAAACAAAGTACAATATCAAGGTCTTCGGTAGAGGCTGAATACAGAAGCATGGCTTCCACTGTTGCTAAGTTAAAATGGTTACTTGGATTGATAGCAGAACTGGGAATCAAGGGAAATAAACATGTCGTTCTTCATTGTGATAATCAAGCAGCAATACAAATCGCAACAAATCCAGTTTATCATGAGAGGACTAAACACATAGAGATTGACTGTCATTTTGTGAGAGAAAGTATTCAGAATGGTTTTGTGAAAACTAAACACATCTCAACAAAGGATCAGTTGGCAGACATTTTTACGAAGGGGCTTGGCAATCATCAACATGACTACTTACTATCCAAGTTGGGTGTGATTGACATATATCACCATCTAACTTGAGGGGGAGTGTTGAGAATATAAAAAAGTTGTTTTTTCTGTTATTTTGACAATGATTATTTTTTGTCGTTTAGCTAAAGTTTGTTAGACACTTACCTTATATCTTGGCTGGGTTGATTTCCGAAAAGATAGATCAATGAAAAAGCATCATTTTTCTCTCTTCTTTCTTCTGGTGTACTGATTTTAACAGACCCATTGAACAAAATTCTTTATACGTAAAGAAGAGTGGAGCCCGAGATCGAAATGGAGGTTGTTCAACTCATTTCTTATAATTTTGTTTGAATCCAGCAACACACTTGGCCATATCCAAGTAGAGGTGTTGACCATAGGTTTAAAAGTCTGATTTTTCAAATAAAGTGAAAATAAAGAAGAATTGTTCGATTGGTTCGAAATTCAATCGGGTTTACATTATACACCCAAAAAAAGATTTGATTTGAATATTTTAACGTGAAATATTTTATTTTTATTTTTATTTTTAAAATAATATTATTTTAAAAATAAAATAAAATTATATTTTAAGAAAGAGTTAGAACCAATTGACATTAGGTCAAAACTTGACCCGATTAGAAATTAAACGATTAGATCCAAGTTAATTTGTCAAACTAACACAAAATCTACATTTTACATTTTACTCGTTTTTTTTAGTTTTAATATCTTTAAAATCAGGATTCATACATACCAAATCATCAAGAATTAAATAAAAGCGGAAGTATACCTGAATCCATTGTGAAATCTACATTAGAATTTTGCAGTTTGTTTTCCAAATTAAAATGTAGCCTTTTTTCATAGTTTTTCCCTAACTCTTTGTTTTCTTTCTGATGATGAGATGTTAGACGGAATCATGCGTACGTTTAATTTGAAGACTATAACTACTTTTATTAGGATAAAACTCTAATCTAATTTCTAACTTGATCCATTATAAAATTAGAAATTATAAACTCGGTCTCTACACATATAAAACTCACACTTAAAATAGATGCATAAAGCTCAAAATACCATAACCATATTAAACCACTTTAACTAATTGGGCTTAACGTTATATGATAGCTATTATACACAATTATACAGATATAAGCCCACATGTTTGATTAAAAATCCTTACAATATCCCACTTAGGCTATATTTGTTACCTTAAAATTGTGTATTAACCTTATAAGTACTTAGAATTTTTCTATCATTACTGTATGCATCCTTAAACAATTCAGTCAATCAATCATACCAACATAAGATCAAAGTGACTTTTACTACATTTAACATAACTAGACCCATCAATGGTCACATATGCTTATATAACCAAATGACATGGATCAAGCATAGATGTGTAACATGGAAATTATAAGCAACATGATCTTAGCATGCTTATTTCCAACCGATCCAACCTTATGCTTTAGTGAGATCAATCTTAAATAAGTTCATAAATAAAATGAACCAAATATCTTAAAGCTAAAAATAACCTCAAATATCTTAAAGCTGAAAATAACCTCCAACAAATTAACCAAAAACTATATCCAAAATGACAGTGAAAAATGTCTAATATGAAAAACATCTACAATACAAATTCCCATTGAAACTATATATGCTGAAAAGATGTAACACCCATATGAGCAGTGTGCTCATTAAAGGCCTTGGGTGGCACTCCTTTAATAAGTGGAACCGCAATCATGGAGTTTGATTCAATATGTTGTATAGATAACTATCCACTCTAAACTCTTTTTTTAACAATTAGGAACTTGATGTCGATGTGCTTCGACTTTGTTGAGCTCCTATTGTTATTGAAATATAACACTGCCGAGTTATTGTCACAAAATAACTTAAGTGGTCTTTCAATA
This sequence comes from Erythroxylum baracoense, assembly GCA_025629805.1. Lineage (NCBI taxonomy): Eukaryota > Viridiplantae > Streptophyta > Magnoliopsida > Malpighiales > Erythroxylaceae > Erythroxylum > Erythroxylum baracoense. The sequence continues at coordinate 376,025 of JAOTAY010000004.1, forward strand.
TAGCCCATAATGCGCAGCTCTGTGACAAAGTTTTGCAGTCATATCCCATGATTAGATGCCTCACAACTCGCTATAAACTCCTTTGCCATGGCGGAAGAAGCTATAAGTGTCTGCTTAGCACTCTTCCAAAAAATAGCTCCTCCAACAAGCAAGTAGATATAACTCGAAGTGGATCTCCTACTATTTTAGTATATAGCAAAATCGAAATCATAATAACCAATGATCTCCAACTTATTTGATTTTCTGTATGTGGGCATATAATCTTTTGTTCTCTGCAAGTATCGCATGACTCGTTTGGTTGCTTTCTTGTGATCCAATCCTGAGTTACTTAAATATCTCCCTAGCATTCGAACAATGTACGCAATGCCATGCGTGTACAAACCTGAGTATACATTAGATTTCCTACAGCTAAAGCATAAGGAATCTTGTGTATTTCCTTAGCTTCAAAGTCATTCTTGGGGCATTAACTTAAACTGAACTTATCTCCCTTAGATACAGGGGTATCACCTAGTTTACAATCATGCATGCCAAAACTTTTAAGTACCTTTTTGATATAACTCTTTTGTGATAATCCAAAAATACCTCAAGAGCGTTCCCAATGTATCTGAATCCTTAAAACAAAAGAGGCGTCACCAAGATCTTTCATTTTAAATTTCTTTGACATAAATCTCATGGTTTTGTGCAATAATCCTATATCATTAGTGGCAAGCAATATGTCATCGACATATAAAACCATAAACTTACTCCTACTAAACTCATGAAATACACAATCATCAGCCAAGTTCATCTCAAAATCGAACGAGATGACAACTTGGTGAAATTTGTAATACCTTTGACGAAATGCCTGCTTGAGTCCATAGATGGATTTATTTAGTTTGCAAACTATTTGCTTTGCATCTCATGACACAAAGTTTTCTAACTACACCATATAAATCGTCTCATTAATGTCACAATTGAAAATTGTTGTCTTAACATCCATCTGATGTAACTCAAGATCAAAATGTGTCAATAATGCCATTATTTTCCTGAAAGAGTCTTTCGAAGAAATCAGAGATAAAGTTTTTTTATAATCAATGCCTTCTTTTTATGTAAAGCCTTTTACGATAAGACAAGACTTGCACTTTTCTACATTGCCTTTCGAATCCTTCTTGGTCTTAAATATTCATTTGCAACCAATAGGTTTCGCACATTCAGGTAATGGTACAAAGTCCTAAATATCATTGTCCTTCATGGACTTTATCTCTTCATTCGTGTCGTCAATCTACTTTTGAGAGTTAGAACTATCTATGGCTTGACATAAGTTGATTAGATCATCTTCCACCATAACAATGTCAACTTCATGTTCTTGAAGAAATATAATATAATCATCTGGAATTGCACTTCTCCTCTCTCTAATGGATCTCCTTAATGGCATAGGTTCTTGAGGTTGTAGAGTTTGTTCTTCTGGAACAAGTTGTTGAATTTGGGAAGGAGTTTCCATGACATTGTCCTAATCTAGAATTGATTTTTGAACAATGCCAAGAATGGAAACCTGACCCTGATCATTGTCAATAACAATTAGAGAAATTTCAACACGTTCCTCTTCAAAAACAAAGCCTTTAATCCTTTCTCCCCCGGTAAACTTAATATCCTAAAAAAACATGGCATTTTTCTTCTCAAAAATTGCCTTAATATTGGGATCATAAAACTTGTAACCCCTGAATCTTTCAGAATATCTAATAAAGTAACAACTGATAGTTCTTAAGTCCAGTTCCTTTTCATTTGGCATATAAGGCCTTGCCTCAGCTGGACATCCTCAAATATGCAAGTGCTTTAAACTAGGCTTCTTGCCCATCCAAAACTCATAAGGGATCTTATCAGTTGCTTTAGTTGGAACTCTGTTGAGTATATATGTTGCGGTCTTTAGTGCTTCTCCCTAGAGTGATTCTGGCAAGATAGAAGGACTAATCATACTCCTCATTATATCCTTTAAGCATTATGTTTCATCTTTCAGCAACACCATTCATGCTAGGCGAACCCAGCATAGTGCACCGTGGGATGATACCGCATTCCTCTAGGAATTTAGCAAATGGTCCTGGATGTTGTTCAATTGATATGTCATATCTACCATAGTACTCGCCACTACGATCAAATCTTATGCTTTTAATCCTTTTGTTGAGTTGGTTCTCAACTTTAGCCTTAAAGTTTTTGAACACGTACAAAGAGTGTCATTTGTCATGGATGAGATAAAGGCAGCCATATCACGAGAAGTTGTCTATGAATGTTATAAAATATGGTTAACCATTCCACGACGTCGTAGGGAATGATCCACAAATATCTGTATGGATAAGTTCTAAGACATCTGAAGCCCTATTGGTACCCAATCTCTTGACGTTTGTTTGTTTTCCTTTAATGCAATTAACACATGTATCAAAATCCATAAAATTAAGGGGATCGAGAATTCTTGTTGACACAAGTCTCTCAATTCTCCTTTCTGAGATGTGACCTAATCTCTTGTGTCACAACAAGGTAGAATTCTCACCGGTTAATTTGCACTTTAAACTTCATGTTCCTATATGCAAGGCTTCATTAAATAAAGCATTAGTGTCAAGCATATATAGATTATCGTAACCTGATAAAGAATCGACATCAACCAAATTTGAATTTTAAAAGAGACCAACTATTCCATTTCTAAATGAACAACAATAACTAGATTTGTCCAAAGCTGAAATAGAAATCAGATTCTGTCTAAAAGACAGTACAACGAAAGTCTCAACTAAATCCAAATAAAATCTAATTCTTAACAATAATCTAAAAGTCCTTATTGCTTCAACTTCTATCAGCTTGTCGTCACCTATATAGATGTATCTTTCACCATCACTTGGTTTTCGACAACTCAGGCAACCTTGCATAGACACATTGATGTGAGTTGTTGCAGCATAATCTAACCACCATGTGTGTTTAGGTACTGAAGTCTAATTAACCTCAGAACAAACCAAAATAAGAAGCATACCTTCTTTGCATGCCATGCGTGATAATTGGCACACTGCTTCTTTACATGACCTTCAACTTCATAGAAGTAACAGTCATTTGGATTTTCTTTCTTTTGTTGTTTCTTTTGTGTTGCCGGAATTGTAACTTTCTTAGTTTTCTTTCTTTTGTTCCTTTTGTCTTTTGATGTTGTGGCTAAGTGAGCACTTTCTACCTTATCATGCTTCACCCTTTCCTCTTTTTGGACACAGTGTGAGATGAGCTCATTAAGAGACCATGTCTCCTTTTGATAGTTACAACTCTCCTTGAATTGACTTGTACTGGCCATAAGAGATATCAAAACCAGATGTACTAGAAAGTCTCCGGATAATTCTAACTTGAGTGCTTTTAATTTTGAAGCAATGTGAGACATTTCCATAATGTACTCTCTTATGTTTCCTTTTTCTACATACCTCATTGAGATAAGCTTTGCCAAAAGCGTACTTATTTTAGCCTTTTCATTTTTGGCAATTGTTTTCTCAAGATCCTTAAGGAAATGCTTAGCTGTAGCAATATGATCGAACATACTGTCTCAAAAGTTTCTGGAATGGAACGTTTCATGATCTTCAAGCTCATACGATTAAACCTTTCCCACTTTTCCATCTCCTTCTTTTGATCAGAGGTACTCTCACTAGTAAATGGATCAAGTTAATCGACTTGTAAAGCAAGATCTAAGTCCATGACTCCGAGAACAATCAAAACGTTCTCCTTCCACGACTTAAAATTGATGCCATTAAGCATAAAAATTGAATTAATACTAGCTGAGATATTTGCAACACAATCGAGAACTAAACAGAAAACAAAACAAACAAAATCTAGTAACTAACATATACAACACTATCATATGCCAAATTAATTATATATAGATAATGGTAGGGCCCCATCACAAGATTTCTAGCACAACATTAATATTTAGTCTCTGGACATAAATACTAACTTGTAAATGGTAACTTGGTGTAATGATCAAACATTGACAATAAGACATGCCAAATAATAAACCTTTGCTTGGACCGATTTAATGCTCACATGTTATATCAAATAATTGGCACACATTTACCACTACAAATGTAAATGCAATTTTGGCCAAATATTAACTTTCCTTTGGTCCAATCAATATTCGCATGAATAACATATACACAAAACCTTTCAACATTTTAAGTTAAATTAATTTTCACAAGAGAGTCTGAAACCTTTCAACATTTGGCCAAAATTGCATTTACATTTGTGGTGGTAAATGTGTGACAATTATTTGCTTGGACCGATTTAACATTTGGCCAAAATTTGCTTGGCCAAAATTAATTTTCACAAGTTAAATTGGTCTAAACAATAAACCTTTGCTTGGACCGATTTAATGCTCACATGTTATATCAAATAATTGTCACACATTTACCACCACAAATGTAAATGCAATTTTGGCCAAATATTAACTTTCCTTTGGTCCAATCAATATTCGCATGAATAACATATACATAAAACCTTTCAACATTTTAAGTTAAATATATATTTCAACATTAATTTAATTTCAAATGCTATATATTTCTTTAAATTACCAAAATCTGAAATTAAAATACTCAAATTTTGCATATGTTGTATGAAAGCGTCATAGCTCCAATTTCTTAATGCTATGATACTAACAATAATTGAATATATATCTTCCATAAAAATACAATACAATAAAGTAAAAACATGTATAATTGATTTTTTTAGCTAAAACCGCATACACCAAAACATTATGTATGAATTGAATATCAAATTTGTAGAAATAACCGAATCTACTAATTGACCAAATATCTCATTTGTTCCTCAAACCAGCTTTAAAATATTTGGTTCCAAAATGCTAAAGCTTTAGGGTTGTTTATCTGATGGTTAAAGAATAAAACCAAATCAAGGTGATTCTCCTCTTTATCCAAAGGTCAAAGTTTTGTTAACACGAAAAATTCATGGCTTTTATTAAGTCTTACTTCTCTAATAAAGATTAACACTGCCAGGGGTTCAGGTTTTAAACATCACAGCTGATGCAAGAAAGTCTCATTGGTAAATCTATGCTTTGTAGATGATCTTTTCCTATTCTCTAAGGTTGATGAGGCTTCTCTCAAAATCCTTGTTAATTCTTTAAACCTATTCAGCTCCATGTTTGGTCTTACTCTTAACTATAACAAAAGCCATTTTGTTCTCTCTAAAAGTGCAGATCACTTGGAAGGTTTAGTTTCTTCTTTATCTGGTATTCTAAGGAATCAAACTACTCTATGCTAACTAGGTCTGCTAATTACTTCCAGAAGGATCCAGTTTAGGAAGTGTTACCCCTCATTGAAAAAATTCAGAAGAGATTGTCCTCTTGGACCAACTGTGCTCTATCTTTTAGGGGAAGGTGACAATTGGTCAACTTTGTACTTAACTCTATGCACACCTATTAGTCCTCAAATATGGTGCTGCACGGGGGGTTATCAAATATATAGAAAAGTTTACGAGGAACTTTCTATAGGGAGGAGGTGCCTTGAATAAGGGGTATGTTAAGGTTAAATGGGTCAATGTTTGTAGATCTAAAAGGGAAGGAGGACTTGGAATTATTCCTATAAAACTGGCTAATAAAGCTCTCTTGATGAAGAAATTTTGGTCTAAACTGCAAGGAGACAATACATTATGAGTTAAATGGCTTCATACTTATGTCCTTAAAAGCAAAGCATATGATGTATTAATCCTAAGTCCTATCACTCTTGGTTTCTTTCTCAGTCACTGAAGATAAAGGAGCATCTAAGTTTTGAAATGTTATGCATAGTAGGGGATGGAGAGAAGGCTAGTTTTTGGTTTGATAATTGGTTAGGAAATGGTCTCTTAATCTCTAATCAATTTGTTGTCTAGCTCCTAAGTGATCTGCCTTTAAATGCAAAAGTCAAGGATTTTATCAGGGAGGGTCATTGGGAGGAATTCTAGGTAGCAATTCAACATCTACAACCTACCTACCCTCCTAACTTGTTAATTCCTTACCAATATATTTGGAAAAATCATCCACAAGGTATTTTTACAACAAAAAACCACAGGGAATGGCTGTTTCAGAGAAACAACAAGGTGGAATGGTATGAAGTTATATGACATAAAGAGCTAAGGCTGAGCCACTCATTTATCCCATGGCTTTTTGTACTGAACAAACTTAGCACTATAGATAGACTCTCTTTTTTAGATTCTAGAGCGGATTGCGTCCTATGTAATTCAGGACATAAAAGTAGGGATCATCTCTTTTTCGAGTGTCCCTTGTTAGAAGACATTTGGTCTTGGATAAGATGCAAATGTATATGGCCCCTAAGCTCATCTCATTTCACAGAGATCATGCAATGGTTCAACAGATAAAAGCTAGCTTCTCAACCTAATTCTCTTATCAAGCTAATTTCCTTTGCGACTTGCATTAAAGAAGTATGGGTAGAAAGAAACATGTGAAGATTTCAAACATCCAGTAAAACACCACATCGAAGAGTGCATCTTTGATAAAGTTAGAGAATATATAATTTCCTCTAACTCTATTAAGGAATGCTCATCCCAGTTAGCAAATAAATGGAGATTATAGAGAAACATGCATAGAAAAGTGATAGCAAATGGTCATTCAGTTCGAAACAACATCTTTTACTAAAGGTAAGGGGAGAAGGGGTCTAGAAAAAGGGTAAGAGTTACTTCCCTGTTGGAAATAAAGGGGCTTCTTGGGAAAGCTTTTTCCAAGTCGGGTTTGGCTTGCGCTATCCTCCAGACCCTGATTTAGGCAGATAGTTAAATGTTGTGTAAACCTTACTTATAAAGGAAGGATTCATACACAATCATCTTACTTGGGTAGTGGATCATTCCCTCTGACCTTCATCGTAAACTGATGTCGCAATGTCTGGTGAGATGGAAACAAAATGTTATGCCCTAACTTCGAAATGACTTCGTAATCTAGCAGTAAAGTTGGTTACCTACGATTGAAAGCTCCTTGACGCACAGCTATGGGTAGAAGTCCTTCGGATAGACAAACTGAGAGCCTCACATCTCCTCGCCATCGCCTCGCCTACCCTCTCTAATCGAGAAGTTTCTAATAGTTATCGAGAAAGGGGTAGATCGTTATACCCTAATTGTTAAACGAACATGTTTTAGTTTTTGGCTTGTACGTTATTGTTTGGTCCTCTCAACTTAGTGTTATAAGTCTCGTGTGTAATCTTCACACCGTAAACTTTCCCAATTTTTAATGAATTTCTTTTAATTTCTTAAAAAAACAAATGACAGCCCATTATTGGATAAAGCCTAAAAGTTTTTCATGAAAATCAAAAGCAAATTAATGTGCTTTTATTAGGAAACAGATGATAAACCATTGTTGGATAAAGCCTAAAAGCTTTTCATGAAAATCAAAAGTAATCAACGTTATTAAAACAACCATTGATAAAGATTAAAGGATTTTGAAAACCAGTTTACCGTCATCTGTATAAGCGGTTCCTCTTTTTTTTAAATATCATAAAAGATAATAATAATACCTGATCTTTAACCAAATCCATATAACTGGTCAAATCCATATATAGAAACAATTTCAAGATTACGGAAGACAAAAATCAACCATTCTTGATGACCCAATTATGAACAAGACTCTGATATCACTTATTGAGTTTTAATCTCCTTAAAGTCAAGATCCATTCATATCAAATAATCAAGAATTAAATAAAAGCGAAAGTATATCTGAATTCATTGTGAAACCTACACTGGAATCTTGTGGTTTGTCTTCTAAATTAGAATGTAGCCTTTTTGCAGAGTTTTTTTCCTAATTGTCTGTTTTCTCTTTGATGATGGGATGTTAGAAAAAATTATGCGTACGTTTAATTTAGGGACTATAACTACTTTTATTAAGGTAAAACCCTAATATAATTTCTAGTTTGGTTCATCATAAAATTAGAAACTATAAATCTGGTACACTTAAAATAGATGCATAAAGCCTAAAATATCATAACCATATTAGACCACTTTAATTAATTGGGTTCAACTTTATATAATAGCCTTTATACACGGTTATAGACATATAAGCCCACATGTTTGATTAAAAATCCTTACAATTTTGTGTTGAAAGTGATTTAGCTAAAAAAATATGATTTTTAAATTGGTATTTGCATCTCATGATTAGGGTTGACAAGGTTTGTTTTGTTCGGTTTGATCCGACCTATTTTGACCCGAAGTCAACAAATTGAACTTAAGTTGATAAGATTTCAGGTAGAGATTATTTTTTTTATTTTGAGTTTTGAAATCAATATCGGTCAGTGCCAAAACTCGAAAAATTTCAAGGAAATAATGTAATTTTTATTTTAAAATGAGAATATACTTAATTGAGTCCTTCAAAGTTTTTAAGTTTGATCGGGCTTAGGTTCCGGTAGAGAGCCGAACCCAATAAAGTTTTAGGTCGCCGGTCTTTAACCATAAAATTTCATATAAATACGACTCTTTGTCACCAGATTTATTTAATATATGTTTAAAACTAATTATAAAATATAAAATATGATAAAAGCAAAATTTTGACATAAGTAGCTCCATTTAATTAATTCAATTAAGGTTATTTTTTCATATGTAATTATCACTTAAACACAATCATTAATATTAACTATAATTACGGTCCAAGTATATTTGTTATAATAATCGTAATTTATAATTTAAATTTCACTGGTTTTTATTTGAAATGTTTTATTATAATCTGAAATCGTTTCAAAAGTAAAAATCTTACAGAGTACGGACGGCTTAGGCTTTTGTTGATAACCAACCATTTTCTATAACTTGTGAAGGCACGTGTTAAAGGTTTGACTTAGCTCAGTTTTGGAACACTGCTGCCGATTTTAACGGTCTATATCTAAAGAGCGTTGTCTTTTCACTGATTATCAGGGTCCTCTGTTTTGTCTCTGTTTCTACAAATGGCTCTGTTTGCTTCTATCTCCGCTTCTTCACTATCCACCCCATGGACGAATCCCCGCCACTCGATGGTCAGCCGGAGATACTTTTGCCCTTTAGCCACTTTAAGCCCATCATCTTCATCGTCACCGGAGTCGGTGCCTTCACAACCCGTTATTTCTTCGACGCCGTTTCTGGAGCCCTCAGGACACCATGAGTCCAGCTTTAAACAAGCTTTTTCCAGCCCCAACGGGAATCATCCAGTTATCAGATTGTTTCGGTCCACTGAGTCTAAAATTGAGAGGGTAGGTTCAGATTTTTTGTTAGTAGCTCTCTTAGAAAGTACGGTGATTTGATTTGACCCCAGTTGTGAGTTTTTGATAGGATAAAATATGCAATCTGTTTTTGTCTGTGAATTGTTAGAACAGACCATCTTTGACTTCCGTTTCTTGGCACTTCTGGCTGTTGGAGGTTCACTTGCGGGTTCACTTTTGTGCTTTCTCAACGTAAGTCTTGACTAAATCGATGTATGAAATAGAACCATAGCGTCTTTATAGTTGAAGTAGATGATTCACTCTGTTCTGCTAATATCAAACAGGGGATTGTAATTCTGATTTTCCCATCCTTGTAGGGTTGTGTTTATATCATTGATGCGTACAGAGTTTATTGGACAAGTTGTGTCAAAGGAGTTCACACAGGACAGATGGTTCTACGCTTAGTCGAAGCTATTGGTGATGTTCTCTTTCAATCTATCTTCCTTTTTGCCATTTTTGCAAGAATTTGTTTAAACCTTTCCATGCCTACCTGCAGAGTTTTCTTCCTCCATACTCTTAATCTGTCTAGTGTAACATGCTTACAAGATAAAAGTGTTAATTATTATGAGAATAGTAATTCTTTGTGGGGTGAATCATCATATTAGTTTAAGAAATCTTCATTGCTCAAAAGGATATTTTATCCATACTATTTCTATTGTACGTGTTTAACTTGTTCGAATATCCTACTTTGACTAAACATAAAAATGTTAAAGAATTTATAAGTAGTAAGAGTTAACTATTCAAATGACTGGTTCTGGTCATTTTGACAATAATTGACTCAAACTTAGTTTTTATTAATGGGCTCCACACTCTACTTATAATAAAAAATTATATTATGGTATCTGAGCAAGTTTGATTCGGACTATTAATTTCTTGGTTATCTGTCTGGATATCCAGTCCCAGCGATCCGATCCGGTCCGATTACTACTGCATTTATTTCAAGTGATAATTGGATATCCAGTCCCAATTGTACTTAAAGAGGAGTGTTAGAATATCTCATATTGGCTAAACATAAAAATGTTAAAGTGTTTATAAGTGATAAGGGTCAACTATTCAAATGATTAGTTCTAGTTATTTTAACAAAGATTGATTTAAGCTCAATTCTTATTAATGAGCTCTACACTCTACCCATATTAAAAAATTATAATACAACTATCTAAAACTAATTAGGTGCATTTATTTTTTATTAAATAAAAATCTTATTTTATTATTATTATTATTATTATTACTATTATTGTTATTATTATTATTAATAATGATATTTTTCTTACTAATTATATTCGTTGCAGATGTTTACCTTGCTGGAACCGTGATGCTGATATTTGGCATGGGTTTGTACGGATTATTTATCAGCAATGTCCCACCTGATACGTCTCCAACTATTGATCGTGCACTTAAAGGCTCTTCCTTGTTCGGAATGTTTGCTTTAAAGGTAAATTAACCTCAAACTAGATGTACTTAAACTAATTCTATATATATATAGTTAGTATTAATTAAAGTAATACCAAATTAAATGTTACTTACATTTTAAAGATTTTTTAATTTAATATTAAATTTTTCATCTCATTTTTTAAAACTTATATAAATCAAATCAAAAAAATTTTAATTAATGTGACTTATTTATCAAATATTACGTAAATATCCATTTATTAATTAGTAAAAACAACTTTTTAATTTGATTAATACAAATTTTGAAAAATTAATCATTAAATTAAAATTTTTAATAAAATAATTTTTTAAAAATACTGAACACTAAATTTATTATTTGTTCATTAAGCGAGTGAAATAAAAATAAATTAATATCAATAAAATAATTTTTTAAGTTCAATTCATATAAATTTCAAAAAATATTTATTGAAATTCAAAATTTGATATTAAGTTAAAAAATTAAAGAAAATTAAATCTGTTATGTATTGAAAATGGAAATTATTAACAGGAGAGACCAAAGTGGATGAAGATAAGCTCTCTTGACGAACTGAAGACGAAAGTGGGACACGTCATCGTCATGATTCTTTTAGTGAAAATGTTTGAGAGGAGCAAGATGGTGACGATAGCTACGGGAGTGGATCTACTCAGCTATTCTATATGTATATTCTTATCATCTGCTTCTTTATACATTCTTCACAATCTGCATAAGTCAGAATGAACTGAGGGTTCCGATGATTCCAACTGTGCTGTATATATACTATGAAGCATTCAAATGAATTCTCTGATTAGTGGTTAATCAGTTAGACTTATTTATGATTTATTTTTATTTAAAATTTCGAAAAATAGATACACAGGAATTGGATGAGACAACTATGTTATAGTGTGCGTTTGCCGGGAGTCGAACCCGGGTCTATTGCTTGGAAGGCAATTATCCTAACCGTTGGACTACAAACGCCTTGCGAGAACAACCAGCAATACGTGCTTGAAACCATTGCCTCATTTTCCAAGATTTCATCCACAATTGATAATTCTGTGAATCGATGAATTACAAACTTTCCTAGACATGTGAATCTTTGTTAAAAAATATTCAGACAATTCAAGATTCTAATAAAACATATGCTTTAAGACTCTCCATGCTTGTTTTTCTTAGCTTCAACAGTGCATTCAAAGTAATCTGTCTAACTCTCTCCCTTGATAACTCCATCAATCTTCCCGTTTCTTCGCAGGACAGTGGTGTCTGCCCATTCAATCCGAATCTCAATCTCAGTACACGTTCTTCCCTTTCATCAAGTGTCTGAAGCAGCTTCTCTAACTCTAGCTTCATTAGTTGTTTCTTCACCATCTTCTGTGGATTTGTCTCATCAGGCCCTGGTATGATCTCCTGCAAGAACAGATTTTCAATGAACTAAACAACCTTACATTGAAGAAACCAACCAAATATATATAGTTCTCATGAAGAAGGCGTGAAAATGGTAAATAGAATAAGTCGCAGATGGATTTTGGACTTCCATTACATAGTTGAAGACTTACCTTCTCAAAGTCTGAACTTGAGGTAAGTAAACGTGGAGGAGTCATAAGTTGAATATGAAATTACCTGAAGTGTCATGCAACCTTGATCAGTCAGTGATCGATCCAGTGAAAGTGGGTATCTGCTCCTCTCAAAACCAAGCCTAACAGTTGAAACTTGTAGGTTGAGCACTTCTGCTATCTCATCATAGGAAGGCACTCGGTTTAATCTGCTTCTCAAGGCATTTTTAGCTTCTGTAATTTTTGCCACCATCTCCCATGTGCTTCCCTACATAAGATGAGCTAAGCATGCATTCACTCATTATCAGCACAACAGCCAAAACTCACTCAGGCTTCATTAAAGCTAAAAAAAAGTTGGGAATGAAAAATTGTATGATGTTCATCAAAAATACTTCATTCGGTCAAACTCCATCCATTCATATCGCTTAATTATCCATAGAACCCGCGATCGTTACTCTTCGTAGTGCACAATAACCCGCAAAAACGTGCTATGTTTGAGCTTGAACAATTATCTTTGCATGATCTTACCGGTAATCTAACAATTCTGCCTTTATTCGTCACAGCTGTAATGATAGCTTCTTTGATCCACCAGTAAGAGTATGTTGATAGCTTACATCCTCTCTTTGGATCAAATCTCTCAGCCCCTCTAAGAAGTCCAATGGTCCCCTCCTGTAAAGTTCGAACTTTTGTTTCATGTCACATCAGTGGAACAAGTAACTAAAGCAAACAATGTACAAGAACCTGAATGAGGTCCTCGAAGCTCAATCCTTTGCCTCGATAAGCAGTGGCAATGGACACAACCAGTTTCCGATAGTTACGAGTAATTCCTTCTGATGATTCTCTTCCTTTACACAGTATTTTATCTACACGACTCTTGTTCGTCATTAGAGCTTTCGCCAATTGATCTGATGTGGGCTCGGCCTCCTGAGCATCTACAATCTTCTTCCTCACAACTTCTAATCTCGCTTGATCCTGTTAAAAGTTGCAGTAATTACATAAACTCAGTGTTTCAGTGCAACCCAAGACAGAGCCTATGCGGGAAGCGTACCTGAAGGCACAAGCAAAAATCAGCCTCCTGCGCTCGGCTCAAATACCCACTCTTCAAAGGCTCATATACAACATGTCTGTTTTCTACTTCTAAACACTGAAACCCTTTTCTTCTTTTCCTTCTCTTCTTCCTCCCAAACTTCAAACCGCAACTTCCACTTCCCATTCCCATTTGCGATGATAACTCCACCGCCTCTCTCGCAGCCCCGACCGCTGCTGTTGCCAGCGCCACCGCCTCGGCTGCGGCGGCTAGAATGAGTGATTCGTCGGATGTAGCCAACTTATGATGGCGGGAGGTTCTGACGCTGGGGGAAATGGGTGGGGCTGAGGATGATGAGTGGATTGAAGGTGATGATAGTACTGTTGCAGAGATGGTGGCCATTGAACTATGCAAGTATCTATGCGGAAAAGCTTATGGATTGGACACGAGAGAGGGTCGAAGCCTCTTATTGTCGGGGCCCATCAAGATTTGTTCTTTTTGGATGTGAGATATTTTTGAACTCCACCCAATCAACATTCAAAAGCCGATGCAGGCAAATTCGGATTTTAGATCAAGTGAATTTAGTTCTACACTTAAGTTTGGAGTCGATTTAATCTTGGCAGTATGACCTGAGTCTGGTCAGAACTGATCTGAACACCACAAGCCAGAATTAGGCTAATCTGGAGTCGGGTTTGAACTCAAACGCATGCTAATTAAGTCTAGCCCAGTTTACGTCGTTACAAGTACAACAACTGTAGCTTTTTATTTTAATTTTAAGAATTAAAAGATTTTTTTAGCTCAAATCAAGCTAGATTAGGCTTTTGAGCATGATCGAAATTGTTACGAATACGCACATGTGGATATTTCACGTCAGACAAAGAGGAAAACGAAAACTAACATATAAGTTTAATAGACTGCTCCACTTATCACCATTTAATTTTAGGGTAAAACTTTATTTAGATATGTATGTGGTCTAACTTTTTTCTTTAAGTGAACTCGTAGGCTTATTGTAAATTTAACATGATATTAGAGTCAAAAAAAATCTTGACCTATTATTTGTTCTAGAAAAGGGTCTGTTATTTAGGCAACTAGAGAAGGAATTGAAGTCTGCATAGAATAAGTGACCCAGTAGTATTGTGAGTGTCCCACATTAGAGAAAGAGAAGAAAGAAGACTAACATGTAAACTTAATGGACTACTCTACCTATCACCGATTAATTTTAGGATAAAACCTCACTTAGAATTGTATGTGCTTTAACTTTCTTCTTTACGAAGACGCGTAGGCCTATTGCAAATTTAACAAGAGTGGTGTTACCATTCAAATTAGAATATTTGAATCTGTTCAGTTCACTCAATTCTGGTCCAATTTATTGGTAATCCTAATTTGATTTCGAGTTTAACTTAATTTTTTCTTAAAACAAAATTAAATTAAATTTAATTTATGATAAAAAATTGATTTAGTTAATTAGTTCAAAGATAAAAATTTAAATTTATAATATTATTTTAATTAAAAAAGTAGTCATAATTTGAATTTCCAAAAAAATTTAAAAATAATTTAAATTTTAATGAACTCAAATTAAATTTATTAATTTTAAATTGCCGACATGACGTTAGCATAAGATAAACGGCTAATAAGTTGCGGGCCATCTCTGCTTTTCGATGGATGAAGCGAAGTCCAGAACATTCCGGTAAATTCAAGCTCCCTCTACACACCTCGAAGCCCAACCAAAAGGGCCAAGAATGCACCAGATCACCTACTCTACTCCACTCCACTATAAATATATGATCCATCCTTTGTAAACTTATCATCAACGTGATAAAGAAGCGATCATTAATCAGTTATTTTATACTCTCTTTCAAGTAACCAGTAACCAACATCAAAATGTCGTTGATCCCGAGCGTCTTCGGCAACCGACGAAGCAGCGTCTTCGACCCATTCTCGGCGCTGGATACATGGGACCCGTTCAGGGACTTCGGTTTCCCTTCAGCTTCTTCGCTCGTTCCAGCGGAGCACTCTGCTTTTGTCAACACTCGCATAGACTGGAGGGAGACTCCCGAGGCTCACGTGTTCAAGGCAGATCTTCCAGGTATGAAGAAAGAAGAAGTAAAAGTGGAGATTGAAGAAGACAGAGTGCTCCAAATCAGCGGGGAGAGGAACGTGGAGAAGGAAGACAAGAATGATACATGGCATCGCGTGGAGCGAAGCAGTGGGAAGTTCTCGAGGAGGTTCAGGCTTCCGGAGAATGCCAAAATGGATCAGGTTAAGGCGTCTATGGAGAATGGCGTCCTTACTGTCACTGTTCCTAAGGTGGATGTGAAGAAAACAGAAGTCAAGCAAATTGAAATCTCTGGTTAATAAGGTTCTATAACGATTACGGATAATAATTAGCATAAGTTTTGATGTAGTGTCGCTTTGTCAAGCTTGTGGTTTGCTGATGTTTTGAGAGCGTTTTCTATCTTACTCTAAATATCCCTCTGAGGAGTTGTACGTACTGTGTAATCCCAATAGAACTTTGATGTAATAAAAATAACGCTTAATACAATTAGTCCATCTCTATCTCCATCTCCAACTACTGAAATGGACAAGCACTAGAGAGACATTTTACAGGTATTAACTATACTGAAACATCTGACGGGAGTTTGTAATCTAGCATCTCCCTTATGTTTAGCTTAATAGAAGGTCCCATTGATGAGCAAATGTGTGCACTTTTCCAGTATACTCCTTTTGCACCAGATGGCTTGTTGGTTTCTAATGATTTCTGCCAAGTTTCACATAACAACACTATGAAAATGAAGAGAATGAGAATGAAAAGGAGGAGCTGGAAAAAGAGAAGAGGTTTTAGGACTTACAACTACAGATATGAAGTTTATGAGTAAGTCCTCCTCAGAGAAATCAACTTTTCCGAAAGGTATGTGAACAATTCCAGTTTTATCCGCTCTGTACTCAACCTTTCCTTTCTTGAATTCTGCTATTGCCTGAAAAAAGATATCATTTCAGAGCTCTAAATGTCGATTCCTTTCATCCTTTAGAAAATTTCAGAAATATAATTCTAGAAATGTAAGTCTGTTAAATTACAATCATTTGCGGATTGATTCGATTTTACTGGATCGAGATACATATTACTGCGACCTTTAGAAGTGATTACATGGACTTTCTTGTTGAATCAGAGATCAGGGTTTTTGGCAGAACACAACAAGGAACACATACCTCAGGTATATTAGTTGCAACAGTACCAGCTTTCGGATTCGGCATCAACCCTCGTGGTCCCAGAATCCTACCTAGGCTAGCAACCTAATGAAAGTTGTAAGAATCAGTAGCAACACTCAACCAGGACTGATCTACTGAAATACTAAAAGCTAATACCTTAGGCATCATATCTGGAGAAGCGATCAATTTGTCGAACTCCATGAATCCTCCCTTTATTTGTTCTATCAGGTCCTCCCCACCAACTATATCTGCCCCGGCACTTTTTGCTTCATCAAACTTTTCGCCTGCATACAGTATTACGAGGCGTAAATTACGGCTAGAAACCAAACAAGATTAACCGACGTAAATACTAGTTCAGAATTTTCATAGAATAAGTACCTTGTGTGAGTACTGCCACCTTCACAGTTTGTCCAGTGCCCTTGGGCAAGTTTACCTATTATGACAAGAACATAGAGGGGGGTTTACAACATTTCAACCAGATGAAACTTTATACAATATATGAGGTAAGACTCACAGTTGCTCTCAACTGTTGATCGTTGTACTTAGGGTCGATGTTTAGCCGGAAATGAGCTTCGGCTGTCTCGACGAACCTCAAGTTTGCCATTTGCTTCAGCACTGAAATCGCTGTCTTTATGTCATATTCCTTCTTGTTTTCTCTCAACTTTTGAATATCCAAGAATCTCTTAGATCTCGTCTGGCATTTGGAATAGTAAAAAAAGGTGTAAGGCTCTATCGTTGAAACTATACGACAGTCGTGAAAATAGAAAAAAAGAAAGCTGTGAGTATAGTTTCAACAATCTATATGTCTGCAACTCCTACCATCTACTTCCTGTCTCTGTTTGCCTGAGAGATGGTTACCATCTCCTACAATTTCTTCAGGCACCTGATCAGACAAATTTCTCTCAAAAGCCCTGATGAGAACTCATTTCGAAGGAAATTGTTTCTACCCCCAACTTTCTCATTGAGGTACTAACAATTCAATAAGTCATTTATTAGTGGAATTGTTCAAGGAATCTAAAATCACAGGGAAAGCTAGGACTACTCTTAGATCAATTTCTAAAATTAACCAGTTCTCAAAATGAAGTTCAACGAGAGATTTTAGGGAAAACCCAGTTACACAAATCACACTAAACTCGCACCAAACAAAAGCCAAAACCATAACTAAAGGCACTAAATCTACATACCCTGTCTCTTTTCAAAGGTAAAGCAGCTTTCCCTTTCTTTAGCTTAGCTGGAATCACTGTACCCGTCGCCGCATCACCTGTTTCCTCCACAGCCACATCCTCTGCAACCGCAACCTCCGCCTCCGCAGCCGTAACAGCTGCCACGAAGACTCTGGAATCCCCAGACTTATCAACCCATTTACCTGAAATCCTGTGTCTACCACCACAAGAGCTTATAACAACAAGGGGGCAAAGAGATAAAGAGTTGGGCTTGAAGGAGAGAAGAGAAGGGGTTAGGTCTTGTGGGTGTACAGATGAGGCAGCGTATGTTAGCATTAGAGATGAGGGTGTTGAAGTAGCTGTAGCCATTGTTGATCTGGTCTAGGTCTCTTTGTGAAGCTCTTCGGCTTGTGGTTGAGTTCGTTATGGCCTGAAAGCCTGTACGCTCATTATCTTGTTTGTGCTTCGTAATTGGGATAAGACGCCGTCAGGGTCTAGTCGAGTGTGTTTGTGGCTGTGCCATACAGATTTTGCGTTATAAGTATGCGGGAGTCACTTTCTCGCAAGTAATTAGTGGTTATTATTTTTTTCTATTAATAATTATAAAAACTGATGGTCATGTATATTTTTTTTTGGTTGAAGAATAACTTGGGATAAGTTACCTTGGGTCTGGTTGGGTTTAAGTTTGGGCCCCTAGCTTCACTTTTAGTACAACATAAAGTTGTTGGGCTGGGCTTCAGCTTAGTCGGGTTTGAACTTTGCCTTGGTCTTGGGCTTTTCTTCAACAAACAAAAAGTGTTTCAGTGTTCCCTTTTGGGTCAAACCTTCCACGAATTCACCTTTCCCTTTTCATATCTTGTTCTAAAACTTCAACTCACACCAAGTTCTTTAAACATTAGAGCCCGACCCAAGTATTCCTTGATGTCAATCCCTACCCGGCCCGTTTTTGGCCCGGGTTTGCGGCCCGCCCGGGCCGCGGCCCGACAAAACGGCGTCGTTTTGTTTAAAACGACGCCGTTTTATAATTTTTTATATTAAAAAATAATAGACGGATTGGATCAAGGGCGGCCCGAACCCGGCCCGACCCATTGACATCCCTAGCTGTAAGTTAGGCCTAGTGTTAATCAAACCATAGTCCGATAACTCTGTGTACCAAGCACTAGCAATCCGATCATAAATCGCAGCTGAATGGCCCAGAATAAGTCAATAAACAATAAATCAAAGTTACGTGTAAATATGGTAATTGGGTTCGGAGTTAAATCTGTTAATAACTTAAGTTTGATTTAATTAATTTTGGGTCAATGTCAAATCTAAGGTCTCTTAAAAGTTAAAACTCGACTAATTCAACAATCCGATTATTCTTTAAAATAATAATATTGTATTGATTTATTATCTATTATTTATAAGTATGCACATCTATTTATAATTTTATAATATTTTCGTGATGTATTATATATAGGTCTATTAAAAATAGTCTCTTTACTAAATAAAAATAAGACTACATATTATTGATTTCTTTAGACCTTGCGTTCTTGATGGGAATTTCATGAGATATTTAAATTATTGCTAAGAGTTGCTCTTCACTTTGGTATTTAAAAATAATAAATGAAAAATGAAATTATGATAAAAATTATTATTTAAATTTGATTTTAATTAATAATAATAGTTAATTTTTTTCACTACTTTTTATAATTTAGAATTTTTATTTATAATATATTAATTTTATGACAGATTAATGTATAATTAATATATTTGCTAGATATGCTTTGAGATCGTGTCAACTTTTTGATGAATAGCCTGTATCTGTTGACTTATTCAACAATTTATGTCATGGCTCCGACTCTTATATCCTGTATTATGGTAAAATCATACTAGAATGACTTTCCTCATTTACACAAAGTATTGATAAGCTAACGACGGTTGTCTTTGATCCGTATATAATATTGTTCATTACACTTGAATTAATTTAACATTCGCTTGCTGTACTTTTTTATTGTAAGGAATTAGACAGTCTCAATTCGTTGGTTGGATACTGAATACTTTTCATTTACATACAAATAATCTACAAAATCAAAGAATATTCCACTTGACCGACTGAGCCACTTGTTAATATAAAATCCAGATGTGACATCGTGCTCAATTATTTCAAGTTAGGAAAGTTCGTGACGAAAACGACGCTAACTTTAAGTCGTTTACGCAACTCAAGGACCTGCTGCCAGATCGCCATCGGGAGACATTGACGAATCATGAGCAAAGAGGTTCATTTTCAGCTTTGCTATCCAATTTGTCATAGCCCATTGTCAAGTCCTTCTACTTCATGCCTAGAAAATTCAAATTAGAGAGAAGAACGAGGTTCACAGGACCTAGTAGTGGTTGCCTCTGTGTTGGTCAAATTATTCTTTCCATCGACAATGCTATATTTCTCGAGTACTAAAGACCATATAAATGAAAATGAAACGTCGCTATAACAAGGAAGGTGAAGGATATGGATTGTGTTTACATAATTTAATTTTTAAATTTTTAATTAAATTAATTAAAAATAATAATTTTTAAAAATTATTTAGAACTTAATTTATTTGAATTTATAAATAATATTTGATTGATTCACAAGTGATGTTCATTAAGTATACTTTTTATTATTTTTAATCAATTTTTAGGATAATTTTTTTTTAAATTTAAAATATAAAATATTTATTAAAATTTTAAAATTTTCTTAAATTATAAAAGGTCTTTATCTTTTATGTTATATAATATATTATTAAATTCTTTTTGAGTTTATTTCAAAGTGGTTGAATTGATATAATGATTTGTTTCATTTATTTATTTACTTGTCCTTTATTTTTGTATATTTACTTATGTTATTTTTTATTTTTACTCTTTATGTTATTCTATATTTGTTGTATAATTTATTTTATTACTTATTTTTACATTTAAATTTGTACGTATTTATTTATTTTATTTTATTATCTTTTATATCTATTTATTTTATTTATCATCGTTCTATTATTTTATACATATATGTGTGTGTCTGTGTGTGTGTATGTATTGATTTATTAGAAACAATTTTTTGTAAGTTGAAAATAAAATTGTATATTATTAGACTTTTCTATATCTCGCATACCAGCAAAATTAGATTATTGTAGTAGTAATTGAATTGATGTAATAAATTGTTAAAAAAATTAAAGTTTTTTTTTAGAAACGGAGGAATCCACCGTCATTATCTTTTGGATACGTATTAGATAAACCTCTGGATTAACGCAATAACCTGTAAATCACGCCAACCAAGTACTCCTCACTAGGTAAGTCTTATATGACATGTTCAATCGAGAGAGCGTCAGTAAAGGGATTCGAACAAAAGACCTTTTGACCATATGTCTCTCACCCCACCAACACGTTAAAATTAATAAATATTAATTAAATCAAATCAGCAACTTAATTTTTAATCATTATTTCATAATTTGTTTTAATAACGTAAATTACTATTTATTGCATAAGTCGTCGTTGCCATCTAGAAACCATTGGAAAAACAAAAACAAGACTCAGCAGAGGAGTTAGCTCCAAAATGATGCTTGAAAGTTGGCACCGAGATGAATCCAGAGCCTGCCAAACTTGAATATGCCAAAGAATCAATAAAGGCATTGACAAATGAAAATGCTTACCAAACATATTAAATTCGTTTTCTTTCTAATTTTTGCAGTGATTTATAAACGATTAACTCTAAATTAAAAACTAAGATGTTTAAAGTTTAAAATAGTATTAAATAATCAATTAAATATTGAATAAAGCTAAAGTATTTGAAAGTAATTAAAAAAAACTTTCATTATCTATCAAAAAATTTAAAATTTAATTTAAAAAAGAGATTGTTAAATAAAAATTAATTAATTAATTTTAGTTTATAAAAATTAGTTAATTTATAAAAATTGCCAATTAATTGATTAATTGATCAGTTTTTAAAAAAAATATTAAACTAAACCAAACTAAAAAATGATTGAAATTTTAAAAATAAAAAAATTAAAAATTAAATCGTAAAATTGGTTGATTTAAATTTTCATTAATAAATCAACCGAATAGGTTTGATTTTTAAAACATCCTTTTGTGACGGGATGAGATCATCTGCTCCCAATTTTTTATGCCATCTTGTGCCAACTTCTCCCATCCACATATTTTATAATAGATAAATAAGACACTGTAAAATATGAGAAAGGGGGAAATTGGTACGAGAAGGGCATAGACAACCCGAAACTCAAATTTTATGTTCCGATTATAATGTTCTTATCATATTTCATTAAATCTCATATGAGATTTAATAGAATATGATAAAAATATCATAACCAGAACAAGAAATCTGATCCCATAATCTCAAGCCTTTTGTGACACGGGTCGTGCTTATTTTGTTATTCTTTAACAAATTAGAGACCGTGCAATTTATTATTGATTTTTCTTTTGAGACTAAGAAAACATAATGCATTAAAAATATGGTATCAATCGTCCAGCAGATCCTGAGATTCTTTTAAGTTTTCAGTCACGTGAGTCTTTGTTTCATAAAAAAAAAGGAAGAGATGAAAGGAAGTTGGCCATGGTGAAATAATGGTTGGTAAGTCCATTATACCTCGTGGAGGAGACCAGGACAACTCAACACATGTGCATCGCATGAAGTTATTATCTAAATTTTACAAATAAATCTTATTATATTAATGAAATTCAAAATCATTATGCTTTAAATATGCATACAAGATACTATCAAATATACTTATTAATACTCAATAACATATTGGAATGAGTACAAATTGAATTTTAAAAAATGGTGTTTTCTTCTTGTGAAAACATCCAAGATCAAAATTATGGAGACGTTAATGAGAAATATCCTAAAAGTATATCAAATACAATACAAAAGGGAAAGGACACCAACCTGAAGACACTGCTTTGGTCATTATTGCTTTGTTGATAGGAATCTGAGTGACCTCTCCACTTTCTTTTGTAATAAGCTTTAGCATTCACATTGCCTCCAGCTCTATAGGTCAGAATTCCAAGTCATTGGACCCTTTGAAAGTGACCGAAGAATGGCACAATTTGGAAGCATTTTCAAGAAGAGCGCACGTGGTTACTGTACACTTGAAAGAAAAAGTCCTACCATACTTGATTAGGCTAAGTTGTAAATCTACGTGGTACTCGAGGAGTAGGGACGACGACGTCTCGACCAGCCCTTATCAGGTTTTGACGGTCCTGGATTGTTTTATCGAACAATCTGTTGTTGGGATTTTCTGCGTAGCAAACGTAGTAACTACTCACGCATGCGTGCGGCAAGGCCATGGCAATCCTGGTCTGGAAACATTAGATTGAAAGAACAAGCCAAGTTATACTTGGTCAAGGGTCAAAGAATGTGCAATGAAAACGGAATTTGGGTTACGGATCGGACTCGAGTTTTAAAGAAGATTCGATTTTGAATTTGAAAATTTTGGTTTGAAACTTTGATTTTGTATCAGATTGGAGTCCGGTCCAACCCATTCACGACGCTAGATCAAGGTAGGGACTGCCTACCATGAGATATCCAATGAAGAAAGTGAGAAGTGAGAGAGTTGCCGTGTAGGGTTGATGTACTTTGGCGGTCCAAGCAGCTACGACGATGACGCATATAGAACCGCTGCAGACTCCGGTGAGGAAGCAAATTGAGCTGGTTATATCAGAGTCAACGATCGGCACCATTTCATTACTCTGAAATTGTCGCCATGTGTCCTGTGATGCCTGTACGAATCCTTTTCCAAATGCAGCTATCTACAAGAATCGAGTTTGATAGGTGTTAAAATGGGTACAGCTGATCCAATCAGGATTATGGTGATTTGAGTTGCAACTCCATAGTTGAGATATACCTGTACAAAGGCCCAACCATTGCCATAGCTGAAGATGGTTTCCATGACACTGAGACAACAATGAGCACAAGAGAACATGAACTCGTCCTCTCCTTCTAGCAGATTCAGACCTCGAGCTACGACTCTAAGTGCTTCAATGGAAGGTACGAACACAGATCCCAGACAAGCACTACCAAGATTCAGAGTCAATGCTCTTTGGAAACAGAACTGTGTGCTGGATTGCATTCCTCTAAGATAATACAGAGCCATCGCTCTGCTAACAGTCAAATTAACCACATTCCTCTGAACCTCTGCAGTCCAAGCCAAGCTCAGTCCCAGGGCAATAATGGTAAGTGGAGGGAAGTAGAAATTTAAGGCTCCAACAACAGCTACAATCCATAAGGACATCCATAAGAATCCTGTTGCAAGCATCCAATACGTGGGTCGATTCAGGTCGGGAAATTTGGATACAGGTTCAAGTGATTTGATCAAGATCTTGATGCAAAACCTAATTCTGTGAGTAACCCAGCAAGCGTACAATCCATTCCCAATTGCAAAAGCTATAAAAAAAACCCCAACCACATCTGTTGTAGGCTTTTGAAAGCAAATTAAGAGGATTCCAACCGATAGAGATACGGCGAAAGAGCTCCACAGTATGAAATGAACCATGAATCTAGGCCATTCTCTGACTGCTTTTTGCCACACAAAAGCAAGAGTTATGCTTAGCAGAGATGCTGCTTCAACTTGTGGAAGAAAGAAATGTAACACCCTCTTCTCCTTCCTCTTAACAACATTTGATCCTTCTAATAGCCCTTGAATTCCCTTAAATATAAGAAATGATACTAACCCAACAGCTGCAATCATGTGGATGATGAACAGAAACAGAGATATTTTGTTTGTGTATCTTCTCGAATTCAATGTCGTTACTGATACCTGAGAAACCACTGTCTGAAACAGCAAGCAAGAACTTTAATGTATCTTTCATGACCTTAAGCTCTTATTAATGGCTAAAATACGTTATCCCAAGATTCTCTGAAACTTAAAACTTCCAAAGTACAGAACTTTAAGACAAAAGGCAACAGAAAACTAAGAAACACACTGAAAAGGAACTTCATTCTGGGTTGGTTACCCTTGCAAGCAAGAACTTACTTGTGGGGTTGGTGTGGAACGAGGAATGGAAGTTTGAGAAGGAGATGGAGTAGCAACTGGTCTAGTCTGAGAATTCATAACATGAATCCTCAAAGGGTTTGTTGGGTTCAGTGTCCGCAACATTGAAACATGAAAATCTCGGTGATCACCACCATCATCGCCATTCCTCTCCATCGCCATTCCTCTAACACCAACTTGTCCTTTCTCTATATCTTTTTCTACATCCTCCTTAGTCCCGCTAGTCTCATTTCCTTCATCTTTCGCTCCTCTATCTTCTTCATCCTCCTCCTTTTTCTCACTGCCTCTATCGTTCACCTGATAACAAAATCTTGCAACGTTTAGCAACACAAAAGAGCTAACATGACCAAGAAAAGAGTTCCCAAAGAAATAGCAAAAGAAACAATTAGACAATAGGAACTAAACGTTGACTCACAGGTTCAGCGGCACCCATGAAGACGGTTATGACGTCAGCTTTCCGACGACGGCTGCTGTTGTTTTTGTGGGGGTGGTGATGCGTGACAATGTTTGTTCGTGTCTCCTTTAAATGCTCTGTTTCTTTATTTCTGGCGTTAGGTGATGGTATTACTGTTAAATGGTGGCTACGTCCTTGTCCTTTTATTCTTTTTCAAAAATTCAATTTTCATTTTGATTTTTATTAATTATTCCACAGTTCTGACAAGACAATTATCACCATAACAGAACTTGCTTATTGAGCACGTGTTTACCCTTACACGAGTTGCTGCCGGTACAAAAATACACAACACCAACTTTAGTACGAATCTCGATGCTCCGTCGTGCAACTTTACTCATAATTAATATATATATTGTAAACTTCAGGCACAGGTGAGTTAGGAAAGGAATCTTTCAAGTTAAATGAGATCGTATTTTTTTACGTACGCAGTTATTTAAAATTTAGAGTCAGAGATTTATCTCTTATAAAAGACCTATTCGATTTAAATAAGAATTAATTTAAATATGAATAATTTAAAAATATCTTTTTATAATTAAAACCTGCTTAAAACATCTCGTGAGCAGTGAAAAAATGTTTTCAAATAACTCACATAATCAATTTGACAATACATGACTCTAAAAATAAGTTTGGATTATTTGAAACTAATTTTTAAAATTCGGATTGAAAGTTGAATTAATAAAATAAGAAGTTCAATGGTTAAAAAGTTTTACCAATATTACATCGTCAATAAAATTAAAAATTTTAAAAATATAATAAAAAATTTATGCTTATTTATTAAAGAAGTTAAATTTTAATTAAAAATAAATTATTAAATAAAAATTAATTAATTAATTTTAGTTTATAAAAACTTATTAATATACAAAAATTGACCGACTAATTAATAAATTGATCGACTTTTTACAACGTGAGTTATTAAAGTAAATCGATTCAAAAAGTTAAATATTTCAATAATTTTACGATTGAAAAGATTAAACTAATTGAATTTTTAATAATTGTTTAAAACTCAATTAAATTAAGATTTTAATTTAATTAATAAAACAAAGTCATTTCAATAAGATACACATGAAATAAAACAAAGTCATTTATAATAAAATTTTTAGAATTAAAATTGAACTAATTTACGATTTCCACACACCGACATGGGCAAGATTAAAAGGAGCTTTTTACCTTCCCGGTCATGATAGACGGCTGCGACTTTGTTTTGACGGCGGTCCAGTAAGGAGATCAACAGCGGCTTGAAACAGTACAACGGTACTTTCCACGCTTACTTCCTTTCCTCTTATACATAATACACGTGTGTGTCTATACGTAATCTTCAACACCTTATGCTTTTCAGAAGCTAATAATGGAGGCGCGATGATAAACTGTATTAGTTTTGAAGATTATAAGGACAATGAACATAAGATTATTTATTATTATACGCACGCTAACTTAAAAGAGTTCTGTTAATGGTAAATTATACATAGGAAATTTGAAATACCATAAAATATAGGTTTAGTAATGAGTCAAATCGGGCCTAATCTAATTTGAAACCTAATCGAACTTGAGACTTCAGGGTCGAATCCAACGAATCAAATTTATAACTCGTCAAATTTATTTTTTCAATTTTAAAATTCAAAATAACGTTATTTTAAATGAAAGTTTCAAAATTTAGATTAAAATGAGTCGAATAGTTTAAATCGGACTTGAAATTAATCTAAAACTTAAAAAAATAGAGATCAACTTAAAATTTGATCAACTTATGTCCGGTCTATTGACATTGAATTAGATCAAACTGGATGTTTTACTACCCTAATAAAATCTAAATAAACTTTAAAAAATTTTATTGAATTTTATTTTATTTATTTAATAAAATAATAATATTTTCGATTAAGATGGGTCCGAATTTTTAAATTTAATTTTGGTTTAAAATATTAAAAAAAAATTTAATTCAAAACCAACAAAATATCTTAAACGCCTTCTATACTAATATACTACATACGGGATCAAATCTTCTGTTTCAATTATAGTACTCTTATCGTGTTCCATTAAATCTCATTAATATTTTTACGTGAGTCCTATATAAATATATAGATAAAATTTAATAAAATAAAATTGAAACGGAGTAACTAAAATAAAAAATTTGACGTGACCATATAGTCTTCAAAACTAGGTTCATTTGATTCCAATATTAGTATCTAATAATTGCAAAGTTGACTCGCAGAACATAAACTCACGGAGGGAGTAATTTCCATAACCGAAAATAGTTAAGAAAAATAATGACGATAAGAAGAATTCTAA
>JAOTAY010000004.1:412232-441331 GCA_025629805.1 Erythroxylum baracoense
TGAGGGTATTAAGTTGAAGATGATTTAGAATGATGCAGATGATTTAATACAATCCAGTGCACGTCAAACAGATGGATGAATAAACGGAATAGCTTGCTGACCAACATAAACCAAGTCATCTCCGATGCTAACCCAGTTTCCCAATTATAAGAACTTTAAGGAGCTCTAATAAAGAAAATCTTCTCCAAATCTACATTAAGTGACCAGAGTGATCAGGTACATTGATCTTCTTGCATTCTCAAAAACGGAGCATTTATAATGTCAGTTTGTACTCAATGCCCATCAGCAGGGCGCAAGAAATCAGTATTTGATGCGTAAGTTGAAGAAAAAATATATGTTCTCAAAAGACAAACGACACCAGTTCATGATATCAATATATATATTAATCAAAAAACAGAGAGAAATTTCTCCAGATCTGCACTAAAGTATCAGATCAAGCTTAACTAAGCAATTAATCTAATCTTATGCTGAACGGAACAACTTATAGCATCAGCTCATACACATTGCCGGTATTACAAAACAGCACTGGTAATCAGTAATTGACGCAAATCTTGACCGACTGGTATATATTCTCACAAGAAAAATGACACTGGTTCATGATATTCCTTATATATATTAAGAAAAAAAGAGGTAGATATTTCTCCAGTCTGCATTAAAATTATCAGATTAAGCTTAACCAAGCAGTTAATCTAATCTTATGCTGAAAGGAACAACTTATAGCGTCAGCTCATACACATTGCAGTATTACAAAACAGCACTGGTAATCAGTAATTGACGCAAATCTTGAAGACTGGTATATATTCTCACAAGAAAAATGACACTGGTTCATGATATTCCTGATATATATTAAGAAAAAAAGAGGTAGAGATTTCTCCAATCTGCATTAAAATTATCAGATTAAGCTTAACCAAGCAGTTAATCTAATCTTATGCTGAACGGAACAACTTATAGCGTCAGCTCATACACATTGCCGGTATTACAAAACAGCACTGGTAATCAGTAATTGACGCAAATCTTGAAGACTGATATATTCTGACAAGAAAAATGACACTGGTTCATGATACTCCTGATATATATTAAGAAAAAACAGAGGTATAGATTTACCCAATCTGCCTTAAAATTATCAGCTTAAGCTTAACCAAGCGATTAATCTAATCTTTTGCAGAACAGCACAACTTATAGCATTAGCTCATACACATCGCTCGTATTACAAAACAGCGTCGGTAATCAGTAATTGATACCAATATTCAGTCAATGTTCCTCTAAATTTCACGTTAATCACATAAAATTCAGCAAATAACAAGTTTCCTGGACACATATGAGCAGATTCACAAAAGGCCGAGTAAGAACAATCACCAACTAAATAGATTAGAAAAGGGCTCTTGTTCAATTGCAGCAACTTACCCTATCAGCATCCATATCCCTGGTGAACTTGGATGGTTTAACAGCTCTCTTTCCTGCTAATGACATTCGCCAAAAAAGAATACATCAGCACTGATCTAATTCAAAGGACAATCTGAGAATCATCATTACTTAGAGACCATATCGAAACAATACCCTTGCGAACGTGGGCAGTTTTCCCATGACGATTTGGTGGTATTGCCTTCTTCTTCTGTTGGCCTTTGAATAAGCTTCCTTTCTGGGTCATCTCCCAGTTCACTTCAGCAACTAAACTTGCCTGAAGTTTGATCCTAGCTCGCGATACTGTTCTGTTACGGCTTGTTAGCTTCTTTCGTGTAGTACTTATAATGTTGTATGTTCCAATCTTAGGGTTTTCGAAAGCCAGCATTTAGTGTCGGCTGAGATTTAATTTGGACTCCATTTTTTTCCTAAATCATAAGCCCAAATCTCGGCCCGACCCAAACAATAATTAGATTTTAATTTCTATATTCACGCAAACTAAATAATTGTCAAGTTTAAACACTTTTATTTATATTATTTTATTTTAAATTATTTATTTATTTATTTTTGTATTTATCTTTTTTTCATCGTATTTAAAAATACTTTTTTGTCAATTTATTATAATTATTTTCTCTATTAATTAAAAAAAGCTGTATATGTTTAGACTTTTTTTTTTTTGGAGTATGAGACAAACTCTTTCGGGGGGTTTAGTGGGCAACACCTCTCATACAATAGAAAGCTCATTAAGCAACACCTCTAACGGGAGGGCCCAATGAGTAGCGCCCTTAGTGGAAAGCCCAACAAGCAACATCCTAAGTGACTAAAACTCTCAATTGCCTCAGGCTCTTATTAGGACTGTAGCAACGCTACATGGAATCAAACCTTGGACCTAGCGCATGTCAAGTCCTGCACTCAACCATTCAGCCACAACTTTGATGGCATTTAGACTTCTTCGAACCTCAGTAAAATTCTTATTAGAACGTTATTGCTATTATTGTCATTGTTTATGTTAACGTTTATAACATCGAAACTTTCGTACCGAATTTAAGATTATCATCATTTGACTAAATTAAATTTGTTATTTAATTTTATGTTAATAATTTATTGATTTTCTGATATTTAAAAATAATCCTCTCAAACAAGTTACTCTTATTTCTATGGCATAAGGTTGACATATAAATAATAAAAATAAAGAAAATCGTTTTGCCTTTACAAATTTAATTTTAGCATTTAAAAAAACATTTCAAATCATGAATAAATATATCGCTTAGTGTCTGGAAGTTGTGAGCCATTGAGGAAGTGCTTGATCAATGAAAGTGCTCTTAGAGGTTGATAGCTCGGTACTTGGTGTCCTGCGCCTCTCACTGTAGCAAATGTTATGTCGCCTTTGTACACCTCTGTAAACCCTCCAACCTAATCAAGAACATCAAATGTTATATTGGTTTAGATCTAGATCAGACCTGAAATCAATAAGTCAGATTGCTTCGACCTTTAACCATGCGCTTTTATGCTCAAGAACTGCGTTGGACATAACACATAAGATGGCTAAAAACGACAAGCCTCTTACCTCTCCGCCGATGTACCATGGGTGCCATTTAGTTTTGACCGGAAGCTTCATCACCTTAAGAGAATACTCAGTCGATGTAACGGGTACCCTTCCATCGATATCTCCACTTCATGACATAAAATGCAAATATTAAGACTCAAAATCCACTAAATGTAGAGTTAGTTTAACTAAATTCTAATTTTTCACTGAAATGCACATGGAGATGGGAGTAGAATTTTATTTATTTTTAACAAGGAAATTAAATAATTATTATTTCTAAATATATTAAGTAAAATTTTCGAGTAATAATAATAATTTGTATGCTACATATTTTTTAGAGATATCAAAACCTGCGTCGACGAGATAAGAGCATGCTACGGGCTGAAGTCGGGCCGACGATGGGTCGTTACTTCCAAATTCAATAATCAAATTTTAATAAATAAAAATTTTATTTTAACCAATCTCATTTATATTGGTGATGATTACTATAAATCTTACCTGAATATCCATACACGAAGTCCGTTGGCCAAGATCCCTTGTAGTAGAGGAATGATCGTCTCAGGGCTATCTAACCAGTTCACAATAACATCGCTACAAGGTTGCCAATTATGTGTGAGCTTAGTAACGTTGGCGTTCATGGCTTCCTGAACATCTGGTCGATTCAGGTAAGCAATCACGTAGTAGTCACTGCATGGATCGAAACTTGTCAACTGCAACACAAAAAGAGGAAGGATACATTAAGTTTAACTCAAAACAGTTTCAGATTTCAAGACCTTCCAAGTTGAAAAAACTTACAGAACCCTTCTTGGGCTGGGAAGTGGTAGAAGGATGAGTACACAATGGAGCGTAGATGTTGTAAATATTGACATAGAAAGTGTCTCTGTAGGTTTGGTTAAGAGCAACTGCACATTCAACAGGCTGAACAGTGGCACTAGACGAGAAGTTGCACTGTGTTTTGATGTTGTGTAGAGTTTCTTCAGAAATTAGAGCGTGGGTTCGGGAGTAGTCGTACATGCCTATAGTATCTGTTTCATCGTTGATCACCGCGTTTCCAATCTGCAGAATTGTGTTTGAAGGAGATAAAAATATATTATAATTGCTGTAGATAGAACTTAATAGAGTGAATCAAATCAAAGGATCAAAATAAGTTTAATCTGTTTTGAATTCAGACCCAATCAGGGAGTTTAGAAACTGGAGTAGAGAAGTTGACGTACTAGTATTCCTTTGAGGTTGATAATGGTTTTGTTGGCCTTCTTGTTATGGTAAAGAATGGTATGAGCAAGTTGGGGTACATAATGGCCTGCATAGCTTTCCCCGGCAACATAGAACGCTCTGCTTTTGTACTCAGGAAACCGCTCCAACCAATTCTTCAGGAACACATAGTTGTCTTCAGCTGTTCTCCTGTCTCCATTAGTATTATAATCCGACGTCGTGTTCGAGTAGGAAAACCCTACCCCAGCAGGTGACTCCAAAAACAACACATTCGCAGCTAAAACAAAGAACAACACATCACATCAAGTTAAAAAAATAAATTAGAATAAAAATTTCAAGGTTAAATAAAGCAAATATAATGTTTTCAAAAACAGACCAGAAGTTAATTAAATAGGTAAAATAAGAAGTTTAAAAGGTAAACCAGTATTAAACTATTTAAAATCAGTTAAAGATTGAATAAAATTGAAAATTTTGAAAAACAACTGAAAAGATTATTCTTAATTATCATAAACTTAAAATTTAAATAAAAAAGATTATTAAATAAAAATTAACTGGTTTATTTTAATTTATAAAACTTACTATTTTACAAAAATTAGTCAATTAATTAATAAATTAATCGATTTTCAACAAAAAAAATTATTAAACTGAATTAAACTAAAAAATTAAAAACTGAATAGAAAAATTGGTCGATTTAAAGTTTTCATTATTAAGATATTGTTTTACATTTTATTAAATTTTTATAGTGTTAAAATTATTAAATTATATTATAAATAAATTAAAAATATCAAAATAATTTTATCTATGATTAAGATATAAAAAATTAAATTATGAAGAAATTAACTCTAAATCTTAATTAATCATAAGTTTTATGAAGCAATGAAATTAAAAGAAGGATGGCATGCGAACCATAATTCCAGGAAAATCGATTTTTGTAGAGCGTTTTGCCATCGCTATGTACTCGAAATGGTCCAAGTTCTTGCATAGCTCCATAAGCCAAGGATGAACAACCAGGGCCTGTTCAAAGCACATTAAAAAACTTCACGAGTAAATATATTATTATTATTTTTTTAAAAAAATAATTAAATAACAATTTAGTTAATTATAAATGACTAATTAATATTGTCAAGAATTTCACGTAGGATAAGTATGAGTGTATTCAATCATTTATAACAGTGTGCAAACCTCTCCTCTGAAGTTAACTTTTGGGAGTGAGTTAAGCCTTTCAATATGGTATCAGAAATTCTGTGACCAAGTGGTCATGAATTCAAATCTTACCACTCACCTATTATTCAGCACAAGATAAAGTGAGTTTGTGTAAGTTTCAAATTTAAAGGGCTTTTACTTAAGGGGTTGTGTTGGTGAATATGTAAAATCAATTAAGTTGACTTTACACAATAACTTAAAGTTTTGTGATGAAATAGTCGCTTAATCATGATATCAAAACTTGTTTGTCTTGATAATTTAAGACAGTGCCTGATTCTGTCCCTTTGGTCAATATACTTAACAAATAATCAGCCCTAATTTAAACTGAAGAAGGTATCTAAAGAATTTCACATTGGATAATTATAAGTACATTAAACCATTTATAACAATCTGCAAACTTTCTCTCTCAAGGTACCTATAGAGGTGAGATAGGACTTTGAACCAATACTTATAACTTATAAGACAAACTCAACAGGTCTAGTCTAGCATTCTATCTTCTTGGAACTGGAGCTCTACGGCTCAACACTCGACAGGGCACATCAGCCTATGTTCTTTGGGACACCTAAATGTTTCTTAATACTTGCAAACTTGATACATAAGAAATTTATCAGATTTGGATGTTTCAAACAGAACTTGACACAAAAGCTCTCATCAAATTATTAAAAAAAAAACTAAAAAGTTATTGGGAAAATAAATAAATATAATAGTTGTAATACGTTTCTTGATAATTAAATATGATATTTATAAAATTTGGTTTGATTATTTTATCATTTTATTTTATGCTCGTCTCAAAAGTCAAATCTACGATTTTACGACAGGAACGCCGAGAAATCCTCAACCGCAGATCAATTTGGGATTGGTCAATTTTAAATCTAAACACCGCTACATGGCATGTGCTGTTTCTTGTTTCCATGTACGTTGAGAAATAACAAACGACAAACGTTAACATGTAAACCAGCTATTAACATTTTCGGATAAATTATGATATAATCAGTGTTTTTAAAATCAAACCAGAAATTAAAACCGAACCGAACCAAACCATAGGTTAAACAAATAAAATAAGAATTTTAAAGTTTAAAAGATTAATGGGAGGTTGGTTCGCATGAAGGAATAGTAATAAGAATGAGAATGAATATACTGAAGAATGGGAATAGATATTATCATTATAATTATGATAGTTGGTTAAGAGGAAGGAATGATTACTAATACCATTGATAGTGGTTGGCTCGTATAAAATATTAAGATTAAAATATTGTAATTCAATATTTGATTAATTACAATATTTTAATTAATGTATGAATTATATTTTAATTAATTAATTAATTACAATATTTTAATTAATGAATAATTATATGAATTACAATAGTTTAATTAATAAATAATTATATTTTAATTAATTAATTACAATATTTTAATTAATTAATAATTATATTAATTACAATATTTTAATTAATGAATAATTATATTTTAATTAATTAATTACAATATTTTAATTACTGAATAATTATATTTTAATTAGTTATATTTTAATTAATTAATTATATTTCAATTAATTATAATGTAATTAATTATTAACAATATTTTAATTAATTAAAATATTTTAATTAATGAATGAATTATATTTTAATTAATTTTATTGTAATTAATTATTAACAATATTTTAATTAATGAATGAATTATATTTTAATTAATTATATTGTAATTAATTAATTATTATTATTATTTTTAATTAATTATTTTATAATTAATTATATTTAATTAATTAATTAATTAAAAAAATAGTCATTATTAAGGAATGAGTTTCATTCCTCTACTAAATAGGGGTATGGAGGATTCCCCAAAAGTGAGATATCAAAGTATTACCTCTATAATGATAATCAACAACTAACCACTCACTAAATCATCGTACAAAGTAGTTAAAATTAAATTAAATTTAAAAATTTAAAATAAAATTAAAGAAAAATGTTCTTAATTTAAAGTTTAATTGAAAATAGAAACTGTTAAATGAAAATTAATTAATTTATTTTAGTTTATAAAAATTGATTAATTTACAATAATCGACCGATTGATTATTTTTTAACAATAAAAATTATTAAAACAAATCGAATTAAAAAATTAAAAATTAAACTAAAAAATTAGCTGATTTAAAAATTTTATAATTAAACCGTTTGAATAGTTTCGGCATTTTAATCATTGAGATAAATAATAGGATATCTCAATGATTAAGCGTGGCTCCTATTTAGTTACCAGCAATAACACATAAATTATTATTATTATTATATAAGGTCTAAAATAGCAATAAATGAAAAAAAAGAGAATCATGTGACAACTTATGCAAGAACAATAACACCACGTCACCAATTCAACGGAATAGTATGAGGTATGAATGTGATTATAAATGTGCAAATTACAAGAGGAAATATTTAGTAGAAATGGGAGGCATACATCTAGGCATGGTCAAGTTGGTAAAGTAAGAGGCATAGAGTTAAAAAGTTTTGTGTTTGAATCTTCTATCTATATTATCTCGATCAAGTTTATCATACAGAACTTACCTAGTGTAGAGTATCTACTTGGCATAATTTATAGGCTATTTCGTAAATCTAAAGATTTACTTATTGCGAATCCAAAAGATAGCGACCGCGAGTTCTTTCGTTTAATAAAAAAAAAATGGAAGGGAGGGAGGGATGCACCAAACTAATTTGATTCCTTGGATTTAAATTCAAAAATCTAAATTTGATTTAATTGAATTAAAATATTTAACTTTAATTGAATTGAATTTAATTTGAACAAAAATTTTAACCAATTATAAAAATAAAGTCTCTTTAAATTTTATATTTTAACTTATTAGTGAAATTCAAGTATTTAACTTATTAGAGGATGAGCTTTAGAGTAACTGACAAGATTTTGATCTTTGCTAAGCGAGGGAGTTTTTTTGCACCGACACAACCCTTTGTCTAAATTTAATTGAATTGAGTTCAATATTAACAATTTTTTGATAAATCTAATTTTGATAATATAGTTTGCTATATTTCCATTTTTCTTAAATAAGGATGATAATTTTTAGGTCGTGGTTTAAATTTAATTATTTTCAATAGATCAGTTTAATTATTTTATTTAGAAGAGTCAGGTTTTAGTAAGCCTAAGCTTAAGCTACCCAAGAGCAACAATTCTCATTGTAGACGAAACATCATCGGAAAAATATCAGAAGAGAACATACCTCCATTGAGCCAAAGAAGAAGAGGCAAAGACTCCTTGGACTGTTGAGCCTCAGTAAAATAATAGTACATTGCTCGGCCGGCAGATTTGTCCACCGTGACATAACCACCGTACTGCGAGAACCCTACTTCCGGTTGTCCAGGCAACTTCACAATTCTATCTCTCTCTTTCAGTCCTTCTTGTGGATGCAACTTGGACTCATCAAAGTGTTCAGGTGTCTGAAAATGGCTAGTGTCAACACCTGAAATTGTCTTCAGCGTTGAGTGGTAAAGATGGTTCAACGCTTCACCTTTCTTCTTTCCTTCGGTTTGAACCGCAAAACATGAGATCAGAATGAGTGAGGAAACAATAACAAAGCTTCTGTGTATTGCTCTCATGGTGTTCCCGGTCTTCACTCGCTTAGAGATTCATGGTGGGTAGGGTAGGGTTTTATACAGGAAATGCATTTCATTGTAAGGTCCACAATACCCTTAAATGACGACGGCCATGAACTGGACTTAAAGAAATGGAAGACAAGTTTGTTTATGTATTGTGATCTGGATCCAGAAATCTTGCTTATTAATTTGATGCCATGAAGATGAATCTTTCACCATTTCTATGAGTCAAAGTTCACGGCCAGGAATTATTATTATTTTAAAATTCTGAACGATAGGATCATGATACCGTAATATGTATTATATAAGAGTAGAGAAATGGATTTATTATGGAACAAAAAATAGAAAATTCGAATTATTCTTTGTCTCGGTCATGTTATGCCATGTGAGAGTTAGACAGTATAGAATGATTGGTCAATTAATGGAACCTTCGTATGTTTCTAGCAATAATAGAAAAAAACTCGCTCGATTTCGCAAGTTCAATCGTAAAAATTTTGAGCTATATAATTTTTTGGTTCGGTTTTTAATTTTTTGGTTCAATTTTTAATTTTTCAGTTCGATTTATTTTAATAACTCTTATTGTTAAAAATAAATCAATTTATTAATTAACTAGTCAATTTTTGTAAATTAATAAATTCTTATAAGCTAAAATTAATTAATTAAATTTTATTTAACAATATCTTTTTTCAATAAAATTCAAATTATTCGATAGATATAATTTATAATTAATATTAGTGTTTTTTACTTTATAATTAATTTATAATTTTAACAAATAAATATTAGTGTTTTTTTTAATTTCGACTAATCACGATATAAATATATTAAGTAAATCATAATTCGTACAATTTCTGTCTTCAATTTAAAAATTAAAAGCCTACAAAAAGATTATAAACTTTAGGAAACATAAATTTATTGTTTCAAAATTACAAATTTTAATTTATATTATAATTACAAACCATTAGATGAGGAAAATAATAGCAACAACTAGTGAGATTTTCACTCAAACATAAGAAGTTCAATAGTTCACTAGTTCACAACTTTACCTTTACATAATAGAGAGGTTGTTTCTGCCAAACCCATACACATTACAAATTATAATTACAAACTATTAGACCATAATTTTAATTACATGTTTGACTCCCAATTAGGGTCATTCCCAATGTTTTACATACTCTAGGCAAAGTAAAAAAGAGACCTCTATTTTGTTTCATTTTATTATTTACGAATACCAAGAGTAAACCCTTATCAAGAATAAAATAAAATGAGACAAAATATGAGCAGGTCAAGAATAAGCCTCAGGCAGCCTATCAAATCCTCTGTTCCAACTCTATCATATTAAATTTTATCTATATATTTATGCGAAGTTTATATAAATGTGTGGACGAAATTTAATAAAACATGATGAAAATATTATAATCGACACAAAAAATCTAATCCGGTAGGTGCCTTTCCTTGCGTAGGTCAGAGTCTCTCGGCAGTCCTGCTAATTTTACTTGCGGTCTAAAATTTTAATGTGTGAATAAATTATTAAATTTGTTACTTGTTGTTACATATGTATCTCCAACCATGCATGAAGAATCTTGTTTATATCTTTTTTTGGATTATAGTTTGCTTTGAGCTCCTAACAGAGAATCATAGACCCAGAAGTGCTCGTAGATCCTACACAACAGTACATGGAATAGACGTTTAAAAATGTAAAGCCAATGCCCATATTAAAAGGAAGATGACGAATAAGAGCAGTATAATACAATCAAAATTCTGGTAGTTAGGTGGTCCTCTGGATCTGGACTCAGTTAAAAAAGAGTATATATAGTATTATGTACATTACATTACCAAGTCGGTCTTGTACTATTGCTTGGCTTCATAGCCAAAATCTGCATTTTAGCTTTTATAAATAATCTTGTCACGGGTTTATCTTTCCTATTTTCAAGTCATATTAAGATAAAAACCTATTATTAAAAAAACGAACCAATTAGAGTGGTTCAAACATAAAAATTTTGAACCGATTAATCTTTTTAATTTTTAATTTTCTAATTCGATTTACTTTAATAACTTTTGTTATTAAAAATTGATTAATTGATTAATTAATCAGTTTATTTTTGTAAACTAATCGATTTTATATTTAATAAAATTCTTTTTCAATTAAATTTTAAATCAATGATAGTCTCCTTTAATTTTATTTATTTTTTAAATAGTTATATCACGTTTTAATATTAAACATTTTAAATCTCAAATTTCATATCTTATCGGTTTAACTTTTGATCTGATTTTTAAAACATTCATAAAAACAATACTGTTATACAAATGTTATGTGATAAGCAAGAATTGCAAGTCCTGGCAGATAAATCTCATCATCCTCAAAGTCTAGGGTAAGTTTTTTGTTTTCATTACTTATTTTAGATGTTATTTCTCTTAGTTCATCATGTGTATACAAGAGAAAACAACAAATGTTACGATATTTTCTAAACATATTTATTATAGAATAACAAATTAAACAATGTATGACTTTTTAAGGTTTATTTTAATTATTGTTAAATTTTTAAATTTTTAAAATTTTTATAAATTAAGTAAAAATGTTATTTTTGCTTATATGACATGTTTATCAAATGTGGATGTCTACTGATTAGCTACATTAACAAAAATAACACTTTAACTTAATTTATATGAAAATTTAAAAGTTCAGTCACTAAATTTAAAAATTTTAAAAATTTGATAATAAATTAAAAAAGTTAAAAAAAGTATACACTTTTGAGTATATTATCTCATTTATAATCTATTTTAGAGAAAAATGATAGAATGACAATTATATTTTAATTGTCAATGATTTGTCCTATGATTATATAAAGAAAGTTGAAATTTCAAGAACTCAGATAAATATATTTCGATTAATCTGAACTTTTATATTTTCCAATCGATTTCTGGAATCTAAATGTTGGATTAAAAAGTTGAAAAAATGACAACATCCAGTATGGATCTTGCTAACATGTAGAGTCTAATAATTCACAACTTTGTCTCTAATTAATAGAGAGGTTGTTTCTAAAAAATTGACAGTTTTGTAAATCAAACTCATTCGAATGAGTTTACCTGTAAACACCACGAACATATAGGTTATACGATTCATTTAAATAAAATAGAATGAAAAGAAATAGTTTATAATGAAACGAAATGGTTTATAATAGAATGAAACGTAAATGGATGTAATATTAAAAAATTATTATTTTGGAGGGATAGAAAAGTTCATCATGTAATATAGTCAAATATGAAGGGTCTATAATGTAATATAGTGTAAAGTTGTTCATCATTTTACATTTATCCTAAACCTCAAAATAGAAAGTTTTTTTCATTTTTACTGTTTAGGATGAAATGAGATGTAATATAAAACTCTCCTATTTTATCATATTCTATTCTATTATATTCTATTATAAGCTCTGATCTCAAATAATATTACATTTTATTATATTCTATTAATAAACCACTCAACCAAAGATACACTAAACGACTAAATTATGTGAGGAAGCTCACCAAGTTATTAACGAAGTTTCAAGACAAGCTGTTACTCGCTGTACGTTCGTTATTCCCAAAATATGTCGCCTTTGATCCTTACTTCCAATTCTCTAAGTTTTGACTTTTGTCTGCGTTTGGTCTGCAGACTCTGGACGGATGTAAATTCATAGTGCTTGGGCTGAGCCCATGCTGCTACCCCGTATGCTGATCGATCTCAAATTATTTTAAAAAATGAATAAGTTTGAATTATTAAATTTTAAATATTGAATTATAGCTAGTTTGGTTATTATTATTACTATTATTATTATTATTATTATTATACAAGATAAAATTTGAATTTATTAAAAAGCATTTGTAACTTTTTTAAGATTTTATATAAAGTTAAATAGAGACCAAATTTTAATGTCTAAGCTTTAAAGTTCAAGTTTTCTTAAAAATTTAGATTTAAATTTTATCTAAAATCAATTAATTTAAATTTTACATATTAATTTCAGCTTCGGTTCAGACCGAAGTATTAATTAGTTACCGATACAATAGAATCTACAAAAATATACCAGCTTTTGTTCGAAAATGAAATAACACAGCAAGTAGAAAATAAAAACAATTCATAGAAAATTGATAAAGTAGGTTTGCTTTTGTTAGATCAAACTCAGCATAGGTTTTTATCAGTCTTATATTTTTTAGTAGTTTCAACTCTTATATTGTCGTTAGAAGCGAAACATTTATAATTAATCCGACTAAGAAGTATACCCAGGCAGTTAGAAGATTATCAACAAGAAAAATTTTCCCTTTTTTCTATGTTTTAGTGACTCAAATTCAAAACCTCTTACAAATAAAAGCCTTCAGTGATGAGTTTAAATCAATTAAGTCACTCCTATTTGTCTAAGTTATTATTATTATTTATATTAAAATATTAAAATAACATCGCCTTCTTAGAAAGCCCAAAATTTGAATTTTTTAAAAAATGACCCGAGGCCCAATCTTGAAACTTGATCTACCCACGTTTAGCCCGTTGACATGAGGTTCGAGTCTATTGTCACCTCTATCAATAACAAACTTGCATCAACGAAAAAATGCAAAAAAAAAAAATATTTTGGCATCTATTAAACAAAAAAAATTGTAAGCACGCTTAAAGAAACTTATGAACAAAATTATGAAACTTTTAATTAATTTTT
This sequence comes from Erythroxylum baracoense, assembly GCA_025629805.1. Lineage (NCBI taxonomy): Eukaryota > Viridiplantae > Streptophyta > Magnoliopsida > Malpighiales > Erythroxylaceae > Erythroxylum > Erythroxylum baracoense. The sequence continues at coordinate 425,864 of JAOTAY010000004.1, forward strand.
ATGAAAATTATATATTCTTATATTATTAACAATTTTTTGCATTTTTCTTATTATTTTTAATTGGAATTAAGTTTGATTTTTAATATTAATTTTATAAAAACTTATAATTAATAATTTTTATTTAAAAAATCACAAGCATGAATCTGACCGTTGGAACTTGCAATGCTTCATTTCAGGAAATCTTAGAAGCGTGGAAGCGAACACCTTGAGTCGAGTCTAGTCTAACAAACTAAATTATATTTAATTATATAATTTTTTAAATTCGTGTTCAAATTATATTTCCTATTTGTGACTAAATTTTTTAAAACCATAAAATTCTCATATTTACTTGTAAAATATTGCTTTTGAAATTCAAAGTCATTTTGAATATTCAATATTTGACCCTTGGTTAGATGACTCGTGATTCAGTTTGTCCACATGTTGATCAACTTGACTCATTCTTACTATTTTAAAAAAAATTTACAAAATCATGTTGTTTTTGTTATTCTGGTCGGGCCACAGGCCGAACTATTTTAACTTATGAATCGCTTGTGACTTGATCAACTCAGGTTAAAATTCAGTCGTAGGTACAAATTGAGTCAAAATTGACATCTTTAGCTATAACTTCATTTGTTCCCGAAAAGGGAAAGGAAAAAAAAACGTGAATGTATGCAGCAACTTGTCATTTTTCTGATACACATTTAATAAATCATGAAATATAAAATAAAATAAAATTAAAATCAAAATCAAAATTAATACAATAAATTTAAATTAATTATAACTATAGCTAAATTTAAGTTTAGGTAATTAATTTAATTTAATATTTCTCTTTGAAAAAATAATTTAATATTTCAAATGAAGTTTAAACTACGTATATAAGTTGCAAATTGTAGGGGATAAGATTCAGGTTTGATTTGATTCATTATAAGTCCTAATCTAGACGATAGTTGTAAGTTTTTAAGATTAAAAACCCGAATCAATTCGAATGATTTAATTATAAAAACTTTGAGTTAGTCAATTTTTGGTTTTTTTAATTTTTTGATTTATTTTAATAACCTTAGATATTAAAATCGATCAGTTTATTAATTAATCACTGAATTTTCTTAAATTAATTTATTTTTATAAACAAAAATAAACTAATTAATTTTTATTTAATAATATCCTTTATAATAAAAGACACTCAAAATTTTTAATTTTATTTAATATTTAATCAATTTAAAATTTTTTAATATTAATTTAAACTTTTAAACTTTAAATTTTTTTATCTTATTGGTTAATTTTTGATATAATTTTTAAAAATTATATTCATTAATGTGTCCAATTGGTTCCACACGGTTTTGTTGACGAGTTTACTTAAAGTAATTGAATCCAGAAAACCTAAAGTAAGGAACAACGTAGTCTACACACTATTTTAAATTTGTTTTGGAAAGTCAAAACGGTAGTTTCTTCGCAAAGAGGCGTTTCGGTTGACGGTTACCTGATGACCAGTCCAGAAGAACTTGCAATTTGCAAAAGCAACATATATATATATATATATATTTACACGTCTAGGAAGCAACAATCAATGGGCAGCGGTGAGGATTGTCTTTCTATGGATTACTTGCTGGTTGCCGCTGTATCAAAAATAATTTAAAAAAATAGTACTTGACATAACCAGTAAACTTTTTTATTTGAAAGCGAGGAATTTTTAGCTACTAGGTTTTTAGACACGCATTAAATTAAATTTTAAAATTATATAATAGTCTGTAAATTATACTAATAGAGTATTTTGTACTAAACAAGTCTTATATAAAAAACTCAACGATACTAAAATTCTCGACTAAGCAGGATATGAGAAGGGTAAAATGTACGCAGTCATGCCCATATCTCCTAAAAGATACAGAGACTGTTTTCTTATAAACCCCCGACTATTTTGGTGACTCGAACTCAAGGTCTCCTTAGTCTTTAAGTGAAGAGTTAACTAACTAGGCTACTCCTTCTTAACCAATTAAACAAGTCTTATATGACAGGTTCAATCAAAAAAGCGTAAGTAAGAGGATTCGAATACATAACTTTTTAATCTTATGTTTCCTACTCTATCAATTTGATAATCTCTAAGCGGCTCGCTTTAGTAAATTGCTTACATGGAAAATAACTTTTTATTAATTAAAATTAATACTGAATATTATTTTCTTCAAATTCATATTAAGTCAATTGCATAGCGTGCTAACAAAATTGCCAATATTATAGCAGAATTGTTATAGTTGGTAACTAGCAAGTGTACAAATGTCATTTGAATAATTTTTTAAAATTATAAAAATTAAAATTAGCAAAATAATTCTTCAAAAGCCGAAATAACGTATCCCGTACACAATGCTCCTTATTTAACGAGAGTCGAGATAATTCTTCAATTTTTAAAACTAATAACTTTTTAGTATAATTTTAAAATATTTTATATTTTTATATTCTAATTTACTAAAAAGTCACACTAAATATTGAAACAATTGTTGAATATAGAGAGCCCACTTACATAAAAGATATCTTGAGTGAAGAACAAGATTTTTATTCCCAAGATTTTGGGTTAAAATGTGGTGTCAAAGTCTATTAATATGTTTCCTTAGTAGTCCATCTCTTTCTAACGTGGAAATTTTACTCGCACTTGACATTTCAACAATCTCCCCCTCAAATGTGAACTTTTATATTGAGCTTATATTCTTTCTTAAGCGAAAGCCTTTTTTTTAGCATCTCGAATATATGGCGCCACTAAGAACCCTTTTATTCTACTGGTCTAGGCCCACCAGAAGTCTCCTTATTCTTTTTCGTAGAGAAGCAAGCACAGAATTTGATTGTCGTCTCCACACTCATCCCTTCTGAAACTATCAGCTTTGATACCACTAGTTGAATCTGGAGAGTCCACTTACATGGGAGATCTTTAATATAGGTTAGTGAGAGAATATATTCATAAGTTTTGACATCATACTTTAACCCAAAAACTTAAGGCATTAAGTTTATGGATCATTTTCACTTATATAATCTTCATTAGTTCCATCTCTTTCTAATTTGGGATTCCTTTCTATCTCTTTCTAACGTGGGATTCCTACTCATTCTTGACATTCCAAGAATAATATTTATTATTTTTGTATGAGTTTTTTTAATCGAATGCTAAACAAGATTGGTATCAGCCCAGTACAAATTAGCTTGTAAACAAGCTGCAAAGGGGCCAAAAATCACATGAAACTTGGAATTATTCATAGTGTGGTAGTCTAATTATCTTGGATCAATTATTAATATATATAATAATTCATATGTTAAGCGTTTTCGGATAAATCTGACGTGTGTTTAGCTTCCTCCTTGCGTCACTGGACCTCTTTCCTCATCGCTTCGGGTCAAATCTGATTCTTATCGGACCACCAAATTGGACCAATTGTACAAAACGTGTCGACATATAACTTATTTTATTACAACTTTTGGGACACAAGCGTGTTGGATTGAAGCCGAAGGAACTAATACTGACAACATGCTCGGCGCTTGACTGCAAGTCCCGTCCCCTGTTTTGTGGTTGTCCAAATCCATTAGCAACTTTTCTTTCTTTTATAAATCCGTTTCTCTTTTGATCATCAAACTTGTACCAACAAAACCAACTTACTATATAATCTCAAGAACTCAATAACTTGTCAATACTCAAAACAATTTTCAGATGGTACTCTTGATAGAAAAGCTTCAGAAATTGTACAACAAGCTGGAAGATCATCATTACCACACCCAACACCAACCAGACACTTTCTGGGCGAATCTAGAGGCTTTTCGATCCGATGTTTCAGGCTTTGTCAATCAGTTGTCCTTGAACTTGAGACCCGGATCGGAGATCCTGTCGTTAACAAGTGTTGAACAATGTTTTCAGCTCATACCCTCCATTAACAGAGCTTTTGCGAGGCTAGCTGTGGAGATAGATTATCCTATGAGCAAATGGTCCGGTAAGTCCGTTGAAGCGTATCTCAGCTACAGTCTAAGCTTGTTGGAATTCTCCAACTTGATCATTTCTGCACTATCTTATCTGGGTCAAGCTCGTCTTTCGCTATCTTATGCTTTGAGCCTCGTGGAGAGTTCACCTACTTCGGCAATTGAGCGTCTAAAAGCAATCAAGTTAAACAAAGTCTTGAAATTTCCACAAACCAAGGAGGTTGAGAAAGAAAAATCTTGCTGTCGCAAGGAAATAGTTATACATCAGGCTCTGACGGAAATCCACAGCATAGGATTCTGGGCATGTTGTATTGTTTTGGCAGGATTGAGTGGAGACTCTGAGACATACTTGGAGATGAGAAAATCTTCTGCCAAGTTACCTAACTCTTCATTGATCAACCTGGACTCGAATGTTTCTGGAGTTATGATAGCAAAAGGGTCTGTGATAAAAGAAATCAGAGAGCTGAATGATTCAATGGCTTGTCTTGCTTCTGATTTGATTCATGGCAAGAACAGCAGTGAAGCAGAGAAAATGCAGAACAGATTAGAGTCGTTCGAGAGGAAATTAGATGGGTTCCGAAGGGAAGTTGATTGTGTGTTCTCTGAAGTATTGGATGGAAGAAATAAATTGCTTGATGGCATCCGAATTTGGAAGCAAGACAAACGATGATTTTACTACACAACTGCTCAATTTCCTCGTAAATATGTTGTACAAGAATGATTTACTTGTTTTTCTTATTGTAATTTGCATGATTATCGATTTCTTTTTCAATTATCCAAAACAGCATTCGATAATATAGTACCGTACCAATATCGAAACCGATACACTGATACAAGCCCTTTTACGATATTCCCAACCCTGCTACATACGTTAGTAATAGTGCTATAACACATTTACAGGGAAAGAACAAGATATGTTTTGGTTTCTTAGTATAGTACAGGTTAAATACAACTAAGATCATAAGTAAAGACCAAGCTACTCATTACTGGTAAACCTGAAACTTAGGGGATTCTTCTACAAAAAGGCAACATATCTAAAAATTGTTCATGTTTGTGCTTGGTCAAACTGATGTCACGAGAAGCTACTCGAGAGTCAACCTGAGCCTTTTATACTTGAGTTATGAGGTTTTTGTCCCATGAAGAAATGGTTCACAGAAGCTCCAGTTGGGTCTGAGTCATTGGAATGGCTTTCTCCTTCAGGTGCCTTCCTCTTCAGATAAACATCTGTTGGCAGTCTGTGTAAAGCAGAGTATACACATCAAATGAGACTAAACAGACTTTAGCATCAGAGCTCGTATCAGTTCTAGTATTGACATGATACAGTCTTTAAATATATTTTTAAACTTAATCTTTCGATTTTTCTTAATTTGCAATTTAAACCCGATCTTTTAGTATTTCGACCTTTACCACTAAACCGGACGGTATAACCCGAAATTCCTGCAAATTAACCCGTTATAGCAATCCGGTTCCATGTGAGACAATTCAGTATGGACTGGTATGACACAAAATTCACATTACTCACTTTAGTCTCATGAAAACAAGCATTTTCTCTGTTATAATTTCAAGCAAATGACACCAAAAAATGAGGAAGAATTCTCCAACTTGGTTAAAAGTGGAAAGAAAGGCATACCCTAAATGCAAAGTAGTGTCAGAATCTCCTTTCTCCATTGAGCAATTGCAGGCTATATCAGGACTGGTTGAGATATTGTTTAGTACAGAACTCTTCCTTTCCATGGAATGGTATTCGAGATAAGAGTGAGCTGTCTGACCATTTGATTGGAAGAAACCTCGAAGCTCTTCGACCTTAATGTTATACAAGTCAAGAGATAGATTACATGATACTGATTACTTACAAAAACATATAAGAACTTGGTGTATGAATCACATAATATATAGCTTGCCTGTCTGCGCAAAGTTTCATTCTCCAGCATAGCCCGTTGTTCCTGAGAAATTAAAAAAAAAGAAAAAGAAAAAGAAAGGGAATCAAATGCAGCAAATGTTCAATTTGTCTAATAATGTGTTCCGACTCAGATGAAGGAAATTAACGAGTCTTCTTTATCTTTCGAGTTGTTCTGCTAGATCGATCCCCCGGGACCTTTTGGATGATAAATCATGAAACAACTCAGGTTACCTGTAATCTAGATTGATCTAGTTGTTCCATGAGTAATTGCTCCTGAAAGGTTAGAGCTACGGAGTTAAAGAAATGGTTTAAAAGATAAGAGAGTTCTAAACAAGAACAATTGTATTCCACAACACCTTCTTTTCTTTGACGCATAATAACCCTTCACCTAATTGCTGTTCTAAGTTTTGCAACTCTTTCAAGTTTAACCCAGTCAAGTCCTTTCCCAAAAGCTGCCTACAAAAGCAGAACAAGAGCAACCATAATTGAGATAGTCCTCTGGTACAAAAGTAAAGTTGAATTAACTGAACAAAGTAGAGAAAGACATACAACTGTTTCACTTGCAGCTTTGAAATTTCCTCCTTCAGAGCATCAACTTCCTTTGAATCAAGTTTCTGAAGATAAACATTAGAGCTTTACTGCTCAAATAATCATAAATTTTATCCATAAATAAACCAAAATGTGTTACTATAAAACAAGAAAAATGCAGAATGCCACAATTCTAAAGAAAGCTATAGACAAAGAAAGGACTAAAGTTAAAATGTTCTTGAACGATTACAATTTGAGAACTTCTGCTCCGAATCATTCCCAATACCATAAGTGAAGTGAAAAAGAACTTAGAAAAAGAAAAGAATGGGGTTAAATACATTGAAATCTCCTATGATTTGATGTTTAGTCATTTCAGTCCTTGTATTCTGAAAACGATCACTTACCCTTGTGTTATTATTTAGCTATCACACAACACCTCAATCATATTTCGTTAGCTTTCATCCATTTTTCACCTAAATGCATGAACAGAGTAGATATTTTAAACTTGAATGATTGGTTACCTCTGCCTTATATTCGGACTTGACAGGCTCTGATGAATCTTTGCACTTGTTATATCTCAAAAGTGTTCTCTTCATTCTGCAGATAAATAAGAGGACGTAAGCATAATATCATACATCCACGAACTGGGGCAAAGTATCCTCATCTCCTTTCATTGTAACCACTAAAACCAAATGAGCAGATTCCATACATCAGCTACAATTGGTTTCTTGGATTGATCAATTTTTCTTGGTTTCCAGCAACACTCTTACTAGAAGGGCTATTCTATGATAACTTTGATCCATTAGACTTACTGACTTAAAGGATTCCATTGCTATCGAAAAAACAAAGCTTTCTGCTCATATTAAATGACTATGCATATCATTGAATGAACTTGTTTAACAACCATTTGAAGGACGCAAAAGAGTTAAAAGAGTATTAATTGAAACTAACCGAGTGAATTGCTGGAAAAAAACAATTGCAGTTTCAACATGCAATAAAGCAAAATGATGCAACAAAAACCTGATGAGGCTATTCAAGAATCTAATCCATTCTTATGAGAGGAATCAAAGTTGATAACAGTGACTGGAAATGACAAGAAGAAGAAATGGTTTAAGTTAAAGAAAATGATAACTTCATGATAGCCGAGTTCATCCAGATATAAACATATGAATAACATGCAATCTGGCAAAAATACGTCATAGTTAGAAATATCCAAGCTTTCTCCTCTTAACTTGCAGTTTCCGACCAAACCAAGTATGCTCCAGGGACAAGGAAGAAGTACAACGAAAAAAGTATGAACATTTGTCACATGCAACCAGTTAGAAATATGGAAAAGACGAGCATTTCCAGAAGAAAAAAAAAGTCTTTTTGCAGAGAAAAACAGAGAAAGGAGGAAAACAAACACCTACCCAGCACTGGAAAACTCGAAGAGCTTGCCAGTGTTGGAGAAAATGATAACGGCAACCTCAGCATCACAAAGAATGGCAAGCTCTTGAGCCTTTTTGAGTAACCCAGCTCGTCTCTTTGAGAAAGTAACTTGCCTGCTATTTGCATTCTCAATTCTTCTAATCTCAATCTTGCCTCTACCCATTTTCCACCCTTACACAAAGACGCCAAGAATCAAATCAAACGCACCAGAAAAAAACTGGTTGTTTCAAATTTGAAGACTCAAAATTCTTCCAAAAAAAAAGAAAACGAAAGCTCTCAGCCTTTTTTCCCTTGGATATAGAGGGGAAAAAAAGAGGGCAAAATCAAAATGGCCGTATTTTGGGGTTTCACTAAATAAAGAGAGGAGAAGATGAAAGGGTTGGATTGGAAATGGGACAAAAGGCAGAGAAGGGAAGCGTTTCTTTGACACAAATGGCGAGAGAGCTTGACCGGAAATGGCAACTTTGCATGGGCTCTGTACTCTAATTAGACTGTCCGATGCATGATTCCTTTTGCCACATTTGGACTTGTTAGGTGCTAAGCGAGTCTATTTGTAGGTCCCACTATTTTTGTTCTTTTATTTCACAGGTTACTTACTATTCGAGGTTTTACAAAAAGTCATTGGTTTTTGAATTTTTATGTTTAAGTATATATAAGTTTCCAATTTTTATTTTTATTAAATTAATCTTATTTTAAAATTTTTCTTAAATTTTAATTTTTATTCAGTGTAATTAATTTGTAATTCAAAAACGGATATTGTCAACAAATTTTAATAAATTCAAAGTCTAACGTATCCGATGCGAAAATTTAAAAAGGGTCATAATATAGGTAACATTCCCTTTGTATGTTTACGTACAATTTGTTTCCTTTATTTGATCCTCTAACTTTATATTAAAAAGAGGAAATTTTATAAATTACAAATTTTTTAATGAACTAATTGATTTTTATAAACTAAAATAAATAAATTACTTTTATTTAATAATATATTTTTAGTTAAATTTTAAAATTTTCGTTAGGTTAATTATATTTTAAATTATTTAATTTTATTTAATTTTATAATTATATAATAATAAATTAAAATTTTTAAATCTTAAATATTTTATCTTATTAATTTACTTGGGTTTTTAAAATATTAGTTATTAAAGTGATTACCTTCCCTCCATGGCTCCATCAGCTTCTTTGGGATGGTACAAAATCATTATTAGCCAACTTCCAAAATAAGGAGAGTGCTTTGCTCATTTACTTTTCTCGTAAGCCACCCTTGCAGGGCAGTCATGGTCCCAAGTTAAGAGGCTAAACGCCAATTACTAGTTTTGGCGGTTATTTTATAATTTGATCTGCATGTATTGCCAAATTTGGAGAACACCACTGGTCACGATGTCGTGTATCTTCACATTCATCCCTATAGCGTTCTCTCGAGGTTTTAGGTACAAGATCTGTATCATATTTCTTTTTTTGGTTAAGTTTGCTAAAACCTATACTTTAATATATTAATTTTTTTAAAATTGATCAATAACCTTTATATAATTATAACTTTAAAATAATATCGTTTTTATCTCGAGTTACTACACGTGACGTTATTGTTGAAATATAAGTGAGACTTTGTCTCACATGGAAAGAATATATAACCTTGAGCATGCATATGAGTCTAATGAGTTACTCCTCTTAGTATTAATTGGTCTTAGAATAGAACCTCATTTGGACTTATATGTTGTCAGTTTATTTAGGTTCAATCATATAAAATTTAATATGGTATCAAAGCAGATTGCTCTAGGTTACTCTTTACCACCTCGTCATAATAGACTGTGTTACGTGTTGGGCCGTAAATTAGCCCATACGTAAGGGGACCGTGTTGAAATATAAGTGAGACTTTGTCCCATATGAAAATAATATATAGCTCTGAGCATGTATATAAGCCTAATAAGTTACTCCTCTTAGTACTAATTAGTCTTCGGATGAAACCTCATTTGAGCTTATATGTAGTCAGTTTATTTAGGCTCAATCATATAAAATTAACTATTATATAATGTCATTTTGTAGCAAAAGTTGATGATAAGGGAAAAGTAGCTATAAAGATAAAATTATAAGGACGTAATTGTTAATTTTTAAAAATTAGGCAGTATATTAATAATATGATAAATTACTGAAAGTCCAACAAAATTTACCCGGTTGTTTTCACACAAATTACATTTAATTAATCTTTTATTTTAACTTATTAACATGATCGTTGTTTGTAGAATTTATATTTTAACCTATTAACGTGTTTATATAACCATTCTACTGATTCTGAAGATACGAAATGATGAAACTGTTAAAGTCCATTTATACAAAGCTCAATGAAAATTCCACATGTTCTTTAATTTTACGAGAGGGTCTAATTATGACTCAGCCCATTTTTTTATATGAGAAAGATAAATCTGATCTTTTAATATATTATTTTAAATCTAACAGAGATCTAATTTATGTTAATTATCATTGTGAATATTTTGTATAGGATGTAAACTCATCTATATGTAAACTTGATTGTAAAATCTACCTCAACTTTAAATCAGATAGTGAGAATGATAATGATTGTTATAAAAGATAAAAGGAAGAAGAAAAAACTAAAACCTTTGTGCAAGCGTTATCATCCAAGGATGATGAAGATCCAGACAATTCTACCCACCCCTTTGACCTGACACAATCCTTCTGTTGAACTCCAACTTTGCGATTAGCCATACCAAAAAGTTTCACTAAGGAGTGGCCTAATGGCTCAGCTCCTCACTTAAGACTCTTCTTTAAAAAGGAGGTTTTGAGTTCGAGTCACGCCGAAGGAGGAGAAATAGGAATTTGTCCTATTGATGATCCTCTAGCCTCTTGGGTACAGCTCCTTGATCGGATCAATTACGGACGTCTCGCTTCCAGCGACAGTCTGGGAGTTGAAGCTATTAGGGAACCTGAGGCTGCTGGGAACCTGATGCTGAGTAGGGGGCTAGCGATCAATCAGCAGTTGACCAATCAAGTATGTGACGACTCCTTGTGCGCAGAAGTGTACAGGCTACATAGAAACCTGAGGGGTCTTGGGGTTCCAGATTTACATCCTCTAGGATTCTTGGGGTGGGATCTTAGAGGCTTAAGATTAGTCCGGCTAAGCTGGGATACCTAATGTAATAAAAAAAAATGATTACAGACTAGTCCACTCAGAAAGTAAACAGAAAAAGCTGTGTAATTTACCGGATTGCGCACATTCTATCAGGATTTAGGGTGCCCTAGGTCGACAAAGCACTAGTATTTGTTCTATCGTTGGGGGTCCATGGTTTTAAATTGTTATGTTGTAATTGGTTTCCTTGGCCGAAAGAAATTGATTGCAATCACGTACCACATCAAACGACCGTCGCTTTTACCAGGCATAACCAGCAAATCGAAGCATACCCACGCTTTTGTTTGATTATGATAAAATGTCAATTATGGGCTAGTAAGAAATGATTTGTAGATTATTTAAGAACACTAAATAATCTACAAATCATATATCTTAAATAAATTATTCAATAAATTAAGAGATAGAGTGACTTGAAAAATTATTAGTGACAATTAAATTCTTAATCACTTTGTAAATAATGTGTATTGATTAATTAATTTAATTTATTAACTTTAGATTATATTTAGCCCTATTTATCAATCCTAATTGCAGGATTAGAACCGTGGGATGATAAGTTACCATCTGCAATTATATATATATATATATATATGTATGTATGTATGGACTTGTTACAATAAACTCACATGTCTCATATATGCAGCATCCAAGAGCACGCACAAGAAGGAATCTACTACTAGAAAGCAAAATTTATTAATAGGTGGAAAGACAAACCACGCTATTATTCTTAAAAAAAAAAAGGACGCCGACATTTTTGAAATCTAGATTTTCTTAACTGTCTGCCACTTTCTCTAGCAGTTACATTGGAATTGGTCACTGGCGAAGACGCCGTTCTTTTTGAAATCTAGATTTTCTCTAACAAAAAATGCTTTTAAATATGGAGGACGCTCGTTAAAGTAATCATAATTAAGGAGTGCGTCGTTAAGGGTTATGGAAATAAATTAATGAGAAAGAAGTGAATAGTAATGGTTAGTTATTTATTATGATTGATTGAATAGTATTTTTATACTCTAGTTTTAAGTAATAGTTTATACCCTTATATATGGGAGGAATGGTTTTTTATAAAATTTTTAATTAAATGTAATTAAATTATAATTAATTAAAATCTAAAATCTAAAATATAAATTATTAAAATGTAATTAATTATAATATAATTAATTAAAATGTAATTATTTAAAATATAATTAAAACATAACTAATTGATTAATTAAAATATAATTAATTAGTTTAAAATATAATTTATTAATTAATTAAAATATAAAAAAATTTTATTTCTCAATAATTTTAATAAACCAATCACTGTCAATGGTAATGTTAATCATTCCTTCCTCTTAACCAATCATTATAATTATTATGATTATATTCATTCTCATTCCTCACTATATTGATTCACATTTCTATTACCAATTCCCTATGTGAATCAACCGTCCGCTAATTTTTATTAACTAAAATTGACATTTTATAAAGAGATATATTTTATTAAGCTAAAAGTTTAAATGGCATACTAACATTTCTTAAATAATTTTGATAAAATATTATTGTTATATATATAATATTATATTAGGTTTATATTAGTTTTTTATAACTGAATTGGTAATTTGGTTTATATAACACCACAATTAAACAGTATAACTTACCAAAATTTGATGTAATTTTAAAAATAAATTTATTGATATTAATTAAAAATATGAATTGTATTTAATATTTAACAAAAGATTTTAATAAATTTATACCGTTATTTTTGCTTTTTTGTATATTCAATATATAATAAATATTATTTCAAGAATATTATAATATAAATTAATATCAGATTAGAATTTACTTATTCTTTAAAATATTAAAGTAAAACGTCAACCACCAAGTTTCTAATTCATGGCTCGCGGATATAATGCTACTTTCCATTGCTTTTTTTTTTTTTTACCTTATATACTCCCCAGCGTAATAATTTCAAGTGATTCTGATACTTTAGATGGTATATAATCAAGTACAAGGCTAAATTCAGTTTGCAGTAGATGGCCTCGTTGACATTTAGCGCACAGTACAGTCATTCCTTTACCCAGAAAGAAAAAAGCACTCATTCATTCGCAAATAAGAAGAAGGAATGTCAAAAAGTACTTTACGATTGTTGGTGAGATTGACGCCGACTTAGGGACCGACAGCGATATGTATAAATAATAAAATGTTTGTATGATGATGACTTATTTTTAATTTATCTTTTAATAAATTAAATAAATTTATATTTATGAATACTTTCTTAACCAATCTTATATTTATATGAAAATTTAAATAAATCTATTAGTCACATAGTTAATAAGATATTTTGAATTACATAGATGAATATCTTTTTAAATAAATTTACTAAATTTAAAATTATTTTATTAGATTAATTAGTCAAGATCATTTTAGTACATGTATTTATTCAATAATATTTAAGAAAACATGATAAAGGAATTAGTTAAGAGAAATATTCAATTTACAAACACGGGAGTGATTAAATAACAAAATTTAAAGGATTGTTAGATTTTATTTTATATATTCACTTATTTTAGTGAATTACTTTTCTCGTGGAATCCCTCCGTTGGAACCAATGTTTTTAAAACTAAATTGGACTGGCCGGTCCGACCGGGAAAATCTTGAACCGGCCAGTCGTCCGGTTCAGTTTTAAGAAAAAACCTTTCAAAATAAAAACCGGCCGGTTTGTTGGAGAACCAGTCAGTTTTAATAAAACCGGATCCAACCGGTTTTGAACTCAGTGTTGAGCAGATATTAGCTGCTTTCTCGTTCATTTTAACGAATCTTCTAGGGCTCTCTTCGTTTGTCTTCCCCGTCCACCATCATCTGATCTTGTCTCGACCTATTTACCCTGTCGCCTTCGGAAAGCTAAATGTGAAGCGGTTTGAGCGTGGAAGGAAGGTGAACTCGTCATCAATGGCTGGGTTGTCGACGACAAAGAAGAAGGTGGAGCTGTTTGAATCGGAGGAGGACTCAAGGTTTTTGAATTCAGTTTGTTATGTAGATAAATAAATTAGGATACGGTAGTTGAATCGTGAGCTTTTATTCTGGTGTATTTCTTGATTAATTATTGTTCTATAGCACTTAGAACTCCATTTCATTCCAGATTTTCATAGTTGTGTTATACGGTTGAAGGATTGAATTTATTGAGAAGTATTGAACACTTAGAACTCTATTTCATTCCAGATTGTCATAGTTATGTTATACATACCAGTTGAAGGATTGAATTTATTGAGAAGGATTGAATTTATTGATCTAAAATACTATTTCGGGCTGCTTTTCTATAAGTGAGTATCATTCTGCTGTGTTTATACTATTGGTTTGCTTAGGCTGTTGGTTATTTATGCTCTTGTTTTCTTCTATTATGGTCACTAGTAGGCTATTGATTTGTTTCAGCTCTTGATTTGTTCTAGCTCTTGATATATTTGACATCCTGCCTCTGTTTTTCTGGGTTATTGGTATATTTAATTCTAAGCTGGTTTTAAACTATTAGTTCCCATGTTCCTCTATTTTGTTCAAGTAATAACCAAGTTGTTCCCTTAGATCAATACTGATCTTCCTACTTTTGATCAGTTCATGCCCTGTATCTTAAACTAATTTAGAAAAATAGCTTAATCTAATTATCAACAAATTGCTTTACGTTTGACTTGACCGTAACACAAATAATAAGTCCGAGTGATGACACAAATTAGGTGATGTAACTTACAATCTACATGGTCACCTTTTCGGCATAATATTGAATTTATCTTGCATAAGTAAGAGGAAGAAGTGAAAGTAACGGTAAACAATTATGCAAATATGAATTAAGGCATAGAATAAAGAGAAGTTTTACATTGTGATGCGCCCCAAATTTTTTAAATTAGAGCTTAATTCTACGTATTAGATTTATAATGGTGTAGAACGATAATCCATCATAATGGTTGCTAAGGTTGAGTTTGGATTTTGTAATTTTAGAATTTGATCAAAATTAGTAAATTACAATTTCAAGTATTAGAATTACAACAAATATATAGTATTAACCTAATTATGTAGTAAATTTATGGAGCAAAGTTTAATAAGTAATATATGTTGGTCTTTTTTAATCCATTATACTGCTGTTGGTCTTCTTTATTACAATTGATAAATGAGAATTTAGAATTATTTAAGTTTTATACTTTTACCCTGATAATATTATATCCAATTATTTTTTTTCTTTTTAGGTTAAAACATAATGGAAAATATGGAATTATCCTCTACTTATGGTAAGTCCGATCCAGCATGGAATTGTTTTTCTTCCTCTCAAGCATCTGATGGGAACGTTCAATATATCTGTATGTTTTGTGGTAGAATATTTAAAGGGGGAGGAATTTTTAGAACGAAAGAACATCTTGCTGGTGTTAAGGGAAATATTGCTTCTTGCAAAAAAGTGCCACTTGATGTGCATGATATGATTGGAAAATATTTGCAGCAACATGTAAAAAAGAAAAAGAAAAATAAAGAGGCTCATGATATATCTTTTGGAGATGATGAAACACCACAAGCATTAGATAAAGGAAAAAGAAAAGCT
>JAOTAY010000004.1:450312-467573 GCA_025629805.1 Erythroxylum baracoense
CAGAAGTGTACAGGCTACGTAGGAACCTGAGGGATCTTGGGGTTCCAGATTTACATCCTCTAGGATTCTTAGGGTGGGGTCTTAGAGGCTTAGGATTAGTCCAGCTAAGCTGGTATACCTAATGTAATAAAAAAAAAAAAAGCTTCACTACTTCTTCTAATCTTCTGAAAAGACTCTCCAGAATAAGAACTTTACTGTTCCAGGCAGTCTGTAGACATCAAGGAAATGCTTTTTTTTTCTTTTTTCAGTTTAATTGAGATCAATTTAAATTATTTTTTAGTTTTATATTTGACCCGAGTTGAACTAAATTATAGTTTAGTCAAATTCGATTAAATCATAGTTTGATTTGATTGAAAATTTAAAAAATTCATTAAATTGAATTTTAATTATATACTTATTTACTTTAAATTGTGATATATTAATGTATTAAATATTGAGTTAGTCCAATTTTGGATTAAATTGAATATACAATTTTAAATAAAATAAAATTTTAATTTATAAATATTTTTGAGTTATTACCTAAGAAATTTAATTTAGAATATATATTATAAATAATAGTAATTTAAAATTTTAAACTTAATTAATTAAACTCTATTTGTTAAAAATAAAACTATTAATAATTTATTGCTCATGTAAATAGTCAGAATTTATTTTAAATACATTATTTGATGAATTATTACAAATAAATGAAAATGATTAATTTATCAATTAAATTGGAAATTAAAAAAGAGTTCGACTAATTTTTGGTTAAAAATAAAAATACAGAGAAATAAAAAAGATTTGAGCTTATGAAATGATTTGCTTGGGAAAAGGGCCCAATTAAAACTCTACTAAATGGGCTTCAGTCCTTATCGTGGTCCTACACTCCGGTCAGTTCACAAGGATCTCATTTAAAAGACACGTCAGCTAAACATTCAAGCGATTGCAAGAAAGACCACCTCATACAATAAATACTCACCTCGATCAAAGAAGCAGGCTAGGCCCGTTAACTAAAAGTCTAAACTCCCCCAAAACGCAAAGCTTTAGAGTAAACGAACGCGCTCAGGAACGAAAGAAACATAAAAAAAAAAGAAACAGTGGTAGTAGTGCGTTGCAAGTGTGTTTCTCTACGATTTCTCTGAACTTCTTAACAGATTAGAAATTGAAATTCATTCCCTAATATTTGATCTCTCTTTCAAATCTCCGCACCAGAATTTCGAGATCAAAACCCCAAATTCACCCAATTTAGATCTAGGAAGCGCACGACATGGCGTGTATAAAGTCGGTTAACAGATCGGCGCAAGTAGCGCTCGCGCCGGACGCGCCGTATATGGCAACCGGAACGATGGCGAATGTGGTGGATCCGTCGTTTAGCTCCTCCTCGAGTCTTGAGATCTTCAAGCTTGATTTTCAGTCCGACGATCGTGATCTGCCGTTGGTTGGCGAGTATCAAAGTGCCGAGAGATTTAACCGAATTGCTTGGAGCAGGAAAGGACCTGAGTCCGATGAGTACGGTTTCGGGTTGGTTGCCGGTGGACTTGCCGATGGGAGTATTGACATTTGGAACCCTTTGGCCTTGATCCGGTGATTAGTTATTCACTCTTAACAGTTTATTCGAATTTGGATGCAGTAAATTCACTAATTTTAGCTGAATAGGGCTGAGATTGTAAAAATGTGCGTTGATAACGGTAAGGGGGGTTAAGCAAATTGGTCGACTTGCTTCTATTTTATATTGATTGAACGACGTGTTGTGTTCTTTTGATCATACGTGACATTTTACGTAAGTCCTAATAGTTTACTATTGTGCGAGCGATTTGTCCGTCTTCGTTGGTTAATTTCCGTGGAAGAACTGGGATTGCCATTTGCTGTGAATTTTTTTTCTTCTATTAGATTGCAGTTGATTTATGACATTGGGTTCATTTTAAGACTTATGACTTTGTGTTCATTCTACCTTTTCTTTCTGAATATTCCCTCAACAACATCAAGTCTACTTTTGGACCGGAATTAAGTCTTCAAAAATTACATTGACATTGTGTTCTGTTTTAGTTGTGATTGGAATGTAAGTGTAATAAAGCTGCTTAATCAGGTCATGTTTTAGTTGTGATTGGAATGTAAGTGTAATAAAGCTGCTTAATCAGGTTAACTGTAGATACTCTTGCTCTTGAAATGGAAGAGCTTTAGAAATAACAGAAAACTTGATTCTACCGTCACTGTATTTCATGATATCGATTTTGTGCTCGCTTTTTGCTTAATGAAACTCTAGTAACATCTAGTACCACCTTTTTGCTAGTTCTGAGGCAAGCGAAGATGCTCGCATTGCTCATCTCTCAAACCATAAGGGGCCTGTAAGTTTTTTGTTTCTTCATGCATCAAGTGAATATGATTTCATTTTTATTAGATAAATGATGATTTGGAGGCATGCTTATTCCTCATCTCCCACTTTCAGGTTCATGGTCTTGAGTTCAATGCCATCACACCTAACTTACTGGCATCAGGTGCAGATGACGGTGAAATCTTAATCTGGGATTTATCTGCACCCAAAGCAGCTTCCCATTACCCACCGCTTAAGGTCTGATGCAAGCTGATTGCATGATATATTCCCGTGTATGATCATCTTTAAAGGACTATGTGACCTGCATCTAGTTTTTACTGGTAAATGAAATGGCTACAGGGTGTAACGGATTTATAGAAAGATTTAAGGCAGCTAGATTTCATTCAATTAAGGCTAGAAGAGGTTCCGTGAAGATGCTCTTGTATCAGTATCTCAGTGCCATAGGAAAGTATTAGAAAATTTACATTGAGAATGTTATTCCCTAGTTGAAGAAAGGTATGCTCTTGTAGAGTGTCCTTAACGAAGAGATGGCTTTTCAAATTGGTTAAATGCTGTTACTTCCTTAATCTCTTAATTGGTGGCAGAGAGTAGTATAGAATAAACTGCATCATGATTTGGTCATCAGTTCATTTCCTACCTTTATAGATTGATTGTGAAATTGATCTCTTGATTTGTACTATTATTGATGCTGCTAGTTTGCATTGCCTTTGTTTCACCATTTTTGCTTTAAAAGGTTTCGTTAACTTGCGCCTCTGGTGCTCAGATGTGTATTTTATAATATGTGAGGTTTTTTTCTGCAGGGCAGTGGTTCTGCTACTCAGCGTGAGATTACATATGTTTCTTGGAATAGCAAGGTCCAACATATATTGGCATCAACGTCACAAAATGGAATAACTGGTAAGGAAGCATAATGGATCACCTTCTGGTTTTGTGCAATTGTTTTGGTTTTCATATCAATTTTTTTTGCGGTTTTGTAGCGGTCTGGGACCTAAAAAAGCAGAAGCCTGTAATAACGTATGTTACTTGGTTTTGTCTTTTCTTTTGTTTTTTTTTTCCTTCCAAGGATCTGATAATTTCTGTGTGATAGCATCATATTGTTTCTTGAAGTGAAAACTGATTGTATATCATTTAATAACAGTGTTGAAGATTCCATTAGGAGGCGGTGCTCTGTTTTGCAGTGGCACCCTGATATTGCCACTCAACTTATTATTGCCTCTGATGAAGACAGTTCTCCTGTTCTGAGGGTAATGATTTTGCACTTGATATTCTTTTCCCTTCTATATTTGATCTTTAGAAATTTATCACATAAATTTTCCTGGCAGCTTTGGGATATGCGTAATGCAATGACTCCTGTGAAAGAGTTTGTGGGGCACACTAAAGGTATGGAGCAGTCTGGTTTTCTGCTGAAATGTTTGGGGCTGTAAAATAATATCAAGAAACAAATTTTCGTTATGCTGTGAGCTTGTTTTTTTAGGCCTATGGAGATATTGCCACCTTTTGTTTAAACTTTTCCCTAAATTGAAGAAATAACTGATCTTCATAAGCAGTTTGGCATGCATGATTGCTCTCCCCGTTAAGTCCTGCTTTCCATATAGAGTGATGTAGGGGATGCTGAAAAATAATTTGGTTCTTTTCTTAACTGATGTTTTGCATCAGGTGTAATTGCTATGTCATGGTGTCCCAATGACAGCTCCTATTTGCTTACTTGTGCCAAGGACAATCGAACTTTTTGTTGGAACACTGTAACTGGAGAGGTATGGGATCTCAGAAGTCACACTTTCAGCTTTTGAGAATTTAAATATTTAGGTTGAGCATTTTCTATGTATTTTTGAGGGTTTCCAAGTATCCATAAAGTTTTAAATTGTTGCATAGATTGTACGTGAATTGCCTGGTGGCTCCAACTGGACCTTTGATGTACACTGGTATCCAAAGATTCCGGGAGTTATATCAGCATCTTCTTATGATGGGAAGGTTGGCCTCTACAACATTGAGGTATGGATTTGTTAGTCCCCGCTAGCATTTTTTTGTTAAAATGAGAGAGTTTTGCATACAAGAAAAACTTAAACATCCTGTGAATCTTACCTTTCAGGGTTGCAGTCGATATGCTACCACTGAGAATGATTTTGGCGCTGGTAATGCAGCATATTCTTGATATTCCATCAAGTTTTAACCATATATCAATAATTTGCTACATATTGGTTCCTGTACTTTGTTCTTTCCCTTATCTCCTTATCCTTTAAATTCAGCAACATTGAGGGCACCCAAGTGGTACAAACGCCCTGGTGGAGCATCATTTGGCTTTGGGGGAAAGCTTGTGTCTTTTCATCCTAGATCATCTGCTGCAGGTGCTTCAGAGGTATGCTCCATTGGTTAGATTCCTCCAAGTTTCCTTGGTTCGAAACATTGCCATAGTTCTTAACATCCTCTTTTTCTCTTTTAGGTTTATTTGCATAGCATGGTTACGGAGGATACTTTGGTGAGTAGGACATCTGAGTTTGAAACTGCAATACAAAATGGAGAGAAGTCTTCTCTGAAGGCTTTATGTGAAAAAAAGTCTCAGGAGTCAGAGTATGTAATCTGTCTGAGAATTGGACTTTCCATTTTCTTCTGAAACCTGAATGTGAAATTTTTGGCTCCTGCCAGTAGTCTCTTCAGATATCTGCATACATGACTTTGCTTGTGCTTGTTTACTGATTTTAGCAGATCAGAGGATGATAGAGAAACATGGGGGTTTCTAAAAGTTCTATTTGAAGAAGATGGGACGGCAAGAACAAAATTGCTTTCCCACCTTGGTTTTAGTCTACCTGTTGATGAAAAAGCTATACAAAATGATCTCTCTCAGGAAATGAGTGATGTTCAGCTTGATGATACTGTAGCTAATAAAGTAGGGTACGAAACAAAAAAGGAGGTAAATGTCTTCTCTGCGGATGATGGCGAAGATTTCTTCAATAATCTCTCAAGCCCCAAAGTTGATTCACCTTTGAAAACTCCAGTTGATAACTCTGGTCTTGGAAATTCAGTTCCTAATTTGGAGGAAAGTATGCAAGAAAATGGGTTGGAAGAGATTGTAGATCCTTCCTTTGATGATGTTATTCAGTGTGCTTTGGTTGTGGGAGACTATAAAGGAGCTGTTGCTCAGTGCTTATCTGCAAACAAAATAGCTGATGCTTTAGTTATTGCCCATGTTGGCGGTACTTCTTTGTGGGAGAGGACTCGTGATCATTATCTAAAGATGAGTCGTTCTCCATACTTGAAGGTATGTCCATCACTTTACTTTCATTTTTAATGCAGTTAGTCCATATTTCATTGAAATTATGCCTCGTAACAGTTGGCTAAACAATCTTCCAATTCACTTCAGGTTGTTTCTGCAATGGTGAACAATGATCTAATCAGTCTGGTAAACACCAGGCCGCTGAAATACTGGAAAGAAACCCTTGCGCTCTTGTGTACAGTAAGTATTTTATCTCTGAAAATTGTTGAAGCGATAACTTGTAAGCCTGAAATAATCAGCTGCCTGAAATTATGGATTTATACATTCTTGTGTAAATTTTATCTGCCATTGTTTGACTACTGTGAGAAGATAATACATATCAAGATTCTTATTATGCAATTATATTCTTTTCTTTTTCCACTGATATGGTATTCTTTTGTTTATGATTAATAATCAGTTTGCACAAAACGAGGACTGGAGTTTGTTATGCAATTCACTTGCTTCAAAATTGATGGCTGCTGGCAACACTTTGGCAGCCACCTTATGTTATATTTGTGCGGGAAACATTGATAAGACAGTTGAAATTTGGTCAAGAAGTCTGAAGGTTGAGCTTGGAGGAAAATCATACGTTGACCTTCTCCAGGTAACATGCCCATTATATTAAAGCTTTTAACTTTATATGATTTCGCAAGAATTGGGACTCAAACAATCTTCATTTCATTAGGATCTGATGGAGAAGACTATTGTCCTTGCTCTGGCTAATGGCCAAAAACATTTCAGCGCATCTTTCTTCAAGCTTGTTGAAAAATATGCTGAAATTTTAGCCAGTCAGGGATTGTTATCAACTGCAATGGAGTACTTGAAACTTTTGGGATCTGATGAAATGTCTCCTGAGCTAATAATCTTAAGAGATCGTATTTCCCTTTCCCTGGAACCTGGTATGTCCTGTGACCGTATATGTGCTGCTTCATAATTGGTTCTTGATTTAATGCTGTTTTCCCTTTTTATCTGATCTTGTATTAATTGAATCTTCATCTCCATCTTCATTTGCATTTCTGAATCCAGTTGTTAAACATTTATGATAGGTTACTTGGGCATTTGGCCACGATTTTAATCCCTGAACAATCATATAAAATAACATTCAAGTGGGGTAACTCTTCATCAATTTCAATGGTGTGTAAACAATTATTTTCTAGATCGTTGGTTTCAGTGCTATTAAGTCAAAATCTCAAAATCTTTGTACTGAAGATTAAGCTGCGCTTCAAGCTTACTTTTTGAAAGATTTAATATGGCATTTTTCTAAAATTTGTGCAATATTGCCTTCAAATGGGTAACAATTTACTGATTTATCTGCATGCAGAGAGAGAAAAAACGCCAGCCTTTGATCACTCCCAACAGCAGGGTGAATTAGTGTATGGTACTGATCAATCCAGTTATGGTGTGGTCAATCCCTCTCAACATTACTATCAGGTGGTTGCTTAATTGGATCTTGATTTTAGGGCTATTTTATGAGCTGAATTTGACTTGCTTCTGGCTCCGAATGACACTTTCCTATGTCTTATCTATAATGCCCAGGATACGGCATCGTCACAAATTCATCAAACTGTTCCTGTTAATCCATACGGTGAAAATTATCAACAACCTCTTGGTCCTTCCCATACGAGAGGATATACAGCTCCTGTGCCATATCAACCTAGCCCCCAACCATCAACATATCAGCCTTCGCCACAGCCCAATATGTTTGTTCCATCTCAGGCACCTCAGGCTCCACAGGCTCCACAGGTGCTTTTTTTATTAGGCTCCTTTTGGTGTATCTGTTATAGCTAATTTATCTCCTGCATGCTAGCTTTTACTCTGACTATATTTTCTATTTCAACACCGGGTAATGTGAGAAAGTGTGGCAGTTCCTCCATCATGTACTTGATTTTTGTTCAAGATGTCCATCAGAAAATTTTCTAAAATACTTGATCTCTGAGTTGCTAGTATTTGCTAGATTTTGGTTGTGGTGTGTTTAATTAAGAACCACTGCAGTTATTGATGAATACTAACGTGATTCATTTGGCACTGAAGGCAAATTTTGCACCTCCTCAGCCTGCTCCTCAGCAAACTGTTAGGGCTTTTGTTCCTTCAAATGTTCCAATTCTGAGAAACGCGGAGCAATATCAGCAGCCCACATTAGGCTCTCAGTTATATCCGGTCAGTATAGCCATTATAAAGTTGGTGTGTGGTAGTGGCTTTCTGATGAACATGCTAAAATATTCCTTATTTTTTTCAGGGATCTGCTAATCCAGGTTTTCAACCTGCGCAGCCTCCTGTGCAAGGACCCGTTTCAGTTCAAACAGGCCCAATTCCTAGCCAGAAAATGCCGCAGGTTGTAGCACCATCCCCAGCATCTATGGGATTCAGAGCCATGACAAATTCAGGTGTTGTTCAAAGACCTGGGATCAGTTCAGTGCAACCACCTACCCCTACTCAGTCGCCATCTGTACAGCCAGCTGTCACACATACTGCTTCTCCCCCAACAGTGCAGACGGTTGATACATCAAATGTATCCGGTATTTACTAATTCCGTGTCTAAATTCAGTTTTCCACTTGAATAACATGTCCAATTTTGTGTTGATGCTACTGCTTTTCTTAGGAAAAGGTTTCTAGGTTTCTCTTCAAACTTAATTCCAAAACTTGTCTTAATTGATCAAACATTGGTGCAGTAGCTTACATTGTATGATGACGTACTTTAGATATTGGAATATGAAATTTCCAAAAATATTGTCACATGGTGTGGAATGCAATAACCAGTATGAGGAACTATATCCCGAATCAATTATTTTAAGGATTGGACATTTTTTTGACTGACCCATTAACATTCCTATATATTGCTTGCTGACATCTCTGGCTTGACTTGCCTGGTTTCATTCAGCTCAACATAGGCCTGTAATTTCAACATTGACAAGACTATTTAACGAGACATCGGATGCTTTAGGAGGTTCTCGTGCAAATCCAGCCAGGAAGCGCGAAATAGAAGACAATTCAAGGAAAATAGGTGCCTTGTTCGCAAAACTTAATAGCGGGGATATTTCCAAAAACGCATCCGATAAGCTTATTCACCTGTGCCAGGCAATGGACAAGAACGATTTTGGGACAGCCCTGCAAATTCAGGTATAAGGTTTGAAGGTAGATAGTTTTTTATGTATGTTCTTGAGCCATTAAAAGTAACTTTACCTGATTTCGTGATTGTTGTGTATGGATTAGGTACTACTTACCACAAGTGAATGGGATGAGTGTAACTTTTGGCTTGCAACCCTTAAAAGGATGATCAAAACCAGACAGAGCGTTGGTGCAAGATCAAGTTAAGAACTGAGAACTTTCTTAGCGCTTTTGATGCATAGTTTCCAGGACCACAATGAAATTACCTTTTGTTTTTAATTTTGATGCTTGTAGTATTGAGAGGTAGGGTCTTGTTTTCAGTCCACCGATGCTTTAGACATCCATTTTTTTGGCGTGTAAGTTCCTAAAGCATTAGCAATCTACTGATGTCTGATGTCCCCTTTGAATACTTATATTAATTTGTTTTTCGACCATTTGATTGCCAAAATGAACAACTTATTTGATAGTTGCAGTGTACTTCGGCATGTCTGAAAAATTAAGTCATGTATAGAATAAATCTCAGGGTATTTCACTAACCAACATGCGAACTTTAATGCATGGTTATTAATTGGCCACCCAATGAGAGTTGAGAATGTAGGGGTAGCAAACGTGCAGATCACCTATTCCTGTTACTCACAGAAATTAGATTAATGGATATTCACAGAACATGCTAGAGTAATAAGAATTGATCTATTCCTATTACTCACAGAAATTAGGTTAATGGATATTCATTGATCGTGCCAGGCATAGGGTAATAAGAACAGGTAATTTTTTCTTGCTTAGTAATGAGTGAGTTTGAGTTTAGGTTGAAGTTTGATCGGGTTTGAAGTTTTTAGCCCGACCTGAGTCTTGGGCTTGAGTGGTTCAAAGTTTAATTAGATTCGAACTTAAACTTAATTGAGTTTGAACGATTTAAAATTTGATCAAAATATTTGTTTAATTTTTAAAAATTAAAATGAAATTGTGTTTATTGAAAAAAATTTGAATTTTAACTGAAATTTAATTAATTTGAATTAGACTTAATAATTTTAAGTTCAACTCATCAAGTTTTGTCATTTTTAATTTAAAAATGAGTTATTGAAGTTTTTTTAATTATTTTTAAAATTTTATTTCAAAAAATTTTTAAATTTAAATTTGAATACTAAATTTAATGAAGTTGACTTAAAAATAATTTATTAACTGACTAAGTTTAAGAAAATTTGTTAAGTTTAATTAAGTATTAATATTTTAATTCAAATTTGATTCCACTTAAAGAATTTGATTCAATTAGAAATTTTGATATATTAATTTTAAATAATTGTGACGAAATTGTTATTTTACTAAAAAAATAATTTATTTTTTAAAATAAAAATTGAAGATATCAAGGCCTGCAATTAACTAGAAGACTAGAACCCGACTCTTTTACTAGGCTTCTGTAGGACCAGATCTTCCGTTTTATTAACTCTATTATACCTTTGTTCCGCACTCAATACGACGTCACTTTAGCATGATACGATGTAATTTTAACACCAAAATGACCATTAACTCTATTCTAACCCTATTCTACACCTAATATAATAGCGTTTCAACATAATATGATGTAATTTTAGCGCCAAAATGACGTCATTTTGGTCACAAAGTAGAGATAGAATAGAATAATAAGAAAGAGGATTTTAACCTTGTTTTGTTGCCTTCCCTATCTTAACGTATGAGATGGACTTTCTAGACCAAGAGAGAAGGGAATTAGTTGGGTATAAATACGGGTAAGGTGCTCCTTCACTTTAAAATGATTTCCCTCCACTTTTTGAAATTCACCTTCCGCCTTCTCTCTCTCTCGCTTCTCTGATCTTCATGGCCAATTTGGGCAAATGGAGAGTTTGAACTCCGAAGTAGTAAAGTACCAATCCAAACAGGTGCGGATTAGCTTAGAAGAGCTGAACTGTCACTATTAAACATGTGCATATTCTTGTTTGTGATTTTCAGATCCGATGTTTGATTTGCTTTTTCCTCTGGTTGATAACAATTAAGATTCTAGTGTGTGACAGTTTCTTTCGTGACAAGCGTGATGTTTTACGCTTTGATTGCGTTATAATGTTACGATATCAGTTGATCTGTTCTTGTGGAAAACCTTTACCCTTACACTTTACGCTGTAACCGAAGGTTTCAGTTAACAATTCTGCGACTAGTTATTTCTTTTTGGGAGAAAATGAATATTTATTCAGAAGTGCGATTGGTTTGTCTACACTAAGGTGGATGTAGGATCGATTTCAAACCCAAGATTTCTGTTACTAGTGAGTTGTCTACCTTGATTTCAGGATTTGCATTATATTTTTAACAGTTTGGAGTTTATTTTTTCTGCATTGCAGATGAGATCCTCTCTGTGAGTTGCCTTACTTTTGTTATTTCATTAGAATCGTTACAGATAGAGATTTGCATTATATTTGCTTTTTCCTTTAGTTGATCACAGATAGAGATTCTTGACAATGTTGAAACTACAGGTTTCTTCTCGTCTGTGATAATTTCTTGTCTGAGAAACGTCATCTTTTATGCTTCCATTGCGTTATTGTTGCGCTGTCTGTCAGATCTACTTTTGCCTAAACTTTTTTCCTTTTAGGTTGTAATACCGTTGTTGATTATTGTCTTAAACTCGTAAAAGTCATAAATAGTAGCTTTAAAATGGGTGGCTTTAAAATGAGTGGCTTTCAAAGTTTAACAATGGTGGCTTCAAAATGGGTCGCTTTCAAAGTTCAACAATGGTGGCTTAGGCTTCTATATAGAGAAGCCTAAACTGACAGAGAAAAGAGTTGGGAATAAAAGATTCATTATTTACTGTGTAAGGTGGCGGCATATATATAGCCTGTTCAATACATGAGATTGGTCTAACAGAAAGGGAAAATAACAAGTAAGTAAATAAATGCAAGGCCCAAGTAACATAGCTACTATCTATCGGTCCAATGGTAAAGTAACTCTAAAACTAATGGGTAACCCGTATGGGAGAGCCCTGGTCCATCAGTGAGTGAAGAGAGAAACATTAGGGTGAAGCTGATACCCCCCCGCAAACTGGACGGTATACGTCGTGGACGGCGGTCAGTTTGAGAAGCAGAGAACGGAAGAGAGGGCCGGCGAGAGGCTTTGTAAAAACATCGGCGAGCTGGTGAGAAGAGGGGACGGGAAGAAGGTGGAGGGAGCCGGATTTGATGTGGTCGCGAACGACGTGGCAATCGATCTCGATGTGCTTCGTACGTTCGTGAAAAACAGGGTTTTCGGCAATGTAGATGGCAGATCTGTTGTCGCAGTAAAGGTAGGCGGGTTGAGGGTGAGGGACGGAGAAGTCACGGAGGAGATAACGAAGCCATTGGAGCTCGCAGGTAGTGGCAGCAAGGGCACGGTATTCCGCCTCGGAGGAGCTCCGGGAGACAGTGGATTGCTTTTTGGATTTCCAGGAGACGAGAGAATTGCCCAGAAAGATGCAAAAACCGGTGATAGATTTGCGAGAGGTGGGACAAGTGGCCCAGTCAGAGTCGGAGTAGGCCCGGAGGTGAAGATCGATGGTACTGGGAAATAAGAGGCCTTGGCCAGGGGACCCTTTGAGATAGCGAAGGATACGGTGAAGAGCTTGGAGGTGAAGGGTAGTGGGGTGTGACATATGTTGGGAGAGCTGTTGGACAGCAAAGCAAATGTCCGGCCGAGTGGTAGTGAGATAGAGGAGTTTGCCAATCAAACACCGGAAGGGGGTAGGGTCGGGTAAGGATGAGGCATCGGAGGGAGAGCGAAGGGGAAGGACGATAGGGGTGGAGGCGGGTTTGCAGTGGAGGAAGCCAGTATCCCGAAGGAGTTGAAGGGTGTATTTGTGTTGAGAAAGGTTGAGGCCAGAGGAAGAACGAGCCAGTTCCAAACCGAGGAAGAACTTGGCGGGACCCAAGTCTTTAATGGTGAAGGTGGAATCCAGAAAATGCTTGGTGGACCGAATGAGATCAAGGGTGTCACCAGCCAAGAGAATATCATCAACGTATACGAGGAGAAAGAGACAACCACCAAGGTGATACTTCCGAAACATAGAGTGATCAGAGGTGCATTGAGTGAAGCCATGGGAAATCAAGGCAGATGTAAGTTTAGAGTGCCATTGTCTGCTTGATTGTTTTAATCCGTAAATGCTTTTGTGTAATCGACACACTAACCCAGGTTGTGGCAGGGGAAGACCAGGAGGAGGTTTCATGTAGACCTCCTCGTGTAAGTCACCGTGCAAGAAAGCATTATTGATGTCCAGTTGATGGAGGTGCCAACCCTTGGAGGCAACAAGAGCTAAGAGAACTCTGATGGTGGTAGTCTTCACAACAGGTGAGAAAGTTTCTGTGTAATCTAATCCTTCTTGTTGGTTGAAGCCTTGGGCAACTAATCGGCTTTTGCAGCGTTGAAGACTACCATCAGCATTGAATTTCCGCCGGTGGACCCATTTGCAGCCAATGACAGATTTGCCAGGAGGCAAAAAAGTGAGATCCCAGGTATGATTAGCATGTAAAGCCTGTAATTCTGCATGCATAGCATCCCTCCATTCTTGATGTTGAATGGCTTGAGCATAAGTGGTAGGCTCGGGTAAGGAAATGACAGAAGCAATGTAGTGACTGTGCTGGGGGGAGAGATGGGTATGAGAAATAACAGAAGAAAGCCGATGTGGAGAGGTAAGTGGTAAAGTAGGGCAGTCATAATCAGTGAGATAGGAAGGTGGGTGGGATTGGCGGGTGGAGCGTCGAAGGGGTAAGGTAGGAGAAGGTGGGCTGGGAGAGGAAGGAGAGAGAGGTGAGGGAGGAGAAGATAGGGAATCAGGTAAGGTGGAAAAATGGTGATCCGTAGTATGTAGTGGAGTAAAGGTGGGTAGGTTAGGTGGGTCCAAAGAAAAAGTGGAGTGGGGACTGTGATAGGGGAAAATGTGTTCATAAAAGGAGACATCACGGGATAGGAAATATTTTTGGTTTGTGAGGTCAAACAATTTATAGCCTTTGGTGCCAGGGGAAAACCCAAGGAAAATGCACTTCCTTGCTCGGGCATCAAACTTACCTCTGTGAGCTTCTTTAGTTGAGGCAAAGCAGAGGCAACCAAAGACTTTGAGAGGGGACAGGTCGGGAGTAGTACCAAAAAGAATAGAAAAAGGGGACTTGTTACCCAAAATGGGAGATGGGATCCGGTTGATGAGGTAGGTAGCATGGAGGACACAATCTTCCCAGAAAATGGTAGGTAGATGGGCTTGAAGTTTTAGTGCTCTTGCCACATTTAAGATATGTTGGTGTTTGCGTTCGACTCTGCCATTTTGTTGTGGTGTTTCAACACATGATGTTTCATGCATGATTCCATGTTTGTTGTAGAAAGTTGTCATAGCGAATTCGATGCCATTGTCACTGCGAATGCACTTGACTTGTCTGTTAAACTGTCGATCAACATAGGCACAAAAATTCTGTAACAAATCCCTGGTTTCAGTTTTATGAGTCATCATGTAAATCCATGTTAATCTGCTATGGTCATCCACAATGGTTAGAAAATATTTATGACCCAAGATAGAAGGTGTATGATAAGGACCCCAGATGTCAACATGAATTAGATCAAAACAGGAATTAGCAATAGATGTACTGGAATTGAAAGGTAGTCTTTTCTGTTTAGCAAAATGACAAACATCACACTGATCTATAAAATGAAAAACAATAGAGTCATCTATGCTAGAAAGTGTTTGGAGTCGTTGATTAGAAAGGTGTCCTAAACGCCTATGCCAAAGGTGTTTTTGATGTGAGGAAATGTTGCAAAGAATATGATTGGAGGCTGGTATAGCTGAGGAGAGACAGTACAGGCCATTTTTGTGTTTAGCAGAACCAATCATCCTCAGGGAGTTGGTGTCCTGAATATGACAATAATCAGAAGAAAAAATCAGTCGACAATGAGAGAAATTTGTAAGTTTACTGATAGAGATCAAATTAAAAGAAAACTTAGGGACAAATAGGACATCAGTGAGGGTGAGAGAAAGAATTTGTACAGTCCCTTTGTGTGTAACTGGAACATGTTCCCCATCGGGTAATTTGACGGTAAGATTGTTGACTGTATTGTAGGTAGAGAAATGGTCTAAGGAACAAACTACATGGTCTGTAGCACCAGAGTCAAGGATCCAAGTGGATGGCCATACAGAAGGAAGGAAATCAGGTTGAAAAATACCTTTGGGATCAGTTGAGACAGTATTGACATGTCCAGTAATGATGGTGTTTTCTGTGAATTGTTTGTCTTTGTGCAGTAGTTGCAAGAGCTGTGAATATTCCTCTGCTGTGAGATTGTGACCAGTATTGCTTGGAGAAGGAGACTGGGGAGCAGCTGAAATATTGTCGACAGCTGTGGATGGTTTGTCCTGGTAAGTTTGTACTGAATTGATGCCCCTTTGTCTGCTGAAATTTGCACCTCTGTTTCTGGTCATGTTGCGATTGTTTGAGGGTAGATGAGGTGGAAAGCCATGTTTCTTATAACATTTAGATTCTATATGCCCAAGGTTCCCACAAAATGTACAGAGAGGTCTCTTGTTTTGATTATATGGTCGTTTAGGGTCTGTTTGAGTAATGAATGCTTGAGGTTCAGTAATGGGTAAGGGTGAAAGACTGTGGTTTGGGTTGTTTAGCTGTCGTTCATGTTGAGCTACCATAGCAAAAGTCTTTTTGAGATTGGGTAGAGGTTCCAGGAGCATAATGTGGGATTTGACAGTAGCATAAGAATCATTTAATCCTCGAAGAAATCTAATAACGCAATCAGCGTCTTGGTAACTTGTAATAAAGGTCTGGAGAGCACAAGAACATCTAGGTTGACAGCTACATTTAGGTATGGGTCTGAGGTTGTAAAATTCATCCCATAGCATTTTGAGATGGGTGTAATAATCAGAAACAGAGAGAGTACCTTGTCGAAAACTATAGATTTCTTCTTGGAGGTCAGAAATTCTGAAAGAATCTGCTTGGGAGAATCTCCCTTCTAAGTCTTTCCAAACCTCCATAGCTGTGTCAAACCATATAATGCTCTGGGCAATAGAATCTGAGACAGATCTAAGTAGCCAGGACAAGATCATAGTGTTGCACCTTTCCCAATAACCAAACAGAGAATCATTTCTGTCTGGAATAGGGATTGTGCCATCAATAAATCTTAGTTTATTTTTTGATAAAAGGGCCATTTTCATAGATCTAGCCCATGAGTGATAATTTGTGCCATTTAATAAAGAAGAAACAAGAATGAGAGATGGGTTTTCACTAAGATGAAGATAATAAGGGCTGGCTGGGTGATCTTCAGGTCTTATTGCATTTTGACTCTGTTGTGATTGATTTGTAGCAATGCTGGCGTATGAGGGACCACCGGACATGCTGAAACTTAAAAAAAACTCAATAAGAGAATGGAGTAGAGAAGAAGAGCAGAAAATTATGCAAGAGAAATATGTTGGTAGATAGGCGAAGCTACTACCTATATAGAGGGAAGCGATTTCTCTGATACCATGATAGAAGAAAGAATCGAGAATAAAAGAATTCTCATTAACTTTGTCATACAAGGAAGGCGTTATATATAGCCTATATAGTACATGAGTTTGTTGCAACCAAAAGGAAATAACAAATAATCAGTAAATAAAATGCTGGGCCCAAGTAACAAGACCTATCAGTCCAAGAGTAAGATAATGCTAATTGTAATGTGTAAGCCATATGTAGAAGCCCTGGTCAGACAAATTTACGGTGAATCTGATATATTTCACGAGGGAAATACCTTAGTTGTCTGTCGAAGATGAGAATAACCAGGAATATCTTTAGCTTTCTTGTATCTGGACTCCATTTCGTGCTGAGATGAAGGAAAAAACCTGGGTGTATGCTTCCAGGGTCCAAATGT
The DNA here is from genome assembly GCA_025629805.1 of Erythroxylum baracoense. Classification (NCBI taxonomy): domain Eukaryota; kingdom Viridiplantae; phylum Streptophyta; class Magnoliopsida; order Malpighiales; family Erythroxylaceae; genus Erythroxylum; species Erythroxylum baracoense. The sequence goes on from JAOTAY010000004.1 coordinate 466,842, forward strand.
CCTCTCCTTTTTGAACAATTTGAAAGGGCGCCTATTATCGCCATAAATGTTATCACCCAGCCAAATAAATACCTGGGGATCAAACTCAATAATAGCAATCCAGATGGGTTGCACCGCACAAAAGAATCATGCTCACAATACCTCTCTAACTCAAGAGTTAAAACAATAGAAGTTGGACATTGCAACTGTAAACAAATTTTGATTAGATTAATAATACAAAAGAATCACAAAAACAAGGTGAAAACAAAAGGATTGACTTGAGGAGCAGTTTGGTTGGCACAGGATCCAATGGCAATCCAGGAGCTGAGAGGCTCTTCCCGAGCACTAACCTCAGAAGCAATGCATCTTCTTTTTTTTTGCATACAAGGGAATTCACAAACTAAGACAAATAATGCTATCGCCTGGCTCTGCGGTACACCATTCCATGCTTGTCCCTGTGAAGAGATTCTAGAACTGGTACCGGAGGCTCCTGAAGTATATAAATGCCTGGACTAGTGAGGGTTGCTAGGGCAGCCATGTTAGACATTTTTGCAGCTAAGGGCAATTTTGTCAATTTCTCATTCAATGGACAGTTATTAACTATAATTTAGTTTTTAAATACATTGCCGGTTAAGTTCCGTAATTTGATCTATGTAACACCCCACTCCCGCCGAACCCGAACCCGAACCCGATATCGACAGTGATATCCGAATCCGTGCCCCGCGAGGGTGGCGTGTCACATCACTTAACAAT
>JAOTAY010000004.1:467673-480923 GCA_025629805.1 Erythroxylum baracoense
CATCAAAATTTCGGAGAGAGATGGTTTTGTATTTTTCCAGTTTTTTCTCTTCCTAGTAGGAGTGTGTGAGCTTGGGTCAATTTGGGTCTTTGGGAAATTAAGTGATAAACACTATTATATGTTCTCATTGATTATAGTAAAATACTCAATCGTCTCCAAACTGGACGTAGGCATTACCGAACCAGTATAAAATTATTGGTATTCTTGTTGTTGTTTATTTTTCACTCCACATTGATTAGCGTTTCCGCACAACAACCGTTTGCATGAATCATGAGTTATCTACGCTGTTTTCAGGATTATGCTGAGATATACTTGCAATATACATATATATGTTCTTCAGAAGGATCTTTTCGAATGTGAATGCCGAAGGTTTTGGGTTCACAACTTGTTTGTACTACTTTCGTCCGTTGGAAAATGAATATATAGTCTTTGCTTGCTTACAGAAATGAGATCTGTTTCTACGACATATATTTAGGATCTGATTTGTCTACCTGAGGTGAGTGTAGGACCGGTTTCGAAAGTTAAGATTGTAGGTGATAAGTACATGATTTTCTTATTTTTTCAAGAGGGCTAAAGAACAAGTTAGTGTGCTTACAGACTCAGGTAGGTATAAGTGGATTAGATTGTGTGGGTACACGGCCCTAATTCAATTGTATGGACTTTCGAAAATGAGCTGTTAAAACTTTATCTGTAGCATAAGTCTTCGTGGATTTTATGTCAAGATTTTGGTTTTGTATTTGAACAGGTGAGAATACTTCTCATGTTTCGCTTCTCATGGATTTTAAATCAATTTTTTTTGGCTGCTCTTGAGCTGATTAGTGATCACGACTATAACATCTTTCTTACTTTAGCATGGAATGGTGAATTTTCGTCAAAGTTTATGTAACATCTTTCTTAATTGTATATAAACTCATATATTATATTTATTTGTTCATATATATGTATTTATGTGAGTATATATACGTGTATGTCTATTTCTTTTCAATGGCACTACAACTTGAAAAGGTGAATTCTCATCAAGTTTGTATAATAATTGAATGCAATTAAGCTCACATAATTTGTGGTATAATTGTTCAATTAAAAACTAAACTTTGAATTGGTTAATACCTTTTCACCTAAGTTATTTGAATTGAATTATTTCGTTCTGGATACTGGATAATTCTAATTAAATTGTGCAGTTATCAACTTATTTAATCAAATAACGATTCATAACGGACTAGATAATTTTTCCCGAGAGCAGACGAAGAAAATTTCTTGACAGTAGTATTCAAGTGACGACAGATAAATTTTTTAGGGCGTCAAATTGTGTCGAGCACACCACCAGCCCAGCTAATGTGCTACACGCTACAGAAGCAGCTGGGTGTGCACCCTAGGATCAGCAGCCAGTTCACGTTCACACTACGTTAGTACCCATCACAGCCAGCTCACACACTACAGACACAGCAGCCAGGCAAAAAATTTCAAAAACAGTCGCCAGAACAATCACTACAGCCCAGTACAAAAGCCCAACCTACACAATATAGAAGCAGTTCAGCCCATACAATACAAGAGTACCAACTAACCCAATTAAGGAGCACCTGACTAGAAGCTAGTGAACACCAGTCTAGAAGTAGACTTAGAAGTTACAACTGGATCCAGAAGTTACACCTGGAAGCTCTTAGTCTAGAGCCACTGAACTTCATCCCACAAGCTCCTAATACAGTGGCTACTGGAGCAGTAGCTACTCTAGTAGAATCCAGCAGCTCACTCCTTGTCGTATAGCTACCGGACTACTATAGTAGAGTCCAGTAACTTCTGGATCCATTAGCTACTATACTACTGGAACAATAAGTAGCACAGAAGCTAGTGTAGTAGAGTCCAGTAACTTCGAGTATGGTAGCCCTGCACTTTAGTTCAGAAATTCTTAGTAAAGTTACTACTGAACTACTATAGTAGAGTCCAGGAGCTTCTAGTCTTGTAGCTACTGGACTCTAGTCCAGAAGTTCTTAGCACGATAGCTACTACTAGTAGCTTCTAATCTCCAGTAGCTACTGTTAGTGAACTGGACCTCGTATCTACTGGAACCAGTGGCATATGTAGTAGAGTCACTTTTAGTCCAGTAGCTACTGGACTACTACTAGACCCGGAAGTTACTGGACTTCATTTCAAAAGCTCTTAGCCCAGTAGCTGCTGGAATCTCTTTAAACAATAGCTACTGTAGAGTCCAGTAGCTCGGTACTAGTCTAGTAGCTAATGGAGTAGTGTGGTAGAGTTGAGTAACTCCTAGTCTTGTAGCCCTATTGGACTTAGTCCAAATGTTCCCAGTCCAATAGCCCCTAATCCAGCATGAGATCTTTTGTATTATCCCTCAATTTCTATTCTGTATCAGAATATTTCATCTACAAATTTAATTTATAGATAAGATTTTCGGACACGAGATATGAACTGAGAAAATAATTCATAAAATCTCATCCTTATAGTACATGGTAGAGTTCAGTAACTCCTAGTCTTGTAGCCCTACTGGACTTAGTTCCAAAAGTTCCTATAGCTCTTAGTTCAACATGAGATCTTCTGTATTATTCCCCAATTTCTACTCTATATCAGAAGATTTCATCAATAAATTTATCCCATAGATGAGATTCTCTAATACAGAGTAGGAACTGAGAAAGTAGCACAGAAGATCTCATCCCCTAGTACCCAAAAGCTAATGAAGTCCAGTACATATAACATAAAAATAAATGGATGAATATAGGAAAGCAAGGCAATACAGAAACCAATGGTAGTTCATCCATAGGAATTTAATAAAATAACCTTTGCAGAAGAAAAACGAGTCACGTGGGAGTCTCGCATTGGTATCCTGAAACTCGAAAGTTGAAAAGGACTCGCAAACAGAATTAGCCAAAACAAAAATGATACTTATAGTACATATAGGTCAAATAGCTACGACTAATTGCATGGACTAGTACCCGTTCTATTTCTGTTCACCGAACATAGTATCAGTTTGAAAACCCTTCATCTTCTTACATACCATTTGAACCAAAAGAACAGTGGATAAAGCCTTTAAGGATTCATACTCCTCCAGAATCTCCACCACCAGTACCACCTAAAAAAAATCAAAAAGTCAAGCAATCATCATTAGAGAGAATACATCAAAAGAAAAAAAAAACAAGATTTAAACAAAGTTACGGAAGGAAAATCATAACTGCAATTCGAAGCCACAGCACAGACGTTTAAAAAGAAATACGGGAGAAATTGCAGAAGGCGGAAGAACCAAAATAAACAGAAGGTGAGGTGGATTTGATATGGACATGCAAGTTATATAAGATTGAAATGGAAAAAAAAAAGTTTAGTAACTTTTTTCTCCGGTTATCCCTATGCAAACATCGTCGTATAAGCCTCTTCAGTTTTACAATGCATCGTGAGAAAAACGCAAAGCAACAGAGATAATTAATGCAAGCGATAATTGTTAGAAATATTTGTGGACTAATATAATTACAACGTTAATTCCATATGTCTAACTACAATCGAATTGCTTAATGCATATTTAATAATCATAATGAGATGGTTAATTTGTTAATTATATTTGAGGCACATGGTAGTACCCTAATGACTATATATTGGCCCATTAAATTATAGTTCACATCATCCATATAAAATGATACAATTAATCTATTCTACCCCTTAAAGTAGAACATGTCATAATAAATGGCATAAGTTGAGATTATAGCATATACATAGTGTGTGGGTGTGTAAAAGAAAGCTAGGGTCTTCTACCATAACTCTCTCTTGCAAAATGGTTCTTTGTGTTTGTTCTTTGATAAGTGTTAGAGCTTTAAGCAATGGAAAGGAACATCCCAAGTGTTGGAGGTATGAGTTTCTTGACTTGATGCTTTAAATAAAATGTGATTTAGTTGGTGAATGTGGTGATGACTGCATTTATAATAGCAATTGATATCAGAGCTCATGGACATTTGATTTTAGGGCTCGTTTTTTAGATGTTCAAAGTATTTTTCGGTTCAAATCGTTTTTTGTCTAAACAATGTCAAAATGGCTAATTATTGGTTGAGATTGGATTGTTGATGATTGTTGTTGCGATTTTCATTTCTTTTGGACCAAGAACCACGATTTTTGGAGGTGTTTTGAACAAAAATGTTGTGTGTTTATTCGGCCGAAATGAGTTTGATATGTTTCATAGTTTGGAGCATTTTTGGCTGAAATAGATGTAGAAAAGCGATAGATCGTGAAAAATGGAAGAAAATGCCTCAAAAATCTTTGAAAACGAAGGTCGGGAGTGGGAGTTACGTCCGGGTCGGATCGGCAGGTCCGCAGGTCAACCCACCGACCTAGATGGAGGTCAGGGACGACCCAAACGGCGTCATCCCAGCACCAGGCTGTGCGCGGGTAGCAAGCCCGACCCGAACACCACGATCCAACCCGCTTCCGATTTTATTATTATTTTTTTATTCATTAATTAATTATTAAAAAAAAATTTCTTCCCACGCGCGTGCAAACTCTTTTCTGGTCCTTTTTTTTGTTTTACTCCATATTTTATTTCTAATTTTCCTCATATGTTTATGCATAAGATTTTAAATAGAGTCTACAATACTCAATGTCGAAATAAAATTCCGCAACCATATTGATTGACAAGCTGCTTCATAGCACGCCATATACTCTGCTTCCATGGTAGAGGATGCTGTGAGTGTCTGTTTGACACTTTTCCATGATACAGCTCCTCTAGTCATCATAAAGATGTAGCCTGAAGTGGACTTTTTTATCATCCACACATCCTGCATAATCAGTATCAGTGAACCCAATTGCTATTATAAATGCAGTCATCACCACATTCACCAACCAAATCATATTTTATTTAGAGCATCAAGTCAAGAAACTCATACCTCCAGCACTTAGGATGTTCCTTTCCATTGCTCAAAGCTCCAACACCTATTAAAAAACAAACACAAAGAACCCTTTTGCAAGAGAGAGTTATGGTAGAAGACCCCAGTTTTCTTTTACATACCCACACACTATGTATATGCTACAATCTTACTTTATGCTATTTATTATGACATGTTCTACCTTAAGGGGTAGAATAGGTTAGTTGTATCATTTTATATGGATGATGTGAACTATAATTTAATGGGCCAATATATAATCATTAGGGTACTACTATGTGCCTCAAATGCAATTAGCAAATTAACCATCCCATTATGATTATTAAATATACATTAGGCAATTCGATTGTAGTTAGACATATGGAATTAACGTTGTGATTATATTAGTCCACAAATATTTCTAACATTCTCCTAGTGACTCTATGTTGGCCCATTAAACTATAGTTCACATCATTCATATAAAATGATACAATTAACCCATTCTACCTCTTAGGGTAGAACATATCATAATAAATGACATAAGGTGAGATTGTAGCATATACATAGTGTGTGGGTGTGTAAAAGAAAGCCAAAGTCTTCTACTATAACTCTCTCTTGCAAAAGGGTTCTTTGTGTTTGTTCTTTGATAAGTGTTGGAGTTTTGAGCAATGAAAAGGAACATCCCAAGTGTTTGGAGGTATAAGTTTCTTGACTTGATGCTCTAAATAAAAAGTGATTTGATTGGTGAATACCATGATGACTGCATTTATAATAGCAATAATTCCAGTATTTACAGAAAAAATAGGCACACAATTTCTTTGCAACTTTATTTCTTTCGTTAATACAGGACCTCTACACAAGAACAGGTTCTCCATCTCCCACTTCAAGATGGTAACATAACGAAAAGGCAGAGGAAGAAACATGATCGGGCAACGATTGACTGTTTTATCAAAAGGAATTAATCATTGAAGTTCTTCCTTTTTGTAGTTAATCAGTTTCCTTGTCTCACATCCATTCTACAGCAATTAAGCCAAACTAAAACGAACCTGAGCTAATCTGGCGTCAATTCATGATCGTGAGTTGTGTTCATTTTCGTCTGGATATTCTGAAGTTGGCTCTTCGATCTGAGAAAATCAACAATCGAGATCTCTGAGCTTCATATAAAAGCAAACTGGAAAAAAAAAAGGAAACAAAATAACAGAGAGGTAGCATCTGCATTCTTTCTCATCTCATTTTCTCGATCGAGCGGTCTTTTCATTTTCTTCTCGATATATTGCAATCGTTTCTTCGATCTGACAAAATTGACAATACAGATCTCAGAGCTTTATATAAAAACAAACTGGAAATAGAAGAAAAAATTAACAAAGTAATAGAACCTGCATTCTTTCTCAACTGCTTTTCTTGATCGTATGTTCTTTCAATTTCTTCTCTATATTTTGCAATAGTTTCTTCGATCTGACGAAATCCACAATCCAGATCTCAGATCATTATGTAAAAGCAACCGAAAAAAGACGAAAATAAAATAACAAAGAGATAGAACCTGCATTCTTTCTCAACTTCTTCTCGACCAATGACTAGATCAGAACGCAATGGAATCGAAATCGATGAACCGAGAAGGAAAAGGAGAGAGAATGAAGCAAACGAAGAATGAAAATGGGAAGAGATGTCGAGAGGAAACAGAAAAACAGAGCAGGAGAGTGAGAGGGAAATTGGAAGGTATGGCATTTGAAATTTGAAAATGAACGCACGTATTTATAGACAAATAATGCCCTTCAAACGACGCCGTAATGAACTTTAGACGGTGGAGATGTTAAAAATTAAAATTAGAAAAACAACAAAAAAAGCTCTTTTGAGAAATTAAAATTAAATTAATATAATAAAGAGCACAAGACGAAATACTTTCTAATTAAGTATATAATACTAAAGACAAACGAGATGGACGAACACGGAATCCATCCTATTCGTCTGTTTAATCTCATGATTAGCATTCTTTCGCATGTATATATATATATATATATTCTAGCACTTCAATATAGAGAGAGAGCAATAGGTTAAGCTCTCTTCTAAGTTTTTGCTCTCTCCTCTCTCCTTCGGCTTTGAAATCACTGTAATTGCTTCAATGCCAACATTAATCACAGCTCTGATGGCGAATTCGACGTTTATGAGGACGGTGAGTTTGACGGCAACGGATCGTGCGGTGACTCGTTTGACATTCTCAAGGTTTTTTTTTCCTTTTAAAAAACAAAATTCTTAACTTTAATCATATTTGATTTAGAACCGCGCACATTAACACAAAAGAATTTGAGCTCTCTTCTAAATTTTTGCTCTCTCCTTTCTCCTCCGGCTTCGGAATCGCTGTAACTGCTTCAACGCCAACAACATTCACAACTCCAACGACGAATTCGACATCTATGAGAGCGGTGAGTTCGACGGCAACGGATTGTGCGGTCACTCCTTTGACATTCTCAAGGTTGGTTTTTTCCTTAAAAAAAAAAGAATTCTCAACTTTAATCATATTTGATTTAAAACCTTACACATTAACACAAAAGAATTTGATTATGTTTGATTATACAGAGTCTGATTCTGTGCCTACCATTTCCGAAAGGAACCTCTTAGCAGATACGTCGGTGATCGTTGAGAAGAATAAGCACTACAAGCAAAAAGAAGAGTTGAGAAAGATCGTCTCCGACAGATTGTGCACCATCGGCTACGATTCCTCTATATGCAAATCCAAATGGGACAAAACCACAATCCATCTTGCTGGTAACTGCCTTCTGTCCCTCGTGCTTCAAAACATTAAATATGAATGTCACTAAACAGGTCTTCTCAGATGTGGGAAGAGTTGCAGATTAAGATGGATGAACTACCTCAAACAAGACATTAAGGGAGGGAACATCACTCCTGATGAGGATGAGCTCATTATCAGAATGCATTCTCTACTGGGAAACAATGGTCTCTTATTATTGGGAGGCTCCCAGGTAGAACTGATAACGAGATGAAGAACTATTGGAATACCCATCTCAGTAAAAGACTCAAGACCCAAGGAACCGACCCGAATACCCAAAAGAAATTATCCGATGATGCACCACAATGGGACAAAAGAGAAGGAAAAGAAACAATAAGAAGAGGACCAACAAGAAAGTGGACAGAAATAAGACAAAGGAAGAACCAATCAAGCACAAGATTCATCAATCAAAGCCTTTTAGATTCACCTCTTTATCTTTACCAAGAAATGATAGTTTTCAATGCAACAATGAGTACGGTCTCTTCAGCAGGAGTGGGTTTAGGTACAGAGGTTGCGGCTGATATTCCATGGGGTGAGTCATGGATTTTTTTATGTATCGAAGTCGGACCCCTCTTTTGGTACACAATTTGTGGTCTTTTCAATTAGTCTTTTTGGAGTTTGAAGTCGTCAAATAGCCAGTGGTGTCCAAACACATTTGTTAGACGAGAAATTGAAGTGTGATTGGAAAAAGAATTCATCTTTGTTCCTAATGATATGCATCTAATTATAGAACAAGGTTAAATTTTCATGGTTAAAAGAGTATCCACTGATCTTCATGTCTTTGCTTTGGTGGTGAAGAATAGAATTTGACTTGAATTTTCTTGTGTGTCGTGGATATAGTCTGCTGCTATACCATGCCATATTACATAAGACCTTTTACACGTTTTGAGAGTCCTGCAATCATAGATGAGTTTGATTCAAAGGAATAGCATCTTTACAGATTGTTTGAAAACCCCAATGAAGATGAATCATGTTTTTAACTATAAAATTACAGGTGCTATATGTTCCTCCACCAGACTTAGAAGCTCGATATGAGATAATTCAAATTCATGTACGCAAGATGAAAATAAGTGAAGATGTTGATTTGAGAAGATTAGCAGAAGATACTGAGCTTTTTACAGGGGCTGAATTGGAGGTTCTTTGTAAGGAAAGTGCAATGCGTGCACTGAGGGAGAACATCTCTGCCACAGTTGTGTGCAATCGTCATTTCCAAGCTGCCAAACAGTTGTTGAAACCAGCATTAACAAGAGATGAAGTTGAAAAGTATGCATCATTCATGAAGTCGCAATCCTTTTCATAATTCTGATCCGACTGAATTTAGTTCCAGAAAGAATGGCAAGCATAAACAGAAATCTTCAGATCATGAACTTACTTCTGGGATTCGTACTGCTTGCTAAATGTTTTATCGCTTATAACAAGTCAACAAATAACAATAAGATATTAGTAAAGTTAAAATTTTTTAATTCAATGATTAAAGCAAAATTATTTGTATAGATTTTTTAATAAAATATACATACATAAGAGTGAGAAAATCAATAATATCATGTATGAATGTTAAAATTATTGAATTGAACTTACTTTTATTTTCTATATTTCAAATACATCCTTAAATGTTTTTTTTTCCCAAAACTTAAACCTACTATTTATTCTTAAAATTTAAACATCTTATTTATAGTGAACTTATCTCACATTTATATTCATTAATGCATGTATCATTTTTTGGTAGCACTGTTACACATCTCAAACCAAAAAATGATGCATCATTGAAGTACATTTTCTTAGATTGTGCATCTCCTCTTGAAAACTTGATTAAAAATTTCGTTCAAAATTGGGACTTTCACACTCTTTAAATAAGGCAAGTCTTCAATAATCACGAAAATAACAGATTGTGACATGATCATATTTGAGACCACATTTAGTGCAGAAATTTAAATTCTTTTTCAAGACAACATCTTGAACACATCTTAATATTGCATGAGGTGTTTGATGTGTTTGAGAGTGTATAAAAACGGAAAATTGAATAAAGGAGAAGAATTAGGATGAAAACGTGACAAAAAAAGAAGATTCAAAGCACATAAGAGATGCACAGCCGTGCATTATCCCATGCACATCTCTTAGGTCGTGCAAATTCGCGACTTTTATCAATTTTATTGATGCACGTTCAGACTGTGCTTCTATCAAACAATAATTCGAGCAAATTTTAACTTTTTTAAAACACGAGTTTTTTCAGTATTTTTGTCATTTTGGGGCTATTTTTGGAGCCAAATTAAGTGAGAAAATCCTAAAAACAACCCTAGGATCCTAAAATACTATTTAATAATGTGAAAAATGTAAAAAAAAATGCAGCCGCCATCTTGCAAAAATGGATCAAATAAGGAGGATCAAGAAGAATGTCGGCAGTTTCCAGATTTCCAATTCAAGTTCCAAATAAAGTTTTTCTTTCCTTCCTTTTGTTATTTTCGTTAAAATTGATATGTAGATTGGATTCTAAGATGTTATTTAAAATTTTGAGTTTCTAAGTTTCCAAATTAGGGTTTGTTCTTAAGTTATTTAGTGAACTTGATTTCGATTGATTCAATACATATTCTGTGTTGTGTTAATAGTGCATGTTCATACTATGGCAATAAATCGAGAGTGTAATTCAAAATTAATTTGAGCAACGAGAGTTGATGAATTAATATGTTACACGATTAACAAATTGGCCATCATATGAAGAGGTATCTTATGTGAAAACTCAATTATTAATGTTAATTAGTGATTTCTTAAGATAGTAAAGATGTTAATGTCATAAAATCCAAAAATAATATTATCTTGATTTTTAAACATATTAAAATAAAGTTAAAAATTATATATAATAAAATATAATATAATATATTAACGATTATTTTATAAATTTAATGATTATTAATAATTTTAAAAGATTATTTAAAATTATTTCCGATATTGTTCGTTCAAATGTGATACTAACTCCAGTATTCATAATATTGGTTTAATTATTTTGTTATATTCGCATTTTTCCTTGAAATGGTTTATTCACCTATCGTGTTTTAGTATTTTGTATTCAATTAAGATGTTAATTTTTGATAAAGAAGAAAATGCATATTTTTCGTAGTCTCCCTACACGGGGATGTGATCCTCTGTCCTATTTTTCATGTACCTATCTTGTCCCATTTAATCTCAACCATTTATTTATATAGCACCTACATAAATAAATGGTTGAGATTGAATGGAACAGAGTAGGTACATGAAAAATGGGACAGAGAATTTGAGGGCTCCTACGGGACGTGATCTTCTGTCCGATTTTTCATGTACCTATTTTGTCTCATTCAATCTCAACCATTTATTTATGTAGGACCTATACAAATAAATGGTTGAGATTGAATAGGATACATAAAAAATGGGACAGAGAATTTGAGGCCCCCTACGGTTATATATTTGCATATCTGTCTCTCGGCCTCCCTGCGAGCGGTTACAAAAGTAGGATATATTCTATATAGCGTATCTGTCTCTCGGCCTCCTTGCGCGAGCGGTTACAAAAGCAGGCTTATATATTCTATATAGCGTATCTATGATCTCTCGGCCGCCTCCTATTTTTCATCAGCGGCGTCGATACTTCTGTGTTTGTGATGGAGAAAGCTGTTAAGATATGCAGCACCAATAGTAACCATACTATCACGAACGAAAATGAGTGGAAAGTCGAAGAAGCAATAGTCGGTAACACAGTCGCTCTCGAAGCTCTAAGAGAACTCATCGTTTTCCCACTTGTTTACTCGTCTGAAGCTCTCAAACTTGGTCTTTCTGTATGTTGGAGCTGATTTGGAAGCTTTATGTCGTGAGGCTACCATGTCGGCATGATAATTTATGCCATAATAAAAACAGAAACTTCATGCATGAATACATGATTAAAATCACATAAAACACATGCATATATATACACGGAATCGTCTAATTAGCCATTGCCTTTCACCGAAGATCCGATGGTGTGCTCTGGATGCTTGGTGAGAATAGGGGACCAAAAAGAATGGATATAAATCCATATCACTCAAAGCCTTCGGCCATCACAAAGACGATGAGATAGGTAGGTGGGAAACAGAGGTTAGTGGGTAGGGTAAAGGTGTTTGTAAATGGACCATATCAAACGACATTTCTCAAAAACAATAAAAATATATGTGCACAACAGTTATGAGAAAATATCAAACTGAATAAGAGTTCCATTGAATCAACAATATACAATAAAATCACATTGTGGAACCAAGTCCCATATGCACTACGTGATCCTTAAACTGCTTAAGTGGCATGCCTTTAGTTAAAGGATCCGCAATCATCAAATCAGTGCTAATGTGCTCGATGACAACTTTCCTTTCCTTTACACGTTCTCTTATGGCTAAATACTTAATGTCGATATGCTTGCTTCGACTTCCACTCTTATTATTTTTAGCTATTCTCACCAAGCATCCAGAGCACACCATCGGTTGAGCTTAGGCAGAGGATAGAAGTTCCAAAACTTCTCCAAATTTCTTGCAGATCTTCGGTGAAAGGCAATGGCTGGAGGTATCCCATATTGTTTAATTAGACGCTTCCGTGTATATATATGCATGTGTTTTACGTGATTTTAATCATGTATTCATGCATGAAGTTTCTGTTTTTATTATGGCATAAATTATCATTTGGTATCAGAGACTTGCTGCTGCCTCTGCCTTGCGTATGAACTTGTGAGAAATTATTTTCTGTTATCCTCTGTTTTGCGGTTTCTGCCAAAAATATGGGTTGGATGGGTTGAAATTTTTCGACGTTGTTTTTGAACTCCTTGGGACGTTATCGTCTTGTTTTGGTGATCCCTGGAGTATTTGTCGTCGTCTGGACCGTGAAGGAGAAGGAGGGACGACCACCACCGTGCATGAAGTTTCCACGTTGTCCTTCGGGAAGCGTTGCATGGTGGCGTTTTGGACGTCTCATGAAGATCGCGTCGTCCACGTCGTCCCAACGCCGGTATTCCTGCGAACTCCGGCGCCCCCTACTGGTCTGGAGCGTCAGGGCTCCGTCTTGCTCCAGCCGGGTCACGCCCTACCCGGCTGGAGGTTGAAGAAGACTGTATTTTTCGATTTTTTGTTGTTGCAAATTTTAGTAATATTAATTCTGTTAATATTAATCAGTAATTGGGTTAATTAGGACCTAACCCATTAGGTTATGATTTTAATGATAAAATCATTTTGCTTATTACAAAAATTAAGATGTTGTGATAATATTAATCTTGAATTATGTATGTCTTTTGATTATTTAATTAGACATGCATATGATAATTATTTAATTTTGCACAATTACATGTACTTAATTGAACATTTTGTATGTATAAATTCATGATTATTATACATGCAAAATGAGATTAAATGAGATTAAATATTTGTGCATTATTATTTAAATAATTTGTGCTTGTGCATTATCTTGTATGTATATACATTTATGATGATGATACATGCACAATACTTGAAATTTGTATGTATAAATGTGTGAGTATTATATATGCAAAAATTAAGTTACATAAATTGTGCATTATTATGTGCTTATTTGCATTATTTATTACTTGATGCAAATGTTAGAGCCTTGATTTAATGCCT
>JAOTAY010000004.1:496187-516178 GCA_025629805.1 Erythroxylum baracoense
GAGTTAATAGGTAAAGAATGAAAAGTGAGTAGTTGGTTGTTAATTATCATTGTAGGAGTAATAGTTTGATATCTCATTTTTGGAGAATCCTCCGTACCCTACATTTAGTAAAGGAATGAAACTTATTCCTTAGTAGTAGCTCTTTTTTTAAAATATTTTAAAAACTAATTAATTAATTATAATATAGTTAATCAAAATATAATTTATTCATTGATTAAAATATTGTAATTAATTAATTAATTAAAATATTATTTTTAATTAATTATATTATATTATAATTAATTAATTTAATTAAAATATAATTATTTATTAATTAAAATATTGTAATTAATTAATTAATTACAATATAATTAATATATTTTAATTAATCAATATATTGCGATTAATTAATTAAAATATAATTAATTAATTAATTACAATATAATAAATGTTTATTTCTTAATATTTTTTACGAACCAACTACTGTTAATGGTAATGATGATAATAATCATTCCTTCCTCTTAACTAGCCATTATAATTATAATAATAATATCCATTCTCATTCCTCACCATATTCATTCTCATTCTTATTACCATTTTCTCATGCTAACTAACCGCCACCTGAGTTGATAAATTTTTTATAATCCAAACAATCATGATAAATTAGTTTAATTTAAAAATTAATCTAATTTAAGTTAATTTAAATTCAATTTTAAGATATCTAAACTCAATCCAACAAGTTACTAAAGCTAGATAAAAGGGACGTTTAAAAAAATTATACTCAATTTGTTATAAAAAAGGAGTTAGACTTTTTTTCATTAAAGCTACATAAATAGTTTTTTTTGTAAAAATATAAAGAAAATGTTGCATACTTTATGACCATCTTCAGACCTTAAAAATAAAAGAGCCTTTTATACCAAATACGTTGACTTTTTCTTTCCTCAAATAACCCTCTGGACCGTTTTTTCCAAAATTGTATGACATTTTTTTAATATTGTTATTGATATTACTGTTGATATTATCATTGTTATTACGATATTATCCATAGAACTTTTACCCAGTAATGGGGCATCAAACTTGCAAACTTTTCATGTATTTTCTTCTCCTCGATAATGAATCATTTCCTTTCGTCTTTCTAACCACTCCTTTGTTATATTGTGGGCCAATTTAACTAGAAGCAAACACTACTTAAACCCTCTTTAACCGTACTTGGAACTAATTTGGTCCCATCTATCACTAATTTATAATAATTTTTTATGTAGGTATATAACAAACAGTCTTTTTACTATTTAAAAGTAAGATTGCGTAATACTTCAACTTCATATTTGGTGAAATTTTTTATAAATTGTTTAGGGATGGTCGAATTGGTAGAGTAAGGAGTATGAGACCAAAAGATTCTGTGTTTGAATCATCTTATCTACACTATCTCGATCGAGCCTGTAATACAAGACTTGCTTAAGTGCAAAATACCCAATTAATATGATTTGTAAGCTATTGCATCAATCTGAAAATTTACTAATACGTATTTAAAAAATAATAACTATAGTTTTCTCCATTCAAAAAAAAATTTCTAATAAAATATTGTTATACTAATTCATAATAATTCCAAATTAGCTTGACCAATTTGTCTTTCTGACTTAGGTCCATGGTTCATTTCCCATTGAGAGGTATCTCCCGATTTATTATATGATCTTATACGGTGTTACTTTTTTATGGGGTACAAGTTGAAAGGAGGGACAAGGCTTTATGAATTATTACAGATATAGTATTTTTTGGTACCTAGAGAGATGTCAACATCAGCGTATTATAATCATTAGTACTTGATTAGCTATCAGGTACTGCAATTATGAAGAATCGTGTAATAACATATTTGTTACAGACAGAATTAAGGTAGTACAGGTTTGTACTTAACGGGATCTGTACCGGTTGCGATATTTTTAAATCTCATATACATATTTATATAAACTTTATATAAATGTCTGATAAGATTTAATAGAATATGATTAAAACAAAGTAAATAAAATAGAGAATTTTATAGAGAATTTTATAGGGTGCTTAACATACCAAAGTCCTAATGAATTTGAGAAAATTGAATAATAATCATAATAATTATTATTCTAGAGTAAAATTTTACGAAAATGCAATTATTTATTAATTTTAAAATTTAAATAAATTATATTAGATAATAAGTATGATCCAATTAATTACACCTACCCATAAAAAAGATCTATAAGAAAATTATTAATAATTATAAAGACTTGAACTCAAAATTAGTAATTCTAAAAGTTATCTTAAGGGCACACCATTTTACAAAAAAAACTAAGATTTTGTATTAATAAAATTTGTAATTATTTTCTTTTTTATGCATAATAATTTAAAAGTTTGAATTATAAATAAATTATTTGAGAATCAATTGTTCAGACTTAAATTGACATATTTGTTTTAAGTAAAACTTACAAGTCGTAATTAGGTTTATCGGGGTTTGTTCAGTTTGGTCCAATATGAAGTCAACGAATATGACACAAATTGATTAGATTTTGGGTTGGGTTTGTATTTGAGCAGCCTAAGCCTAGTATGGTCAAAAGTTAAAATTTTCAAAAAAATAAGATATTTTTTAAAAATTTAAAATATATTTAATCAAACTTGATTCAAGTTCGATTAGAGCTAATCAAGATTCGGATTACTCAAGCTAGATCAAACTTAGGTTCAGATCGAGAGTCTCAGGTTTAATTGACTTTTGGACTAAACTCGAACTTGACCATAAATGTACCCGAGCCCAAATCGATCCATTGCGACCGAAGCCGAACTTGACCATAAATATACTTAAGCCCGATCGGATCCATTGCCACCTATGATGTTATTGTGCCCATACTCCCAATAAATCATTTCCTTCTCTCTTTTGCTAAAAGCTAATAACAAGTGCCATTATTGAAAGGAAAGGTTATTTGGTTAGAAAGTGAGAAAGGACTCGGTGAAACAGGACCATGTACACATTGGCATTGAAGGGGACTGTGCTTAACAGACTCTGGGGTCCATACTCCCAATGAACCATTCCCTTCTTCCTTTTACTGAAAGCTAATAACAAGTGCCTTTATTGAAAGGAAAGGCTAAAACCTAAGAAAGGACTCGGTGAAACAGGACCATGTATACATTGGCACTGAAGGGGACTGTGCTTAACTGACTCTGGTCCCCAACTTTCGCATTTACATCTTTCTGAAAGCAATATAACGGCATGCTTTGGAGCAATTACTTCAGCCTCGGTCCGTGACTTCTGGTGTACAAACAAGCCTGCCAACACTGAAACAAATACCCAACTTTATGGTCCGGTATAAATTATGATTTCTATTAAAATTAAATTTACGCCTAGCAAAATTTTGTCAGAATCGATAACTCGACCCTGTCCAATCTTAAAAAAATCATATACGAGTTAGAAATTTTTGACTGAATTTTAAATTAAGTTGATCGATTTTTGTTCAAATTAAAATCAAATCTGGATCAGAGTTGACACAACTAGACAAAATGTCCGAATTTTTAAAATTGTTCAGCACCGAACATTTAACACTGATTAAAATTGTAGTATGAACAATGTAGTTTACTGGTTTTAGATTTGTAGTATGAACAATGTGGTTTACTAGTTTTGGATTTGATGTACTGTTTGTTCCTTTGTGACTTCTTGCTATAATTTTGTTGGAGACATTGAATTTAGTGATTGTATTTTTGGTTTTTTAAATTAGTTGTAGACTTATCATTTGTTTGGTTTGAACTTCAATTAGATAACTATAATTTAGCTTTCTTTACTATAATTTTTTGATTAGTTTTACAGAGAAAAAGAGATGGGAAGAAGATGGTGCAATTTAATGGTCCTTTGCTATTAGTTAAAATAGAATAAACTGGTTTCGATTCGGATTAGGTGTTTTCTAATTTGATTCGGTTCAGGGTCAGGTTAGTAAAAAAGATTTGGTTTCAAACCAATTTAGGGTCATAAAATTTTACCTTTATCCAAATTGTTCGGAACCAATTTAGTTTAAAACCGATTTTTTGTCAGCCCTAATTAAACTAAAAGTATAATTTAAACTTTAAAATTTTTAATATAATATAATTTAAATTATAACAACCGAGAAGTTTAAATTCACAGCTAACATTTTTAAAACATTCAAAATTAAGAATTTCTATTATAATTAAACAAAAAAATGTAATTTAAAATTAAAAATTTTCGTAAGAACGTAATTTAATATCAAAAGTGTATTTAGTAAGTAAGTTTAAATATAACTTTTTCAAAACATTACCAAATGAAATTTTAATAAGTTGTGACACTTTTTTATTTTTAATATATTAATTTTGAAAATTAAAAAAATAATTTAAAAATGTTTAAAAATAAATATACATAATTTATTTATTTTTTAAAAACCTATTGATGATGATCTCATAGCATATTAGCATAATATGATATATGTGTGGCAATGAGATTCATCGATAGAATTTTCAATCAATTAATTATTTTAAAATCACCATAGACACCGCAGTCTTAACTAGACAACCAGGTCTAGTATGTCTGCACCAGTGCACCTCGTATTTGTACACGTGTATAATCAGATCATTTGCGTTTGTGCTTTAGAGCTTAGGAGCCCTTTTGCCTGTAATGAGTGTATCTGTCGGAATAATAGGTAAAATAGAACTGTATAAATAAGATTTAATATAATACGATAAGAATATTATAATCAAAACGGGGAGATTTGATTCTTTATAATAGTGATATAATAGTAATAAGTTTAAGTTATATAAATAGCTTTTTGATAAAAATACAAAGGAAATATTAAATATATTATGAGTCTCTCTAAATTCTTCCCATATAAATATTTAGATGAAAATTAATAAAATAAAGTTAGAATTAGGTTACAAGAACAGATGTAACATATAGATCAAAATAGTTTGATCCATAACAAGTTAGTAAAAGTTCTGTTGATATGTGAGATTTAAAAAGGACTAATAGTATGCGACCTTACTTTAACTAATAAAAAAGTTGTTTCTGATAGACTAACGTGTAAAAAAATTAAAATAATAAAATAACATGATAATAATTATAGTATAATAATAAAAAATATTAGAGTTAATATAGAACAAAGTAAAGAGTAAAAAAAGGAAGATAAAATAAGTAAATAAATATATAAACAAAAAAGAAGACCAATTAATATGTAAATCCAACAAGCCATTGTAAAAATCTATTTAGCTTAATTAAAGAATTGATTAGGTTAACTAATTAAGAAGGAAGCACTACATTTGAAATATTTAAGTAAAATATAAGAATAAAACCCGAGGAAAAATAGTTAAAAGATTTATGATAACGAGAAAGACCTCTCTATGTGAGATTTGTTATCCTAATTTTAGCGTGTCAAAGTTTTCTATTTAAGGTTATATCTTCGGTAAGTTTCAATAGAATTATATAATTCTTGTCATTCTCTCTACCAAAATAAGGTTATGTATTTCTAGACCTTTCCAAATATCACGTTTCAATGAAACATTTACTTGTTATAAATTGACTCGAATTTGAACAAGAAATTTTATTGATAAATTAATATTTTAAATTTAAATTTAAATAATCAATAATATACTCTTAATGGGAATAGAAGAACCCGCAACCCTTATCATTTGAATACACACTGGGTAAATCTTTTGATTAACGTAATAACTTGTAAATTACGCTAATTAAGTACTCCGCACTAGATAAGTCATGTACGATATACTTGATCGAGAGAGTATAAATAGGAACATTCGAACACAAAAATTTTTGACCCTATGTCTTCTCATCCACCAACTCGACCATCATCCAGGGGGCAATTGAATCTGTATATGTGGTTCCAACCTTTCCCACGATTGACCTAAATTAGTTAAATTTGATTGAAAAATAATTTATCTTAAATTATTAGTTTAAGTTGAGTTTAATAATTTATGAGTAAATTTTAATTTTTTCGTATGTTTCAATCATATCACGTATATTTTATAGTTATTTTTTAACATATGTTTGAAAGATTTTTTTTTAAAAAATAAAAAATATAATTTTTGTAATTTAAAATATTATAATTTTTTAATTAGTTAACTTCAAGGGAGATTCTAATTTAATTAAATCACACGAAATTCACAACTTTTACCTGCTAAGTATGCAATACCTAAATTATCTAATACTTATAAATTATATATTTCAAATAAATTACGGATCACGTAACATCTGCAACTCTCTACTATGTTCTGTGATCAGATGAATTGGCTAGGTGCTTTGTACTCCAGTCTAGTCCTGAACTTGGATCGTCAGGTGCCCGTCGAATAACAATTGCACACTTGGAGGGAGTGTGTGAACTCAAAATCTTCAATCATTGTATCAAAGAACTTGGTGTTTGAAGAATAGCTCTGTGATTTTGTCTTCACGTACACTTGTGTTAAGTTTTATCGCTCGATTCATGTCACTTTCACACAACTCTTGGACTTGTGAAAGAAAACGACATGCAAATAATTTGCAATTGTATATTATAAGTAGACGGTCGACGGGTTTCTCTGGCACAATCTGAGAGCCAGGATGTGCAGGCACAGTATTTTTCTTCGCAACGTCACTTCAGCCTTGAAAACATCACAACTTGCTCAGAAAAAGATTGATCTTTAAGACAACGATAAAATTCATACTGCTGTAATTACATTATACATTCAATACAATTTCATGGGATCATAGGTTGTTAGAAAGCCCTAAATTATTTCTAACATAATATTAGAGTCAGTTTGTCTTGATAATTTGGGACGATGTTCGGTTATGTCCCTTTACTCAATATGTCCATCAGATATCTAATTCTGTTCTGGATCGAGGGGGTGTGTCAGAAATCTCACATCGGACATCTATAAGAGTATTTAACAATTTATAATAGTGTGCAAACCTCCCCTCTTGAGTTAACTTTTGAGAGTGAGTTAGGTCTTTCTAACATAAGTGATGGATGTGTATTTTCAATCATATATGATCATCAATCGGGTTAAGTTTGAATTTTCAAGTAAGTTTGAGTGCAATTTAAAGTTTAACTGACTTCTTATTGTTAGGTCGGAATCAAAAGATCAATGTTCTTCAAAGTCAAACCGGTTTGATTGACTTGATAATGAAAACTTTGAACCAGAATTTTTTTCAATTTTTAACATTTTAATTTCGTTTAGTTTAAAAATTTTTGTTATTAAAAATCAATCAATTTATGAATCAATCAGCTAATTTTTGTAAACTTATCAGTTTTTATAAATTAAAATTAATTAATTAATTTTAATTTAATGATCTTTTTCTAATTAAACTTTAAATTTTTTTATGAGTTGAGGGAATCTTTTCAATCATTTTATAACCCCAATAAATAAATATAAATAATTACGTTATATTAATAGATACTAGACATGATATTAGGCTGAGTAGAGTTCAAGTCTAAAATTATTTCTCGGCTCAAATATGAGGTCAATCAAATTTAAACGGCCTGAACTTGATTGAGTCCAGTCTAATTATGTTTTTTTATTTAAAATGAAGAAAATGACATCATTTTATTAAAAAATAACATTATTTTTATCTAAAACTTTCGAGTTTTATATCGGATTAAGCTGAATAGCCAAAATTGACTAAGCTTAAATCCTAAAAAAAAGGTCGAGGCTAAGCCAAAACTTAGTTAACTGGAACTAAATTTGTTAATTCATTTTATTCAAATTAATGTTGTTTTCATCAAAACTTTCAAATTTTAGATGGGTCAAGTTGAACAACAAAATTCGACTCAACTTAAATCCTAAAAAAACAAAGTTCGAGGCTAACTCAAATCTCAATCAACTTAAATTGATCTATTAGGTCATTTTGCTCAAAGTAACGTTGTTTTTGTTTAAAACTATCAAGTTTTAAATCGAGTCAGAATTAATATCTAAATTAGACTCGACTTAAATCTTAAAAAATAAAGATCGAGACTAATCCAAAACTTAATCAACTCAAACCGACTCCCTTAACTTCAACCGAGTTAGACTAGGCCAATGCCGAATCCTATAAATACTGGCATTTTTCTTAAAATTTTAGTATATTTTTCAACTTTTCATGATGCAAGTCCCATAATTGAAGTTGCTGTACATTTTTCTCAAATGATGGAGGGAGAGAAAAGACATGGACAGGGAGGTGGAGGCATGATGCTTTAATGGGCATAAGGTCCTACTTGAATTGACAAACACTTGTCTGTATACACTCCATGTGAAATCCGTAATGAACATGTGCTCAAAAGCTTCTCTTTCCAACAAATTTAACTTTTTACATGTTATCTTTTTGACATTAAACAAATAGAAACATAAACTTTAATCATGCCCTAAAATTATTTAATAATTCCTAACAATGACAACCATTAAATGATTTTTTCATTATTTGTTTTTAAAATAAACTTATTACTAATGAATAGATGCCTCATAGGATGGTCGAGTTGGTGGAGTAAGAGGTATGAGACCAAAAGATTTTGTATTCGAATCTCCCTACTTACACACTCTCAACCAAGTCTGTCATACAAGGCTTACCTAGTGCGAAGTACCTGGTTAGCGTAATTTACAGATTATTGCATCAATCTGAAGGTTTACCAGGTACACATTTAAAAGATAGCAGTTGCGGGTTCTTTTGATTAAAAAAAGTGCGTGTTTGTGTTATTTATATAATGGTAAAAGATATTATTTTAAGAAAATTAAAACTAAACTTTATAATCTATAAAATTCTTTAAAAAAACTCTTTCTAATTTAAATTTATCATAATTAAAAAATAACGGCAAAATACATGAATTATAAATGTCAAATGTGAACTAATCAAATGTTGTTTACAGTACGATTTAACCCAACTTTTAAACTCGAACTAAACTAATTAAATATAACTAAATTGTTAGTTTGATTTGAATATAATTAGTTTGGACTAGATTTAAATACTAAATTAAATTATTATATTAGAAACGTTTAATTAACCGATGTTTGATATTTCAAAGTGTTCATTCACAAGTTATTATGTCAATGATTCTGAGGAGAATAGTGAGTCCAAGGTTGGAATACTACCAAAATTTATGAATGTCAATTTATTAAATTCATTTTTAATTTTAAATAACCGACTTAAATAATTAAGAAAACGTAATTATAACAATTTATTTAGTATACACTTAATTAAATATAATAACATGACGGATCAGACTTGATGTGACTAGTTTGATCCAATCAGTTAGATTCAAACTATGCATCTTAATTCGATATTAATTTGAGCTATCTATTCTTAAACTTAAGAGCAAAATGATATTGTATTAATTTTTTAAAAAATGACGTTGTTTTATAACGAGACGTGTAATTCACTCGATCTCACTTCTAAACTCAAACTCGATCCCAAAATCCTAATTAATCAAATAAGACACATTAATTTTAAGTCAAATCAAGCGCCCTTCTATCCTTATACCAAATATTAGTAATGATAGTGAGTGCCCAAATCCCATGTGGTTTCTTTCTTTCTTTCTTTCATCTTTTCTAAAGCACCAACTCCATTTTTTACTAAACATGAATTGCCCATTTTTCACTATCATATGTTTCTCTCTTTTAGTCTCCATATCATACAATGATAGGTCATGAAAAAGGTGTAAAGAAAAGGTAAGTGTGCTATGTGATGTGAATTATAACAGTCACTTTGTGCTGAGTCTTTGGAAAGAGAGAGGTGAAAAAAGAACAATTGTACAGAAAGTTGTAAGAAATCCAACATCATTTACTTTTGTGGGGGCAACTTACACATGATGTCGGTACATATAATTCATGTTAGGAATTGCCTTTATTATCCTTTAAATACTTAAGTTATGAATCACTACATATAATACTCAATATTGTATAAAATTAATAATTATGAGTTTTCTTAATAAATTTAAAAAATTATATAATTTTTAGTATTATAACAAAAATGATGTGTTCAAACGATTAAAACCTACTCTTGTCTAATAATTAAATTTATCTAATTTAAAAAAAGTGTCAAGAATTGGATTTTTAATTATAAATTATAAAATAGGTTAAGATAATATTAAATTTGAACTTTTAATTAATTAAAATTATGATATACTTACCGAAGTTTTAAAAACCTGATCGAAAGTTAAATCGGTAAGACAAAAGATTTAAGATTTAAAAGATTCAATCGGTATTAGACCTTCATAAAATTGATTAAAGATTGAATAAAATTAAAATTTTTGTAATATGACTGAACGAAATTGTCCTTACCTATCGAATAATTTAAATTAAATGAAAAATAATTGATTTATAGAAATTAGTTAATTTATGAAATTAATATATTAATTAATAAACCGGTAAATTTTTAACAATAAAGTTATTAAAGTAAATCGAACTAGAAAATTAAAAACCGAACCTAAAAGTCAACCAGTTCAAGATTTTTATAACTGAACCTATCGAACTGATTAAAAATTTTAATTGCTGATACTTAATTTAAATTATGCTTATGCTCATATATATTTTATCAATAATTGAAGTATAATTAAAAGTTTATTATTTTTCTTAATTCTTTTTATTCGTGTATGATTCTCAACGTAACTTTATATTTTAATTGAAAATATTGAAATTTTAGTGTATATAAAAAAATGTTAAGACTTCATTAGGTATAGTCCTTATAATTGTTAATGTGTTGTTACCATCCTTTAAAGGGTAGTCGAGTTAGAGGAGTAGAGAGTATGAAATTAAAAGGTCATGTTTTCAAATCTCTTTACTTATATTCATTTGATTGAACTTGTCGTACAAGACTTGTCTAGTGTAAAATTTATAATTAGTGTAATTTATAAATTATTACGTCAATCTAAAAATTTCCCGTCAAAAAGATACTTTAATAAAAAAAATGTCGTTACCGATGATTAAATGAAAGTTTTGATATTAAAAATAGAAAGATAAAATTTTTTTAAAAAGATAAACGAAAGATTCGAGGAAAGATCCTCCCATTTTCCACTTGTGGTTTGTTTAACCAGACCCCATACTGTCACAATCAGGGCAACTTCTGCTTTTTGTGGTGGGCCGTGGGCCTCGACTTAGACGTTTGCTCCTCTTTTTTCTTTTTTTTTTTTAATATCTTCCTTTATAAAACTTTAATGATGACTTCGTGTCTCCCCTATTAATATAGGGAATACATAGAAGTTGGATTGTGAAATGAGCAGCTCAAGTGATAAGCAATCTTTTATGAGTGTAATTGTAGTTTGGGATCATATTTTATATTTCGGTTATAATATTTTTATTATATTCTATCAAATCTCATCTACATATTTACGTAAATTTTATATATATTAGATTTATGTAAAAGAACATGATTAAAATAGAATAACTGAAACAGATAATTTGATGTGTGAATTTTGAGTTTGAATCATTTAATTTTTCAAGAGTAACATGGAGACTTTTATAATAATTTTTAATTTTTTTAATTTTTTCAAAAATACTTCTTTTCTAAATTTTGGTTAAAAATAACGACAAAATACAAGTAATATAAACATTAGATATGAATTAATCAAATATTATTATCCCAGTATTCTAAGTCAACCCTTAAACTTCAAGTAAAGTAATTATACTTGATTTAAATTAATAATTAATGATAATTATAATAATTTATTACTTTGAGTCAGATTTAATTAGTTTGATTCGAGTTAAAGACTTAAGTCAAAATCGTTATATATACATAATTTGATTATTCCAATATTCACACTGCGTGTGTTTTGCTATTTTAAAGAGTTTTTAAGAAAATTTTAAAGATAAACAAAATTTTTAAGTTTTTAAAACTAGAGTGAATGTGTGGTCTTTTATCCTTTTTTAATGTTTATATCAAACGATATAATTCATTTAGTTAAATATTTATTATTAATCACTTAAATTAAATTACTATTAAAAACGTTTAAAAATATACATAATTCCTAAATTTAAAATATGTATTCAATTTACATTTAAAAATGACTTGATGATTGTTATTAGAATTTTTAATATGGGTAGCGTGTAGAGTCTACTAATAATAATTGAGCTTGGGTCAACTATTTTTAAAATGATTAGAACTAATCATTTGAATAGTTGACCTTTATCACTTATAAATCCTTTAATATTTTCATATTTAGTCAATATGAGATACTCTAACACTCTCACTTAAATGCAACCGGGACTAGACATTCAATTGTTACTTGAAATTAACGCAGCAGTAGCCAGATCGAGCCGTTGGAACTGGACATCTAGACGAATAACTAGGAAATTAATAATTTGGACTAAACCTGCTCTGATACTATATTAGAATTTTTAATATAAGTAGAGTGTAGAGTCCGCTAACAAAAATTAAACTTGGGTCAATCGTTATTAAAATAATTAAAACTAATCATTTAAATAATTGATCCTTATCACTCGTAAAATTTTTAATATTTTCATGTTTCGTAATTATGGAGTAATTAACGAGCGGCTGTTGTTCACTTGACACCCTTTAAGTTATTAGGTTATTTCACTTCATGGCCTTTCAACCTCAAATGTCAATTTCCAAAATCTGAGAAATATTCTAATTTAGTTCTAATCTTTATATGCTGGCGGTCAATATACGAAGTGGTGAGTTTAAAATAAGGCAGTGATACTGAAACTTTAATGAAAACAAAGAGTGCAAATGAAGTTTGGTATAATGGTTTAAATAATGTTAATGTCTTGACTATTTATGTTTTTATTTGTTTAACAATGTTTTAAATTCCGATCAATCAAACAGGAAGACGAAAGAAAGATTTCAGATTTAAAAGATTCGATCAATATTAAACTATCATAAAGTCGACTAAGATAAAATAAAATTAAAAAATTTAAAATATAATTAAAAGAGACTATCCTTACTTATAGAAAAATTTGAAATTTAATAAAAAACAGAGATTGTTATATAAATATCGGTTCATTTATTTTATATTATAAGAACTAATTAATTTATAAAAATTAACCGATTAATTAATAAAGTGATCGGTTTTTAATAACAAGAGTTTTTTAATATAATAACTTTATTCTTATAAATTGTGTTTATAATATGTGTAGAATAAACAAAAAAGTCTACTTCTAATTTATTTTTTAATTTAAGAATTTCATTGCAAATAGGTAATATAAAATTATGTTAAATATACAAATATTTATTAATTAATTTCAAATTTTTATTTATTAAATAAAAATTTTACAACATATAATTTATAATTATTAAATTAAATCTAAATAATTTTCTCATTAATTTCTTATAATAAATAATTTGTAATCATTAAAATTTAGTTAATACACATTTTAAGATCATGAAAAATTAAAATTCTCCACTAAAAGATATAATAAATTTTAAAATTTAAAATATTAAGAGTAAAATGTTAATAAAAAATAACCTGAACTTCATATGATTTATTATTTTCTTTTTTTCTAGAAAATTAGAAAAAAGAGAGTTTAAAAAATAAATAAGAAAAAGAAGCAGTAAGTGCGAGGATCTTGCACAGAAAAATGATTGAAGATTTGACTGACGCCTCTGACCATCACCACTTCCAAAGGTTTGAACACACACACACAAAATATACCAATCAAAAAAGCAATTGCGATTCACCCTCCAATCACCATACATGGTGTCTGTTCCTCCTCCTTCGGTCGCATGCCCCGTAACGGCGCGTGAGATTTCAGTACACATCATGGCAAGTGGAAAAGAACGAGCTTGCTCTGTTTTACGGTCTCGTAGATACAGAGAGAAAGAGCGCGTTTTTATTGTTTTTTAGTGTGTCAGCAAAGGGGTGTTTGGGGCCAATAGAACGTGCATTATTTGAGGCACCGATCTGGATCCACTCAAAACACAAGCACACTCTCTCACTTGCTCTGGTCCTGGTCGAGAGAGATGGAGGATTAGGGACGCGTAGAGGGAAAAGAGAGTGTCTACAGAGTTAAAGCTTTGACTGTCCACTACTAGCTCAAAGCCCCAGAAAAAAAACCCTTGGTAGCAGAGCACGCAGTAATTGCAGTGAAGCAATTGATGCTTTCTCTGCTGGTGCTGTTACTAGCCTCTGCAACCAGAAGGCGGTGGTTTGGCTTTTGTAGTAAGTTTGAGAGAGAAGTATTGTTTCAACTGTGACCATTCAAATCATCTTCTTGGTCAGTGAGATAATTAGAGAAAGCAAGGTTTCCTCTTTGGTGTCTGGTAAGGTGAGGAGGAGAACATAGGTCTATTTGGATGGTAAATAGCTAATTTTATGATAGTTAATACTTATTAAGGTTAAATCAGTCAGTAATAAAGTAAGTAAAAAATAGTTGATAAGATGTTTGTCAAACAATCTTCTAATAATCAGTTTTGTTTTGTTTTGTTTTTTGATAATTCTAGCTTTTGTTAATGTTGAAAAGAAAAAGAACACATCTTGGAACTTCATCATTTCACATCCTCTGTTTTTTCCTTGTTTTGCTTTTGGTTTCTTGTTCTTAGCTTTATTAAGAAATTCAACCACTTCCTCTCTCAAATGTTTGTCTTCCTATCTATCCTTTTACTTTTGGCAAAGGCAACGATTGGCTTCTCTCATTAAGTTTCTTCCTTTTTAATCACACATACACACACACGGGAATACTCCTTTTGAACGTTATCTTTCCTTTTCTCTTTTCCTGCTTTCTCTTTACCTTTCTTTTCTTGGGTTTTGCAGGAACCAAAAGAAACCACACTGTTGCTCGTAATACTCTTCTTTCAAGTTGTTAGGTAGGGTTTGTAGTTGAGAAAGAAGTTTTACTTGTCAGGAGTAATAGTACGGAGACACAAAACAAAAGAACAAGGGTTGAGGTTTGGTGTGAAACCTACTGCTGAACTCGAGAAGTTGTGATAAGCTATGGACGGTTACGAAGCAACCAGAATTGTCTTCTCAAGAGTGCAGAGCCTAGACCCGGAAAATGCTTCC
The DNA here is from genome assembly GCA_025629805.1 of Erythroxylum baracoense. Lineage (NCBI taxonomy): Eukaryota > Viridiplantae > Streptophyta > Magnoliopsida > Malpighiales > Erythroxylaceae > Erythroxylum > Erythroxylum baracoense. The sequence goes on from JAOTAY010000004.1 coordinate 511,094, forward strand.
AGAATCATGGGTCTTCTTTTGATTCAAGACCATGGTGAGAAAGAAATGATTAGGCTTGCTTTTGGCCCTGAAGCTCTGGTTCACTCGGTGATCCTAAAGGCTAGGAAAGAACTTGGACTCAGTTCTCCTTCTTCAAGTCCCTCTTCACCATCTCCACTATTTTCAAGCAACCCCATATCTATCTCCAGGCAAAACTCCTCTTCTTCATCGAGGCTTGGACTCAATATACCTTCTTCTCTAGCTATTCCAAACTTATCCTCATCAAATGGTTCTTCATGGAGTTGTGTCTCTGACCTCCCTAACGCTGATGACTTGATAAGTCCTAATGGTAGCTCACTTAATCCTGCTTCGGCCCCTTTCTTTGCTAACGGAAGTGGAGGATCTGATTTAATTGATGAATTCCAGCTACAAGATCAGCTATCATTTCTTAACGATAACTCACAGAACCTTGGACCAAAAAGCTCGGATCTTTTCCACCTTCAACTAGATGCTTTATCAAGTCCAACCGGTGCCGATAACGATCCCATGTTGTTCCCCCCCTACTGGGGTGGTTCGGTTCATCGCCGCAGCTGCTCTGTTAACGACGCTTTGGCGTCGGAGGACCCAAGTTCCGATTTGGGTTGGCGACCTTGTCTTTACTTTGCTAGAGGGTACTGCAAAAATGGGAGCAACTGTAGATTTGTCCATGGTGGGCTTGGAGAATCTGATGGCACAAATATGGTGGGTTCACCTAACAAACTTGACATGCTTGACCAGTGCCATGAAATGATTAGATCCAAGTCGGCTCAGCAACAAAGATTAGCTGCTGCTTCACAGCTTATGAGCTCTGCTTCTTCTTTTCCTTACTCTCCTAAATGCATGAACTTTCTTCTTCAACAGCATCAGAGCGATAGTCAGAGGTACTCTTCTAAATTTTCTTGCCTTTGGGCTCAAAAACCCTAACCGTTCTTTTGAAATTCCTTAACCTTTTCTTGAAATTTTTGCAGAGCTGCTGCTGCTGCTTTGATTATGAGTGAAGACATGAACAAACTAGGCCGAGCTCGGTTGGATAGGAACGATTTGGTGAATCCAGCCTCAAGACAGATCTATCTTACGTTCCCAGCTGACAGCACTTTTAGAGAAGAAGATGTGTCGAATTATTTCAGGTAAGTTTTTGCTTTTGTGCGTTTCTTATCTGAAATTGAAGTTCTTATGTTAGGTTCTTTTGTTACAGCATTTATGGACCGGTCCAAGATGTGAGGATTCCTTACCAACAAAAGAGGATGTTTGGTTTTGTGACTTTTGTTTATCCGGAGACTGTGAAGATCATTCTGGCTAAAGGAAACCCTCATTTTGTGTGTGATGCTAGAGTTTTAGTGAAGCCTTATAAAGAGAAAGGCAAAGTTCCAGACAAGTACAGGCATTTTCTCTTATCCTCACTCCTCATTTTTCTTCAACCTCTTTACTGAACTTATAACTTTAAGCAGTCTTGCTTAAGCTTTTAGCTATGGCGTTTTTTTCAGGAAGCAACAGCAGCAACAAGGGGATAGGGGTGACTTCTCTCCTTGCGGTACCCCAACTGGTCTTGATTCAAGAGATCCTTTTGATCTCCAGCTTGGTAAGCAACGAAAAAGAATCAAAATCTAATCTTTCTGAACTTCAAAGTCATGTGTTTATGTCCTAATTCTGTGTCCTTTCTTCAAATGTAGGAGCAAGGATGTTTTACAATACACCGGACATGTTATGGAGAAGGAAGCTAGAAGAGCAAGCTGATCTGCAACAAGCTCTTGAGCTTCAGAGTAGGAGATTAATGGGGTTGAAGCTTCTGGATGTCAAGAAACATCATCATCACAGGGCTCTTTCTGCTGGAAGCCCTAATCCTTCTCCAACTCACTCTCCAAATGTGTTTAATCAATCTGTTAGCTTTCCCTCCACTCTATTCCAGGACGGAAGTTCTTCAAGGTATGCATCTCCTATAATTATTCTATTCAAAACATATGTTGATTAATGTGGAGTAAACTTTACGGAGAAGCATTCTTCTGTGGAAAATGGTTCAGTCTCAGCAATTTCTGTATCAGTTCCTCCTGAAAAATAGCCCTGAACATTGTTTCTGGTCAAGAATCCCCTGAGAATGGGAATGGCAAAGAAAGCTACCATGGCAAGGAGAGTAATTTACCAGAAAGGTAAAGAACCTGCTTTATTTTGCATCTGAATTAGTATATATTCACTCAAATTGAGTTCTTAGACACGTAACCAATTTAACAACTTAATCTTTTATTGCAGTTTGCAGCACAACCTCCCTAACAGTCCTTTCGCTTCACCTACCAAAGGTTCTGAGTTCTTTTCATCCATCCCGAATGGCGTTGGCGAGATTGAGAGGGAATCCATTGTCACAGATTCATCTTATCCTAACAATAACTTGGTTTCGCCAACTCTAATCCCTTCCAATTCTTCACTTAACATGGCGTCCTTCAAGCCCTTCAACTGCCAAATTTCCAGGTGACTTCAACTCATTCCCATGCTTACCTCCATGTTTTGCAGACACAATTTTTACATAATGTCAGTGTTCATCATGCGCATTCTGGTCAGAAAGCTTTGCATATGGAATGGCTCTTTTTTAACCGTCTTATTGATGATGGCTTATGTTTCTGTCTTCTCATGCCAGGAACTTGAAGGTATGCAACTCGAGGTGATATTATATAGTGCGAGTATAATACCAAATCAAGATGACTGAGTTTGTTGGTGTCTCATAAATAGATGGCATAGATTAATAGGTTCAATTTTGGAGAATCTTATTTAGTTTAGCATTGAAATGGCTCTTGTTATATGCAGGAAGAATGGAAATTAAGGATCGATCATACTTCAGCCAAATTCTAGTCTTATTGCGCCAAGTTGTTAAGAAAACAAGTAGAAAAGGTAAGATTAATGTTTTCTATAAATTTATGCTACGTGGGCATCACTATTTTATTGAAGCTATTTCAATAATTTAACATTGACAACAATTTCGTTATTAGTGGACATGACATCATATGGGAACTTGACTTTTTATATTTTTGTTGCGTTCCACTTTTTTTCGATTCCAATGTTGGTAATCGAATAGTTACTTTCATCATTTTGGAAGAAGACTGAATAATTGTCAAAGAGTAATGCATAATTATTGTACAAAAATAAGATACAATAATTCTAGTAACATAGAATCGAAAGGCTAAGATATAGTGAATTGCTGTCCTTATTTATATCTTGTTGTGATTAAAGTTCTTCAGTACTTTGGCCTTCGTCTGAAAATAAATGTGTAATAATGAAATAATACTACATAAAATAAGTTGAAAATAGAAAATTTAAGATATTAATTATTAAATCGTAATTTTAAAAATAAATTTTTAATGTAAACGTATGATTTAATTTGACAAGATGAAGTTGTTGAGACGTTATAGTCTACTATTTATTCAATTAATGCTTTTGCATTTGAATAAAGATAGAAGCAATATGGACAATTGTCTTATTATAAAATTATTCTTAGATAATCGACAAAAAGTGATAAATCAATATATTCAACTTAAAGGAACTTAATTAATTAGTATATCTCTCTACTTTATAGAGATAAGACTGCGTACTATCAGGCTTTCTCAAATTTTTTATTATGTGGGATTCAACTGGATGTGATGATAATAATCTAAGAGTGAATTGACTGTCTTTAAACAACTACTGCTTGTTGATTTGATCGAAGCTTTCCCTATTATTTGATTGTGATTCTTATTAGACTCATTATAGGAGAACAAATGACTCTTTTTTTTTTCCAAAAACACGTTTTTTGCTTTTTCTTAAATTTTTTAAATGACGAAGACTACAGTGTCAAAAACCAGACCCACGTGACCATAAGTCAAGAAAGTAACGAATAACAGGAGAGTCTGGGTCTCTGGGGCAACCAACAAAAGTCGTTGAAGGCTTACAATCGTTGCATTAAGATTGAACTACCCATCGTTTATCCTTGGGCGATATCTAATCACAATAATGCATATCTTGAGAATCAACAACTAGTACAAGTAGCAGGTTATAAGGGGAAGTTAAAAAAGGGCGAGTAACCCACCACCATGTGTCAAGATGCCATGTCCAAAAAGAAATTGGATTGTGATATTGAATTGTTAGCTCTATTAAAAGGGTTAGTAAGCACTATCCTTGCTTCACAGAGTGGGTATTGGTGTGATTGTCTTAAATATTTATCAACCATTTGTAAGTTCTCACTTACTATTTTCATATGTTTTCGTTGTTTAGTTTATCAACTTTTTTTATCTAATGATTATATGCACTTTATAGAGTTACAAAACATGAATTGCATGTATAACATTATGTTAGTTATTCATTTGTGCTCGAAAGTTTCTCACCGGTGCGACTTAACATATCATACTCGCGATATTCAACGTTTTACTTCCATTAACTTGTCGTATAATAGAGCTATTTTTATGTTTTTCATCATCTGATGCATGAAATTGTAACTTAGGACATTTTAACAGAATAAAAACAGTAAATTATGTATCTCGCATTTTGTCCTGATTAATCTTTTTTTCTTTCGCATTTTATCCTCATAAATCTTTTTTCTTAAATTAAACGCATCACATCTTACTTTTTTTATCAATAATCACTTAATAGAGTTACTGAACATAAACTGCATTCATTTGTGCAAATATTCAAAGGTCTCTCATGGGTGTGACTTAACATATCACACCCATGACATTCAACAATTACTTCCATTAACTTTTAAATAGATAATATATTGTCTAAAATAATGTCGACAATTACTTCCATTAACTTTTTAACAGATAACATGATGTCTAAAATATAAAATAGAGTTATTTTTATCTTTTTCATCATCTGTTGCCTGAAATAGTAATTTAGGACTTTTTAACAAAGTGAGAACAGTAAATTATGCCGATCGCATTTTATCCTGATCAATCTTTTTCTTTGCCCTAGATTCAACGCATCACATCTTCATTTTAGTGAACAAGAGTTGACCTTTGTTTATCCATCATCTATAAATTCTTCGTTTCCTTTATAGCATTGTTGTTGGGAAAAATATATAATACAACTGTTTTCTATCCGAATTAACCT
>JAOTAY010000004.1:529100-554927 GCA_025629805.1 Erythroxylum baracoense
TTGAAAAGTTAATAAGTTAATAGTTATAGTTAAAATTATGAATTACACTAATTACAAATTTTTAATTTACTTAAATTGTTTATTAATTATTTTAAGAGAGAATTGATAAAATCAAATTCATGTTTCATAAAATTAATAAAATTTTCACCTTTCTTTCTTTTTAATATATGTATTATATGACAACCTTAAATTATAACAACATATAACTAATTAATTATGATATAATAAAGTTATTGCGATGTATATAATGATATGATTAATTAGGACATTTAATTCAATTAATTAGAAATTTAATTGAAAAGTTAATAAGTTAAAAGTTATTGTTAAAATTAAGAATTACATTAATTACAAATTTTTAATTTACTTAAATTATTTATTAATTATTTTAATAAATAATTAAAATTTTTTGGGTTGTGGGTGGACCACGGGTCGGATATGTCTGACCGGTCCGTCCACTGTTCCAAGGGCCACGGGCCGGCACGCCGCCCGTCCAACCCGACCCATGGGCTGATTTGACCGGACCAAACTCGTTGACCACAAGCCGAGTCAATATTGACATCTCTAATCGTAGGGATCTTAGATAATGTGACAAATAAGATCATGTAGGATAAGCATCAATGCTAAAAGATAAAGACCACACAGGAGGATCATCTAAAGAGAGTGAACGTCTTCGTGAATAGAGGTAGATCGTGTGTAATCTTTTATCTTGTTAATTGGGATGTAAATAGACCTTATCGGATAGATTCTATTTATATGAGGATGTTATCTTATAGGATATTGATGTAATATGATAAGATCAGATGTGATCATGGGTAGTAGGGTTCTATTAGGACTTAGGATTATAACTTGTTTCCCCAAACTTTGATGCCTATATATAGTTTATTTGAGCCTTGCTCCTCACACAGAATGGAGAGATAATTCATTTGTATATTTTGAGGGACGTAATAAAAGTTTTGCATTATTACTATATCTCTTCGTTGCTTTTATTGTTGTCGTTATTATTGCTTCCGTTGTTTTCTTGCAAGTGTGAGAGTTAAACATTGCGAAAGTTGCGAGACATTCGATAATTAGATTGTTAGTCGATGATGACGTGGAAAATGTTGAGTCTTGCTTAAACGGATTTACGCAAGATTGCAGTGCAAAAAAATAGACGTGACTTGTAGATAAGTTCATGCTTAAGAAGACCTTTGTAACATCTACTATTGTGTCCAAAATTATACATTATTTGATCACACCTATGTGTTGGCCAAATTGTCTTGAAAAACATACCTTCATCCATTTTCAATTTATTTTAAATATCAAATCACATCTCTTTCACTAAATCTTGATTCAAATTTATGTTAAAAGTTTTTCAAATTTTTTTAATATTAAGAGAATTTTTTAAATATCAAAATAATTTTTACACTGATTATGAAATTTTTTTTACCATCATGTCCTATGTGCAAATGGCTATAAAATAATTAAACTATTAATTCATTCAAATGACTACCATCAGATTACAAGAAATATTATAATGATTTGATGTAAGTTTTAATATACTTGAACACTTTGTGTTCTTATTTCACTTTAATTGTATGTACTCTCCAATTTTCTCTTTTTTCAAAGCGTTGATTGTTCAATTTATTTAATTGACTTTTTGCTCACTTTATTAAAAATTATGATTCACATACACTTAATTTCATTATAATATAGTTACTAATACATCAAAAGTAATTTTATTAATAGTAACATATTAATAAAAATTAAACTAAGTTAAGTTTAAATTAAAATATTAAACATACATTTATATGATAGAATTATTAAATTAATTTAAATTCCAATTATACATGAATAAGAAGAGTTGTATAAGAAAATATCACCTTTAAATAATTATTATAATAAATTGTTTAATACAAAATAAATTATGCAAAAAATTTAAATAATTATTATGAAATTATACAACTAGAAATAAGTTATACAATCGGCCTTATTAACATAGAAAATAGATAGCATATAAATGCTTTTGAATATTATTTTTGGACACTACAATAAAACTACTTCTTGTCACAAGTTTTTTATAACATGATTAAATTTATTTAATAAAACCGATTATCTCTCGATGTAATATAAGAATTTGATTTTATAATATATTGTATCAGTCTTATTTTTAATATTTTGAAAATAATTAACTTGTGTGGAATTACTATATTGAATGTGGTTAATTACCAAAAAAGCTCAAACTTTCGTCAAATTTTCAATCATAGTCCGAACTTTAAAAAATAACAATAAAATGCCAAAAATTTCAAATTTTTTCAATTATAGCTCAAATTTCAAAAAGTAGTAATAAAATGCTCAAACTTTCATATTTTTTTCAAATTTAGCCCAACGTTAGTGTTTTTGTTAAGTTTACTGACGTGGTTTGCTAGGTGTATCAGAAACTTTAATTATTAATACACGTTAGCCAAAATTAACACAACAAATGAAGATTAATGAAATGATGTCGTTATTTAAAAATGACCTAAAATAGATTACGCAGCTCTGATGACTTTACGTTTTGATTTTAGTTTTTTCTTTCGTTTTTAGTTTGTTCTCTCGATGCTCTCACTCTTCGATTTTCAAATTACACAGCTCCGACGCCTTCATATTAGGGATATCAGAAGAATGAACTAAAAATTAAGAGCTTATTGGTGTAGTACGCTGTAATGTGAGAGTAATTTGAGACGTTAGAAGAATAAACATAAAACAAAGGTTTGAGGAAATTGAGAGAACAACAAATAACATCGGGCTAGAATTTAAGAAAATTGAAAATTTAAGCATTTTATTGCCACTTTTTTAAGTTTGAGCTATAATTAAAAAAATTAAAAATTTGAGCATTTTATTGTTACTTTTTTAAAGTTTAGTTGTAGTTAAAAAATAACAAAAATTTGAGTTTTTTTTAGTAATTAACTCTATTGAATATCGTGAAATTAGTAATCATATCTTAAATGAGCAATATCAGTAGATTAATACATATGAATTGTAATTAATTTAATGTTTTAAAAGCAAACAAACTTACCTTTATGATTTATTGTTTAATTTAAAAATTATTATATATAATTATACTTTATGAAAATTAATATATTACATTTATTTTCATTTTATTTTATAATTTTTAAAATTATTACTTATTTATAATCTTATTTAGTCATTTAATAATCTTTTTTATAAATTATGTTAAATTTTATTTATTTTTAAATAACATAATATTAAAAAATTTAAAATTTAATATTATATAGTTTTTAAAATTATAATAATTAAAAAATTAACAAAAGAGCACTATGATAACAAGGCCTTTTACTGTCTTAAAAACCGAGATTGGGCCAATCCATCAAACGGACAAAGTTAACCGAGGAGAAGGATTGCCTAAACCAGATTACCAAACGGCGAATGCAGTTGCGCGCGAACTGAACATTTTCTAGAGTCGATTTGATTCACGATATTGCTCAAGTGAGACGTCTTCAGGAGTAGAAAATCCTCTTCGCGCAGAGAGGATCTTGGCCATCGTTACGATAGCTGTTAGCAGATGCAGAGAACGTGTCCGCTCCTGTTTCGTGCTGTGTATGTATGGAGTCTGCAGCTGGAAATTTGGCGCTGTTCTTCAATGTTCTATTCCTAGGTAAGATATAGATAACAAGAACGGGGTTACTTTTGGTTTTTGTTCTTTTGCTCTGTTAATTTTGACAATCGCTTATCAGTTTCTAATATTTTATTCAAACTTGAACTATTTATGTGCGTATTAGTTCAGTGAATGCTGAGCTCTGTGGTATCCGGAAGGAAACAGGCAAAACATGTCACTAAATGTTTCTGTGAATGAGAATTTCTAGTGATGACATTGAAAGGCCCAACCGTCTATCTTGCAATCTGATATATGCTTCGACATTTGAGTTAATTTGGATATCTAGATTTTTGGGTTCATTGAGGAATGGAGCTGGTGAACTGTAATGTGGGTATTGATGAACTTAATTTAAAATGATTTTCTACTTAATCAGCATGACTGGATAAATAGATTTTTTCTCCTGGAAAAGTGGAGTTATGACATATTTTTTGAATTCCACCAAAAAGTTTTTAGAATGGCTGTGTTGTACCATATTTTGAATTAGATGCAATTCAGCTTCGGAGATATCGTGTGTGTAATCTAAGACTAAATGCAGATTTCAATGTGGAATATACATTAAGCCTGGTACTTCGGAAAATGCATGTGGGGCTGCGATTACAAGTGTGGAAGTTTTCTTATCACTTAAACAGAAGTTGATGCACAGGACTATCTTCAGATTCTGACTTCGATTCCTTTGGTGTGGCCTATGACGACTATTTACTGTTTTAATAGTCTTTTCACCATAAAGAAACCAAGCATCTGAAACATTCTGCTTGAAGTTAGTCTCAGTATGCTTAACATGGAGAGGCTTATGAAAGTCAAATTGTGTATGTCCCTTTTTTGTTCTGTTTAAATTGCAGATGCTACAAAATGAGTGACTTAGACAAATAATTGACTGTTGAATCCTGTTACAACCCTACAGTGCTAGATTCTCCTAACATTCTGAATCAGAGGCCATTATATTAAAAAGATGGTTTTGTTTCAGTATTCTTTCTGATTTCTTTTCTATGTTTGTAGTCAATGATTGTAAGATAAGTAGTCCCTTTTTTTTTAATTAGAAGGTAAGAAGCATTTGTGATCTGGTAACATTGTACCAATTACTAATCATGTTATTCATCAATACGTGGCTTCTTTTCAGCGCCCTTTTCATATGTAGGATCGTTTTCTGGGATGAATAATTTAGTCGCTTCTTGTTGTACTTGCATAACATAAGAAGAAAGAGTTATCTATTTTCGCATTAAGGCGCCTTCCCCACTTGCCGGACCTTTGGCTTTGGAACACAAAAACATAAACATGTTCACTTTCACCAGAATGGTATTGCTTTTCGAAATATTCTTTGGCCTGGAGCAAGGATTGCCAAAGGGTCGTAGGTGGATTTTCTCTGGACAAAAACTTTCCACTGTGGGCCAAAGTGGGCTTGCCAGTCTTCCTGCGTAGTGTAGTGGGGCAGGTATTGTTTTACCCCAAGATTTGCTGTTTCACAGAATTCTAGAATTCTTTTATTCTGAGTTAAAATATGTTCTAAGCTGTCAGTTCCTGCGGAAGAGTTAACTGCAGAGGAAAGAAATGCCACTTGGTAGAAAATATCTTCCTCAGGAGTAACAGCAGATGTTCTGTTGTCCCACCTGAAATCAGGAGCAGCAAGTTAATCAGTGTACAAGGGTCTGAGAATTTGGTGTAATAAGTTCATAGCATTTAGAAGACTATTAAAACGGTTACTTTGATTTGTTAACTGGGTAAATAAGGATGGGGCCATTGCTGGTCGTTGTAAGTATATTTCCAAAGACTTCTTCTGCAAAAGCTTGTATGTTGCTTTTAGGGATAAGAAGATTGAGCCATGGATGTGGAACTTCCCACAAGCCTTTTGACTGCAGCTTGACCTCTGACACATGAACTCTGTCCAAGAACTCTCCGTATGAAACTTCTGTGAGAAATAGTGTTGGTTGAATATATTTTAATAGGGACAGCTCGTTCATGATCTCCTGCATGGTGAGAAAATTATACTTAGTTGGATTGTGTTTTCTTTTATCCAAGAAGTCCACTATATGGTGGCCCATTACAGATTACCTCATGTTGATGGTCTGATTCATCAGTGTTGAAGTACTTTGCCAATTCTAAACAAAATAGAGTTTTTCCATCCGATTTAAACTGACTAGCCTGCACTGGGTCTTGAGGATCAAACGACGACCTCCAGTTGTTTAGGATACCAGTCCTGTTAATTATCACAAATCCTTCAATGTAGTCAAAAGCTTTTTCTGCTGCTATTAAATGCTCCTGATCTCTGGCAAATGTGGTAAAATCTGAGTAGAGAACTCTAATCCATTTCACCTATCCAGAATATAGAGATATTTGAGAGATTTTCTTTTTACCATACTACAGGACGACTGATTCTTTTTTCTTGTTCTATATAGCTTACATATGGTGTCAGTGTTCATATGTTACCTTCTGAGGTGCTGCTTCAAGCGATATCCTTGCCCTTGTAATGATGCCAAACTGACCAAGTCCTCCAAGAACACTGTAAAATAGGTCATCGTTTTGATTCTCTGAGCAATTTAGGACCTCTCCTTTTCCTACATGCAACGGTTACCTGGTAAGCAGTTATACTATGCTGAATTTTGCAATTCATATACACGTGTAAATGTGCCAGATGCATGCATATGTTTGCACTTTCTAGCGTAACTATATATATTTTTTCCCACGTTTTTTGTATCTTAACAATTAGTTATGCTCAAAATTGTGGTGTCTTTCATAAAACCAGGCAACTTCAGGATGATCCTGGCCTTTATACAAACTATTACTTATTATGATTTTTATTAGAATTTTTAATATGGATAGAGTTTAGAATTTTTAATGTGGATAGAGTATAGAGCCTGGTAAAAAGAATTAGATTTGGGTTCAACTATTACCAAAACTGGAACTGAACATCCACTTGTCACTTGAAATAAAGGCAATGATAATCGGATTGGCCGGTAGGATTGGATATACAGACAAACAATTAGAAAATTAAGAGTTTGGACTAGACCTACTCTAATATTGTATTAGAACTTTTAATATAGATAGAATATAAAGCTCATTAATGAAAATTGGGCTTGAGTCCAACTATTACTAAAATAACTAAAACTAATTATTTGATTAGTGAGATGTTACTATTTATTAACTCTTTAATATTTTCATTTTTAACCGGGGATAATCTTAACAATTTTTACTAAACAAACCTGTCACGACTTCCAACTGATGGACGTTGCTTATCTGAGGGCCATGCCGAAATGCCTGCCCACTAATCCCAGCATTGGACAGAGTACCTCCAATGGATAAATGCAGGTAGTCTGTCCACGACTTTGGCGCTAATCCATATTTGAGGGTTTCGTGTAGGACATTTATCCACAGCTCACCACCAGATACGTCTACATATGGCGCCTTTCCAGTGTAAACATGCATTTTAGGACTCCGTAGTGCTTCCATGTTGATAACAATTCCATGGGGGGCTTGTGCTTGACCCTGGAGTGAGTGACCATGGCCTCTTGCAGCCACGGTGATATTGGAATGGGCACCCAAGTGCCAAATATGCTTTATAGTTGTGGCAATATCAGAAACTGACTTAGGATGTAATACTGCCAAGGGTAGCATTTGAAACCTATGGCCAAAGTCTGTTGCGGCGTGATGAACTTCATCAAAGGTGAGGTCTCCATCAAAGGTAAGTGTTCTTAATGAAGGAAGGTTGCTGGAACAACAAGGCTTTGTTCGTATGGTTATGCAGTTGAGGAACAAGAACATAAAGCTTCTCCAGAAAAACATATTATTGTGTGTGAGGAAGGGTGAAAGTGGGTATGCCATTTTTCTGCCGGAAAATTCGATGTTAAGAGATTTAAGATGTTATCTATTGTGCTTCTTCGGTTCTCCTTTTTGGGTTTTCTCTTTTACGTTTTAGTTGTTTATAAGGGCCATCATATGGTATGGATTACAAGTTGAAGAGGAAAAGCCACAAAAAGAAAGATTTAACAAATCTTTTACTTTTTTCTAACAGTTGCAACCACAATCTCATCTTTTGCAATAAAGACAACTATGTCTTAGAATATTTTCTCTTTAGCATTTTTAAGGATACTTTCCTCATTTTTGCTAAAAAGTAAATGGCATAACAGATATGCCAATTTCTCCACATGGTCATTGTTCATGTCTTACACCGATGGCTGGTGATAGATTGTGTTCCTTATGTACTTAATAGTTGTCGGAATGTGAGCAATAGTATCTATCTTTGAGAGTAGATGAGAGAGACAATGGGACCTCACGATGAATTACTTCAGCCCAGGTACGGTTCTTCTGGGGCCGATTGGGCACGTGATTTCACATGCTTGTCTGCTTTATGCCAGGTTAGAATGTGACTGATTTTATGTTTTCTTTGGCCAGGAGGTTAATTAACTGAAAGGTGTAAATGGGAACTTGGAGGATGAAGGCAATGAAAAGCCTAATGAAGGCAATGAAAAGCCTATCTTCTGCTGTTTATTGTTTGTTTTGAGACTTAGTTCTCACTCCCCAGCATCGGGACAGGTTTGAATGATTCTGATGTTTATTTGTTCTCGAGTGTCTTTAAATTAAGGGCAATGCAGTTACTGCTTATTAACTTTTTATGTCAACTTGACACTGCTAACAAGTGGCAGATGTGCAAGCCCTGGAAGGAGGTATCTGTCACTTCCCCCTCGGATTCTAGCACCCTTGACGAGGGGAACACAAAGATTCTAACGAGACTTCATTTTATCCAGAAATCTGGATTAAAAGCATGATATTAAAGAAAAGGAGCGAGTATTCTGATGAACTTTATGTTTGTTTGTGGTACCAGAAAAAGGAAAAAAAAGAACAGTGAGTGATCAACTTTTGAAGAGCTGGTGAGTTGCTCCCCGTATCAAGTGTCTGCTTATATTCATTCTAATGCAAAACCCTAAATTATCTCATGAAAAAGAAGAGCACGATAATACCAAAACAGTATGATAGTAACAACCAGAATAATAATAGTAATAATAATACACAGTGGAAAACAACTTGACTAGAACTTACCTTGACCAGTCATTTGGGCCTCCTTACCCACTTGGTTATTTCAACATTCTTATGTTGGGTTTGACAACAATGTACTATAACATGAATCAGGATTGTTTAATAACGGTGTTGTTTTTAAGGCTTTGGAATAATAAAATTCTTTCTTATAATTAGTGGAGATAGCACAAAATTAACTTTAATTATGATATGTTGGTGTAAGAGTCTGAACTTGATGTAACATTTTGATTTGTGGTGAAAAACCCAATCCTTCGTTACATGCTCATATTCTTGGAGACAGACCTAACCCATAGACTCTAGTTAGAGAAATCAAAGACAAAACTAACAGTGACATGACTAGATAAGAATTTCTTATAGGATTAAATCTTTTATATCGGATATGGTATTTTTATCATGTTTTATTAAATTTTGTTTACATATTTACATAAATTTTATTTAAATATATAAATAAGATTTAATAAAATAGGTTGAACCAGAATAAATGAAACAAAAGATTTGAACTAATTACGTCACCTTTCAATGCTTCAATTGTGGATTGCAAAGCTCTCCTTTCTGAGTCTAGAATTGTAGCATTTGTTATCTGACAAATCAAGAGGACATCCTAGTGTGGCTGATCCATAATGTCTGCACAATTTGAACATGCGATTGGCCAGTTCGAGACTTTGGAGTAGCCAATGATGACCATCGAAGTAGGCAAATTGCCACTAGTAACGGTGAGATTGCTTAGGGTCTAGCAATGCCTTAATCATCAAAATCCCAATTATATCTGAAAATACAAATATTTCACTTACTAGAGATTGGTGTGGCACAATTTTGATTTTAAACATATGTACTATGCATATATAATCAATTCTTATCATGTTCCTTATCTTCACCTTGTTTAACGTTAATCAATCTCGTCCTGTCTCCTCTCACCACTACACCCACACACGCACATAGATTTATAAGTTAAAAGTTTAGCAAAAAGCCTATGATCTAGCCCTGTTCATATCTCATGTTTGGTCTTCCTCCTTTCATAATGAGGGATTGAATAAAAGATGAACCTAATGCTTCTTATTCAACGTTAAAGAAAAAGAATTTTCTATTTGCCATTCTATCTAGTGCAATCACTTCTAGTATGTTACTATATACAGAAGCAACATGAACGTGCATGAGGGGTTGGAAGTTGGATTCTTCGATAGCTAGCTAGCTAATAGGGGATGGAGATGTGTACTTTTAACCACTAAGCAATACTTTAAAAGCATGATTATGTGTTAATGGAACTCCGTAATATCATTATAATAGTGAATCTTTTTCGAAAGTTTTTTAAGTTAGTAATGCTTTATCGTCTGCAGAATTGATGAAGAGATGAAGTGTCCAGCTCCAGCATCAATACTGTGAGTTTTTCCAATGTTTGTTACTACATATTCTATACAAGCTACGCATATAAATAGATATATATTGAAGCCAACCCTCTAACTAGCATATCAGAACTTGTAAAGATTGTAGAGTTAAATATACTGGATCGTATGTGATATGAAATTTTTTTATTTCAATTTCTATGTTTTGAAAATTATTTTTTATTCTTTAATTTATTTTTAACTATTACATAACTGTTTTTGTTTTATTTCTTTAGTTTTTTAATCTATTTTTATTCAAGACAAGGTATTATTAAAATTCTTAAGTTTCAATATGATGTTATTTTATAATTATAAATAAATATAAAATTAATAAAATGTAATTTATATAATTATTAAAAATACTATAAAAAGTGAAAATTAATTTCCAAGATATAAAATTAAAATAAGAAAAGATTAAATCATCAGTCTAATTAATCTAAAATTGTATATAAAAATTCAAACCAAAAAAACAAAACTTTTAAAAGTTAGTATCTATAGTGAATAACTCATTTTAAATGCTTGTATTTTCAGCAACTGCTCTGAAATTTCGTGGAAAGAAAGTGAAGGCACGTTACTTGCAATCTGCACATTGCACCTTCCAAAAGTAAACAGTATCTTTTGAAAGGAGAATAGAGATGGGAGATGGGAACTATGGAGTGTCAAGCTCGGCAATCCTCCATCGTTCCATGTGCTTATCACAAAGTACAATTTACTTTCATTCTTCCCCAGTTAGTAGTTATCATCATCATTGTTATCATATCTAGGCATTGTGCCTCCTACAATTTAGTCAACAGTCACCTTATGCAATATGAATCTTTCCTTAAGATTTTTCCACTGTCCTTTTCTTTACTTCTCTACCACAAATTCCTCCTTCAACTACTACTGCTGCTCCTCCTCCTTCCGAATTTTGACAAGTATAGCAATGCACATATATAGAGTCAGCACCCAACGACACTACCATCAAGTATACGTACGTACTCCACATGAAAGTTCCTTCGAAAGCACCGACTCTTTCTACTTTTACCATTTGCGTCGTGTTTTTACGTGTATTTCATGCTGGAAATAAGATTCACTACTAGTGTTCTTAATAATTTCTCTGCCACTGGTTCTGATATTCCCAGAAAATGAGACTTGCATTATTGATCCAGTCTAAAAAGAAGACTTTGAGAGGTGATGGCTGATAGGTGCGTAACTGTAGTGGATCTTGAATTCCTTACAGGTAATAATTGCATCCTTTTGGCCTCTTAGGTTCCAATTTTCCTGCCAAGTTTGCTGATAATTATTATCTAATTGGAAAATTGACCTATTTTGAAATATTTTTTAACGACCATTATAACCATTATAATAAATGTAATAATTATTAAAGATTAATAAGTAAATACAATAAATTAAACTTATGGACAATCATGTAACACATAATATAGACCTTATTATGTGTCATGGATCATTCATGAAAGTGTTAAAAACGAAAAAAACGCGAAATACTGGATTTCGGTTTCATCTCTTTTTTCGAAGCCGTTTTCGTTGCCAAAACGAGTTCTAATTTTTCGGGACCTTCACAGAATATAATCATTGACACGTGGTTAACGCCTTTCTATAATTTTTTCAAAATATAAGCGTTCTTAACTCGTGAAATAGGGCACACGCCTCCACGCACACACGTGCGTTCACTGTATGGTGAGTGCGTTGCACACGCCGTCACGCATCCGCATCCCTACCGTTCACGTGTCGAAACAGATGCGGACGCGTATAACGCACGCACCAAACTCCTCTGTCTCCCTGTGGAGCCACGTGGCGAGAACCAACCAAAACGCCTCCAAGCAGTTACTGTAGCACTGTCGAGCACGTGCTTAATGGTGCTATCACCCTCCGACGAGGAGGGCAATTTTCGACAACCCGAAGTTCGTTTTCTCTCCTTTTGACTCGTTTTCGACCCATTTTTTATAGCTAGCTTTATGTATTCCACTTTTACATAATCATATACGCAAAAAATAGAAAAACGAATTAAAAACTGAAGAAAACAATAATTGACGAAAATCGAAAAACCTTCGTTTCCGGCAACTCGATCACTTAACCGCTCTGATACTGCGTGTAACATATAGCATAGACCTTATTATGTGTCCTGGATCATAAAAGGGTTAAAAACAAAGAAAATGTGAAATACCTTATTTCGGTTCCATCTCTTTTTTCAAAACTATTTTCGTTGCTAGAATGAGCTACAATCTTTCGGGACCTTCACGAAATATGATCACCAACATGTGGTTAATGTCTTTCTATAGTTTTCTCAAAAAATGCTTTTAACAGGTTAGAGGATCCGTATGCTTACGAATAATACATGCAACTGTAAGAGACCTTAATTTTTATATATAGCTTCCATATCAAGCTTCTCCATCGCAAGCCTGATATGAGTCCGGTCTATACTAATTGGGATTCATTTCCCTTCTGAACTTTGACTCATTAATTTAGATTATTTATTGAGTCACTTTATTACCCTTATCTGGATCAAATTACAAAACTTAACCGATAATTTATTGAAAAGCCAAAATTGCAATTGATAGTTGTCTATATAATGAGAAAGGACAAAATTGTCCAACAAATCAATCAATCAATAAAGTAAGTGAGATACAAGTATATTTATATTTCAAATTATTTAGAAAATATTATTGTGATATTAAAATTTTAAAAAACTTTATACTAAATTGTTCCAAATTATTTTAACAAAAATTTTTATTAAATTAAGTAGAATCAATTATGAATTTATTACATATGCAAATTTTAAAATAAAAACAATTTATGTTAAAATAATTTTTAAAAATATATTAAAATTTTTTGTTAATAAAAATTTAATAATTTAGGATACTAAAAATAAATTTAAATGAATAGAAATACACCAAAAATAGACTATATATTATATGTACCCAGATGATTTGGAGTTCACATTAATTAACAGGTCCAAAAATAATATAATGTTTCATTTAGAATCATGTGCCTTCGGGTAAGGTCATATTATTGAAGATTGTCCTAAACACTTGACACTATTTAATGATTAAAGTATTTTTTATAAAGCTTACATCATTTTCCCATAATGTTATAAAATTACACTATTTGACTAATTTTCAAACTGCACAATAATTTAAATTACTTATTTTAAATAAATTATATAATAAATAATTTAAAATTAACTACATTACTAAGGCAATCTCCAATTTATCTCAAAAATATAGGAGAAACACCAAAATAGAGGCGAATAGTACTGTAGCATCTCTCTATTATTGGTCATTTTTTTAATTTTTAGTTTTTTAATAATTATTAATAAAAGGTAAAATAAATATGTTGAGAATATTTCTTTTTTGTGTGAAAAATAGAATTGTAGATTAAAATAAAAAATACCGTAATATCTCTAAAATATAAAAAATTCTACTCTATTTTAAAAAAATAAGTTAAAAATTGCGGAATAAAATATGTTATATTTATAAGTAATTTATCTTTTATATGATTTACAGTGTTTTTATCATATTTTATTAAATTTTATCTTTATATTTATATAAAAAATATATAAATATATTAATAAAATTACATAATAAATGATTGAAGCGTGCTTTCACTTGGAGCTATTGTCAGAGTTATCAGGACACACGGCCTGACATGTCAATTTCTTTGGTTTGTACCACGACAAATAGATGTCGGCTGCAGCAGTTTTTCTCCGAAAACCATGTGCCTGCCTACACTACATTAGGTCATTAGCTATAGGATAGGGCCAAGTCCAAAGGGAAAATGAGGGAAGTTGAGTGAGACTAGTGCAGTCTGTCTAATCCATTTTATCATAGAATAGCTTTGCTGGTGGACATGGATCAGAAACGTGACTATTAGGATATTGTTTACATTCATTACCTCTAGGCCTAATTTCCCCGAGTGCTTCCTCGCCTTTAAACTTTCACGTATGGCTGACAAAATTTTGGTTTTAAATTAAATGAGTATAATTTGGATAAAAGTAAAAATTTTATAATTTTAAATTAGTTTGAAATTTTTTTTTTTTTTACCAAATCGACCCAGAACTGAATCAAATTGGAAAATACTCAATTCGATTCGAAACTAATTTATCCAATTTTAATTAATAATAAAAAGCTATTAAATTGCACCATCTTCTTCTCATCCCTTTTTTTCTGTAAAACTAACAAAAAATTATAGTAAAGAAAGTTAAATTATAATTATCTAGTTGAAGTTCAAACCAAACAAATGATAAGTCTAGAATCAAATTCAAAAACAAAAATGCAATTACCAAATTCAAAGTCTTCAACAAAATTATAAGAAGAAACCACATAGACACAAACAGTAAATTTAAAACCAGTAAACCATATTATTCATACTACAAATTCAAACCAAATAAAACATACAAGAAATAACAAATCCTTCCTCATCAAACTCTTCATATTCTACTCTTTATGTCCCAAAGACTCCATGATATGAAAAAAAAAAAAGGTGACACAATTTAGCTAATAAGTATATAACAATCAAAACTTAATACAATAAATTAGAATAAAGTAATGATTTTTTTGAAACAATATTTTTTTGCCATTTTTAAATTTAGATTGGGCAATTTTAATTGGTTTTAAATGTTCGATGTCGACCAATTTTAAAAATTCAGACATTTTGTTCAATTAGGCCAACCCAGATCTAGATTTGATTTTAATTCAAACAAAAATCGATCAACCCAGTTTAAATTCAGTCAAAAAAATTCTAACTCATATCTATTTTTTTTTAATCAGATAAAATCGAGTTATCGATTCAGACAAAAAATTTTCAAGTGTACTTTCAGGTTTTACTCTAATTTACCACTAGTGTATGTTAGTGATACATTAGTAAACATATAATGATAATCTTTCTTTGACTCGAAATTCAAGGAGAGAGGAACAAGGCTAGCAATTGACTGGTCTAAGTTTAAGGTGGCGGTTGGATAGTACAGAAAAATGGTAATAGGAATGAGAATAAATATAGTGAGGAATGAGAATGGATATTATCATTATAATTATAATGGTTGGTTAAGAGGAAGGAATGATTATCATTACAATTGATAATGATTGGTGTGTAAAAAATATTAAGAAATAAAAACTTATTATATTTTAACTAATTAACTAATTATATTTTCATTAATTAATTAGTTACAATAAATTTTAATTAATTATATAGTAACTAATTAATTAATATTTTAATTAATTATATTATAATTAATTAATTATAATATTTTAATTAATGAATAATTATATTTTAATTTGTTATATTTTAATTAATTTTAGTGTAATTAATTAATTAATATATTTTAATTAATTATAATGTGATTAATTATATTTTAGTTAATTAATTAATTACAATATTTTAATTAATAAAAGAATTATATTTTAATTAATTATATTGTAAACAATTAATTAATTATAATATTTTAATTAATGGATAATTATATTTTGATTAATTATAATGTAATTAATTAATTAATTTTACTATTTTAATTAATTAATTTGTATTAAAAATATTTATAAAAAAACTACTAATTTATTTATAATGGGGCACTTTACAAAACAATAATACCTATTCCTCTAGATTATGAGAAGAATAGAGTATTACTCAAAAATAGATAATCAAAATAATAACTCTATAATCATAGTCTCTTACTAAACTCAATCTTTTATTTCATACCTATGCTCCATTCTTTTTTTTTCATACCTACTAAGCAACTACACCCTAAAATGATATCCAGTTAAATGTACTTTCAGCATATATATGTAGGAGGAGCAATCTTCCATATCAAGATCCAATGGCATGGCAATGGTGGCCAACTGCATTAACAGTTCTTTAATCTTTGAGCCGCTAGCCTGAACTCCATTGGAACTTGGGAGGTGCCTTTCCAAGATTGAATCAATTGGAAGAGACGAGTTTATGTTAGTACGGCATTATAATATTTCT
Source organism: Erythroxylum baracoense (assembly GCA_025629805.1). Classification (NCBI taxonomy): domain Eukaryota; kingdom Viridiplantae; phylum Streptophyta; class Magnoliopsida; order Malpighiales; family Erythroxylaceae; genus Erythroxylum; species Erythroxylum baracoense. The sequence goes on from JAOTAY010000004.1 coordinate 545,097, forward strand.
TTTTTCAAATGTTTTAGTATTGACATCTCCCGACTTACTACCTAAGTTCTGCCGCAATGTCATGGACTGAAATGGCTACGTTTTATTCCGTATTCATCAATTAGTTGATGGTAATCGAATATGGTCGGGGAGATTGCTTCTCATTCCTTAATTAGAGGTCTTAAGGTTGAGTCATGAGAATGAAAAGACCTATTTGACCAGTACTTTATCTTTTACGACTAATTCGGTGCGAGTGAGAATTAGTCTGGGTGTGGATGACTTAAAGGCGTCTTCTTATAATTGGGACCCTCCTAGAACACCTCATAAGTTCACCAAAAAAAATCAATTAGTTGATGGTGGGTTGATTTTGGTTATAGTTTTCAAGTTTTTGGCCAGCATTAGAGTAAGCAAAAAGGTCCAGATTCAACACGATCCAATCTAAAGTCAATGAATAAATCCGATTGGATTAACTTTAGACCGAGTTTAAGCATAGAAAAAACTTTAGGCTTAAGTTTAAGGATTTAGTCCAGCTTGATTCAAATTGTCCCATCCAAACTTATCAAAATTTATCTAAACTTATGTACCGTTTGATTATACTTTTATTTTTCAGTTGTAGTTTTTAGTTTTCGTTTTTAATTTTCTGTTTATGTTTTTCTTTTAAATAAAAATAAAATTTTGTTTGGTTGTTAATGTTAATGTAGTTATATTTTTATCACTGATAACAATACATATTAGATAAAACTTAAAGATAAATTATTTTTAATTAAATAAAATTTTTAAATCTCTTATATAATATTTATTAACAAATTATTAATAAAATTATGTTATTTTAATAAAATAAATAATTTAAAAATTAAAAATTTATTTACAAATTAATCTTTATTTGAAATATATTTTAATTATTAAATAAAATTTTATTTGAATATTTATATATTTTAAAAATAATTATATTTTTAATAATTATTAAAATTTAATTACATATAATTTAATTATAAAAATAAAATAAAATAAAATAATTCATAATTTTAATTTATTAAATATAAAATCTAGAATTAAATTATTCATAATTTTTATTAATAATTAAATAATATATATTTAAATGACAGTAGATCAAATTATGAAAAAACAGAAACAGGAAATAAAAATCACTTTTTATAGTTTTCATAATTTTTAAAAATTGGAAGAAACTAAAACTAAAAACCGAAACTAAAAACTAAAATTTAAAAACAACACCTTTTTTTATTAAATTTGAAAACAAAAAAAAAATAGAAATAAACACTCCCTTGAATTAAAGCATAAACATAAATTTTAGTCCAAAATCTGCTCGAATTTAGGTTTTATTTATTTAAGCCTATAAACAGATTTTGGGCTCAATTAGTCCATTGTCAAAGCCTAAACAACACTAGCTGACTTTAGATGACTGATACATTCAAGTAAATTAGAATAGATGTTATCCATCTGATATACATATTGATAGCAGCTAAAAACCAACGACTGCACCCACAAACATAGTACTACTGGATCTCGTCTCAAATTAGTTTTGTTTCAACTTCTGAACACACTATGATTATCCCATGTCCGAAACGAGTAGTCTGAATTGAAGCTGAGGTCCTTCAAGGTCCGACAAGATCTTATAGGACCTTGAACGCCTTTCAAGCTCGGAGACCTTTGCTGGTATGCACCTAGCTTCCCAAACCTACCATTTCTTGCAACTTCTGAAGTTGCAGACGGTGTAAGATGGACCCTATTCTTAGAAGGTGAATAGCTATCCGAGTATGCATCAAAACCACCAGTCCTTAGCTTTGGTGAGCTCATCGATCTTGCTTTTGCTTTGGCAGATTCAGTCGCTGCCATGTAAGTTGGAACCACAGGAGATCTTGAAAAGCAATTGTCTTCTCCAAGTGAACTCTGCTTTCTGTGAAAGGACCTTCTTGGAGCTGCCATTGGAGAATCCAATCCTTCAATGTGATGCTGTCTTGACAAACCTCTCAGCTTAAGTTGTTTTCCTCTATATTCCACTCTAGGCTTTGCATCTGAAGTTAAAACCGAGTCCAAATCCTCAAGTTCTCTACTTTTAGCAATCTGAGTATCTACCCATTGCTCTAACCAGTACTTCCATCTTCCATTTACCTTGTTTCGTTCAGTTTCTGCAGAATTCTGTAACGTTTTTTTGTGCATAATGAGAAAATGAATTTGAAGATAGACAACAGCAAGATTTTAACTAGAAATTTTCAGGTCACTGCGATAATGGTGATTACAATTTGAAACATAGGAATCTGAAAGTAATAGATGTATAGAGATGGAGAAGGTTACCCGATGACCAAATGCGTACTCTCTGATACGCTCTCTCTTCATTGCAGCCTCTTTCCTGCTTAGAAACGTAGCATCTGCCTCTTCTTTGGTCAAGATGCTCCCATCCCATCGCTTTTGACTGTTCATGTCCATCTGAAGATACAATAGCTTGTTTACCTTGGAATCCTTGAAAGAACAAACGATCAATGGCATCGAATCTGATTCGAAACAATATTCTGTTATGCAAAATCTTGTATTTCAACCACTGACCTTTATGGTCTCGTCTTTCAAATTCTGTAAATCTTCTTTCTCATCCCATTGACAAGTTCCTTGGAAAGGTTGATTTCTCCTTGCACAGGTTTGTGACTGAATATTAATAATGGACTGTAAGCATTTCAAAGTACTGATAGCTTGACGTCTCACATTTCGGCCTCTAATGATAGCCTGAAGCCTCACTATACCCTTCAATGCCCGCAAAGCTTTTCTTGCCTGCAAATTCTCCAAATGATACTAATTCTTCTATTCTTATGGGATCGTGTAACAAAAACAAATTCAATCCCAGACAAAAAACAATCCACAACTCTTACAAGGTAACCCCGAAATGCAGTTTGAATTCGAAGGGCAGCTAATTCTTGAATCTCCGTCTGACATATTTGGGTATAGGAGGACTCAGCGGGTTGCTTTATAATGGCTGAAACCTCTGTTTCATGGCAGTATTGAGCCTTAGGAACCCCAGTGAGAAAAACAACCTGAGCAGCCTTAAATGCAGTTTCAGCAGCAGCAGCAGAGGCTAGAGCAACACTTAAAGCATGCTTGTTATGTTCTTCCTCTGCGTCAATCAGTGCTGTTCTTTCCCTTGGAGGTGATGATGATGGTGCTTCAACGGCAGCTAACCTGCTCTTTACCTTGAACCTTCCAAAGAATAACCATCTTCTTCTCTTGTCCTTCTGACAACAGTAATACACCATCAATGACTCAAATTAATGGAAACTTAGCGATTGCAAGTGTTGAAAACTCATGTACCTTTTCGTTTTTTGATTGCTTGTCCAAGAGAAAGAATCTTTTCACAAGATTGAACCAACTCTTCTTACCCATTAATGCACTATTACTGACTGCAATAAATCGGATGACTGATGATGATCTTCATGACTATGCAACTAGCACCAATATAGCATGTATTCTGTCAGTTTCTTTGTCAAATCAATCCATTGGAACATTATGAAATGAAAGGAGAAAAAGATTGTCTTCATTGAGGAGAGTAGTTAACAAAAATAAGGAGTGCCAAATCATATAAATCCGGAAATGAATGCATACTGTGGAGATGACTTGGAGAAGAAAAAAAGTCATTCTATCAACGTCAAAGGCTGCCTATTACTCTCTCTCTCTCTGCAGTTGTTTTTGCCTTAAATCTGAATTCGATGTTGATAGTGGATGCAGAAATAAACTGATCGCTTACCATCCCAGGAAATCCAGTGATTTTGATTTACCAACGCCGATTCAAAGATTTGTCAACTCTTTGAAGTTACTAACAAGACCTCTGGAAATATTGAAACGAGCACAAAGCTACAAAGAGAAATCGTTAGTCAATGAAATAGATGAGTTGAAAGCTGATTTTTTTTTCACCCTCGAGGAACTGACATCACAAACATCAAAAGGTCTGCTGACTTTATGAGTTGGAAGAAAATTCCTGATATGGGCATGTTGGTTTATCGATGCAATCATTCATTTCATCTCATGAAGAGTTTTTATCTGCTCAAAGTAGTGGGCCTTTAATAAAACCACTGTTTCTGAAGAAAGGTAGAAGCATCCTCTGTTTTCATGGCGGCAAACTCTGCTTTCTGAATTATGAAAAGCCTTTCTCAGCTTTATGGGACCTCTTATCCTTTTTTTCCAACTTTCATGTTCCTCAACCACTGTAATGTCTGTAGTGTCTGAAATTATCGTAGTGCCCTCTTCTTAGTCGATTATGATGCCCCATTGATGGCTACTTTCTAGCTAGGGAAAGTTATGGCTATTCCCGGCTATGGATTATCAAAATACAGTCTCCTAAATTCATCTTAATCATTATGCAAAGAGGAGTTGAAAAATGACTTCTCTTCTTCTTCCTCTCCATTTCCGAATGTTATTTTTCTATACTTCGTCTCTGTCATATTTATTGTGCAAACTCCTGAAGAAAGAAGCATCTCCAAGGACAGGTTGAATGAGGCTTACTACTGCACAGAGTTGGAAACAGACAGGTAGGGGCATTATTGAGGGAAGTTGGAATGAATGATATGTAGAGAAAATTGCAGGACAGGAGGCATTGAAAGCCAGCTGTATGAGGGCCCTGGAAGAACTAGTGTGACGATTCTTTATCATCTTTTTCAGGATCATAAAAGTTTAGTCCTTCAGTTGCAGTTGAGATGGTACTCTAGCTTTAGAGTTTCTTGGAGTCACAAAACTTATAGTTACCAATAACATTTTTTTAAATCAGTATAATTAACAAACGTTCACTTTATGAATACTTAATAATCTTCATCTCTGGATTAGTTTGAGTGTCGATCGCTTAAAGGCGTCTTCTCATAATTGGGACCCTTTTAAAACACCTCGTGCATTAACCTAAAAAAAAATCTCCATCTCAGTGTCAGTCTCAATCTCAATTTTAGTTTTAAGTCCCCTTTCTAAGTTTAAAGTAAGAATTTTCTTTTCTTTCTGTCAATTTTGGAGTCAAAAAATTATATTGATCAAGGTAGGGTTGACATAATTTCTCGCCCTAACTTGATCAACTCAACTTGACTGAAGTTAGCATATTCGGCTTGAATTGATCGATCTTCGATCTGAATTTGTGTTTTGAAATTTCTTAGAATAGATTTAAGTTTGACCAATTGCTAGTATATCTTTTATTATTAGGCTCTTTAGGAGTGGTTTAGGAGTGGTCAAGTTGGTGGAGTGGGGGACATAGGGTCAAAAAGTTTTGTATTCGAATCTCCTGATTTATACTCTCAATCGAGCTTGTCGTATAAGAATTGTCTAGTGCGGAGTGCCCGATTGGTATGATTTGCAGGCTATTGAATCAATCTGAAAGTTTATCCAGTATATATCCAAAGGATATTCGACTTGAAGTTAGCATATTAAGCTTGAATTGATTGATCTTTGATTTGAATTTCTTTTTTTAAAATTTCTTAGACTAAATTTAAGTTTAACCAATTGTTAGTATATCTTTTATTATTAGGCTTCCTAGGGGTGGTCGAGCTGGTGGAGTCTGGAGACATGGGACCAAAAGGTCCTATGTTTGAACCTCACTACTCTCACCTTCTCTATTGAGCTTCTGGTATAGGATTTACTTAATGTAGAGTACCCGGTTGGTGTGATTTGAAGACTATTACGTCAATATGGAAATTTACCAAGTACGCATCTAAAAGACTCCGTCCCAAAAAAAATTTTATTATTAAATAATGAACAATTATTTATCTTTTGAGTATATATTAAAAAAATTGTCACATGTATACAATAATTTATAATTATATATTAATTAACGAGCTAACTCACCACTTACAAATTTCTTGATTATCAACTATTTTTTCAAATATCTTATTGTAATTCAACTTTTAAATTATGAAGTTTTTAAAGAGACTTGCTTTACCACTTACCACTCAGACCCCTCTTGAAGCAACAAAAGCAACCAAATTCTCTTACCCTTTAGGAGCATTCATCTTATTCTCTACCCATACATGCCAAGACAAGCATGCAATGTTCTCTAGCCAGTGTTGAACATGCTTCAGTTGGTTCAGACACGTGAAGCGTAACTGTTTTAATAGTTCCCACCTGGTCCGTCAGAGGCTTAACCTCGAATTCCATCAAAACAGAAACCGCTCCCTTACGTTGTTTCTCTGTACGGATACCTATAAAACGAGGGAACAATTAAAACTTAGCATAGACCACGGAAGGAACCCTGTAGAGCTTGTCGTCACGTGCCTCCCCATTTTATATTCGATTCAAAACTGTTGTTAGTTTAAGAGATTTCATATTTAAATTTTTTAAACAAAAAAATCCGTACTGTTATTCTTTAAACGTGTAGTCGATAAATTTTCAGATTGACACAATAGTCTATAAATTACGCTAATCAGCTACTTTGCACTTGGTAAATCTTATACGACAGACTTGATCGAGAGAGTATAGGTAAGAAAATTTGAACACAAGACCTTCTAGCCCTATATCCCTCCATTCCACCAACTCTATATTAGTATCGAAATTTAAAAAAATTTTAATTTAGTAAGTAGCTTTTAAAATTTTGTGTCCAAGTTGTTTTGATTAATGTCTTAAAAATTAAATGAAAGTTAAATAGGTAAAACAAGAGTTTTAAAATTTAAAATTTCAATCGGTATTAATTCGTAATAAAACCAGTTTAAAAATTGAATAAAATTGAAAATTTTAAAATATAATTGAAAGAGAATGTCCTTACCCGTCAAAAAAATTGAAATTTAATTTAAAAAGTCTGTTAAATAAAAATAAATTAATTTACTTTAATTTATAAAAATTGATTAGTTTATAAAAATTGATCTATTAATTGATAAATTGATCAGTTTTTAACAAAAAAGATTATTAAAGCAAATCGAATTAAGAGTTGAAAAGCGAACAAAAAAATTAATCGATTCAACTCCAAAGGAGGTTCACGGCCGGGGGTAAAGAGAACCGAGTAAGGGTAATTTTAGAATGTACCAGTTGTATTCGAATGAGTGTTTGATGTAGTAGCATCGTCCTTTATAACGATCAAAACTGGTCAGCCCATCGGTCCACACAGTTGTCCATGTGCTAGTAAAAGATTCAGAATTTGTTTTAATTGCATATTATAAGAAATTCAAACAACTGCTTCAAATACAATATCAGAAAATATCGCGTGTGGAACATCAATATTCACTGGCTTATTAGCCAAATGATAGTTGGCACATACAATATGAGTAGTTGCTTCGTGTGGATTTTCGTAACCTTGATTTTTACAATTGAATCGATCGAACCAATTCAAATTTTCAATCAATAAAAAGACTGATAAATAGATATGCATAAGGAAAAATAACCATTTCTCTAAAGATTAGATAATTTTGGAATTGTTATCATTATTTTAATGATTTTGAAGATAAGAGAATTAAAATATAAAAAAGATATATTGAAATTATTAAAAATTACTTTCACTAAATAATCTAAAAGATGAAAATTTTATTGAAAGAAATTATGTATATTGTATTATATTTTGTTAGAATTTATTATCAAAGAGTTAAAATTAAAATTAATGTCTAATTTAAATTTTTATTTTTTTTAAGTATTGCGTAAACCCCTCATGCATCGTTGAAGCCCAATGGCTTCTTTCCGCTTTTGGGTTTCAGATAACGAAAACCATGTTGGGCCTCTTATGATGAAACCCATCATGGGCTCTAAGAACTTTTCGAAAAACCATAACGAAAACCCTTCAAAATTTCCCAAAATCTGATAATGGATCCATCTCTCGGGAGCCATGTTTCCGAACGTGAATCACACTTTCTCAAGTTTGTCTTTGGACGGTGAGTAAGAGAAGAAGAGGTACTTAGATTTGATGTCAAGAAACTGGTGGATTCAGTAAGTGTTTCCAATGGGAAATTGGAGAAATCGTCCGCCCCGCAGATTCTTCTACGATCGAGATAGGCCTCCAAGATCGTCTTCTTATTCAACGTCAGCTTCAGGTTAAAAAAAGCTTTCCTTGAATTGGGGTTCTCGTGTTTTTTATGTTTCAGTCATATGCATTATCTTCTTATTCAACGTCAGCTTCAGGTGAAAAAGCTTCCCTTGAATTGGGTTTCTCTTGGTTTTTCATGTTTCAGTCATATGCTTTATTTTCTCAAATTTGCAATCTTTATTGTAGGACTATTGCTTATGACCATTGTTTAGTTTCTATATGGAGATACGATGAATATAGATGGATGGAAGATATGGTTTTAAGTTTTTTTCTTATCTAGTAGCAGTACATCTTTACTGCTCAATGTTGTTTTTATGGATGTTAGCTCTCTAAATTTTCCTTTCCATTGGGTTCAGCTATTTTAGAATGCGTCTTTGTCTTTGTTATGCCTTTTTGTTATCAGGCAAAATTTGATCCCTTGCAACTTTACGTTAAAGAGTGTTTTCCAAATTGATGTTCTCGCATTTTACAGGGTTAGTTGAGGATGGTGTGCCTCCGTGGGAAAAGAAGTTTTGTTCTTTGATCGGATCGGTACCGTGGTGGAAAGTTGTAGATGCTAAGAAGTTTATGTTTTGTCATAGTGAGGTACTTAACTGGGATGATTTAGCAGGCAAACAGGCATTTCAAAATGCCAAAGAGCGGTATTGGGCAGAGATAAATGGCTTCCCTTGTGACATCTCTTTACCTGATCCTGATATGTATATTGATGACATAGATTGGAATGCTGATATCGATCCTGAGTTGATTAAAGACTTAGAGCAAGAGTACTTTCCCGTTGAGGATAAAGAAAATGATGGCAAGTTCCAGCAAAAAAATTCGAATGCCATTGATTCAGTGCCTGTTCCTTCAGAAGGGGGTGGTGCCAACAAAAATCCCTGGGAATCTGACAGTGCTACACAAAGTATAACAGCTCAAAACGATAAAGTAAATGGCTGGAGCCGGTGGGATGCTGCTCATGATAATCCTTGGGAGTGCTACATTCCTCAGGAAAATAAGTCTGTGAAGGGTAACACATGGGAAGCTTACGGTAATACTTCGTGGGGTTGGAACCACAGAGGAAGTCATCGGTATCGATCAAGTAACTTTGACAACTTTGACAACATTGGCAATCCTTGGGAAAGCAGCTGTCAGGCTGTTGACACAGCTATGAATGACAAAAGATGGAACAATGTTCAGGGTAACTCTCAGGTGTTTATTAAGCAGGAGACCGAGAGATTTAACGACAACAGCAATCCCCACGGACGCAGCAGGTTTCAGGATAGTAGAATCCCAAAACAAAGAGGATGGACTAGTCATGGTGCCGATTCAGGGATTTGGAGACGGAGGGACCATCCGAATAATTTACCCAGAAACACTGAATTACGACAATCGAGCAATGACGGGAGAGCCTGGAATGAGGTTTTCCGGAAGAGGGAAGGCAGCCAGCAATACAATAGGTTACAGAAGCACAAGATTCAAAGAGGATGATTATCCTATATGTTGTAGGATTTTCAATCCCAGAAAGCCAATACCACCAATTAAAAGATCAGAAAGTTTTGACCCTTTGTTTGTAACAATGTTATTCTTTCTGTGCAATATGTGAACATGTCCCTTGAATTGAATGTACACTGAATCATCTAGCTAGCTGACAACTTCTGATCGAATTGAGGCCATCTCCAACCAAGGCACCAAAACACCAAATTTGGTGTTTTGGTGCAATAAACCCACTCCAAGAAAGACACCAAATCTTCACACTAAAATGGTGCAATGAATAGTAACTATTCATTGCACCAAGAGTACAAAAAGACAACTTTATTTAATTACTTTTTAACATATTCCTTTTATGTCCTTTTTACAAATTGATTTATTTACATAATTTACTAACTAATTAAATT
>JAOTAY010000004.1:560816-600349 GCA_025629805.1 Erythroxylum baracoense
ACTATTATCACCAAATAAATTTTCAACTCAAAATAATTCACCAAAAATTTCAAAATATCCAAAATGTACAAAAATTGTCAAATCATATTTAATACACTCTAATTAAATACATCATTTCTATAGATAAACCAATTTACCCGGAAATGCCAATGAATGCATATACAATCATATGAATGTGCAAAATAACTATGTATGTCATAATTAACTTATGCGTGACGTGCATTTTCTTAATTTTACAATACTTTCTCATAAATTACTATTCTAGCCTTAACATGGGTACCAGGATGTTACATTTGTTGATTGCTTCTTTGGGTTTACGTTGTTGGTAGAAAGCTAAAGTCTTTATCGTAATTTTTGTTCCGATTTTGTGCCGGCCAGTTTTGGGATTTGATTCCTTTTGCAAGAACTGTGAAGTTTTTGTTTTGCTAGTATTTCAAGATTTTTTTACGTTTGTGTTTGAGAAAAAGAGCATGTAAAAGGTTTTGAATTATATTTAGTTATTGGAAACCGTATAGCCAGTAGGTCTTGGACAGGAAGCCGGAAACTCAGAAACTGCTCGTTTTCCCGTTGTGCAAAAAGACTGAAGCTTTGATCAGTACATTGTTAGGGCTTCTGGCTTGCAATTCCATGGTTTAACTATCATTTAGTGTGACTGGTTGAAATTGTTTGTATTTACTACCTAATTAGAGATTTTACTTTGATCTATTAACTGTGAGTTGCTGGAACTTGCTTGCATTGCTTTTTTTTTTTCAATTTTTTTTTATTCTTGTTGTCCCACTTTGCAATTCACAAGTTTTCTCTATCTACAGCAGGTATTAGTATTTGGGTCATTCACTGAAGATGAAACCAAGTCATTGCTGAAAAAGCAGTCTTCTGGTAATGATAAAAAGCCTGAAGAAAAGCAAGCATTGCGATTCGGATCTTTAAGTGTTGCCACTGGAATAACTTTTGGTAACTTTGGTTGTGAATTGAGTGGGAAGCTGAGTTCTGGAAATGAACCAATAAGTTTTCGGACCACAAATCCACTTGAGAATGAGAAAGGTGTGAAGATAGTTAAAATAGCAGATGATGTTCCTAGAGTGTTGGGAAGTTCAAAAGTAAATGAACGCATTTACAGCAAACCTACTGCTTTTCCCCCTAGTAATGGTGTGAAAGACATAAAACCAGAGAGTGTCGGCTTAAATGATTTGCACTTGTGCAAGAATGAAAGTGGTCCATCAAATCAATATGCAAGTTCAAACTTTAATCAACTTGATAATAGAGGAGTGGAGGGTCCTGATCAGAATGGCAGTATCCAGGACTATTCAGTGCATAGAACAATAGAAGACATCAAAGTATCAGCAAATGGGTCTGTTATATCAGTTAGATGCTTTCTACCACGTGGCTTAGTTAATCCAGGGAATTTGTGCTTTCTCAATGCAACCGTTCAGGCATTATTATCTTGTTCCCCATTTGTTCAACTCTTACAGGAAGTTAGAGTTCAGAATCTTCCTAAGGTATACTTGACGTTTTCTAATTGCTCTGTCAGTATTTATGATATCTTGTTGTTGTATTTAAGTACCTATCAAAAGTGTCGAGTGATGGCTTTCCTTAATTATTGCTTTGCATATTTGGCAATATTTGTATACTTATGGAAGACATGTTATTGTCAAATCATGATTTACTAGGTTGGATTTCCCACATTAACTGCATTTATGGAGTTTCTTGCTGATTTCGAAATGCCTAGCAGTTCAATCATGAAAAAAGACACCGCAGTTGTTGAGACGGGAAGGCCTGTTACTCCTACCATGTTTGAAGGTGTTCTTAAAAATTTTACTCCAGATGTACCAGAAAGTGTATCAGGACGGCTAAGGTTTGTGTCTGTTATTGCAAGTATCCCTTCCGTGTTGTATTTGTTCTGCTAATACCCATTAGCCGATCAGAGCATATCCTTTTGGAAACTGTATTTATTTTCTGCATGACATCATTTATCAGTTTGTACCTTCATCTTGAAATTTTTTTAGTTCATGAGAAAAGTGGTGAAATTATGGATCTGTTATGTTTAAATGGGATTTCTATTTCCATCCTTGACAAGAAATGATGGTAAGGATGAAAGAATGTATGATATGAGCTGAGGGTTGTTGGTCCTTTTGGCATTCATCGCCATCATTTGTTTGTCCACCATGGTGCTTATATGGTTAATTGGCTTGTGAAATTTGGTTTCAGGCAGGAAGATGCTCAGGAGTTCTTGAGCTTCATCATGGACCGAATGCATGAAGAATTACTTAAGCTGGAAGGACAGTCCACTGGTGCTAATGGTGCTAAATCTTTGCTAATTTCTTCTACTGAAGATGATGAATGGGAGACAGTTGGCCCAAAGAACACATCAGCAGTTACTAGGACCCAAAGCTTCATACCTTCTGGGCTTAGTGATATTTTTGGAGGACAATTGAGAAGTGTGGTGAAGGCAAGAGGTACTTTTTTCAACCTTCTTCCATACTTATTCCAAATTGGGCAGAAAACCTTAATTGAATGTGCTTTTAGCTATTTATTGTATCAATTATATTATTTTTATTAGTACGGTCTCCCTTATCTTTGCTCTGTTTAAACAGGGAACAAAGCTTCTGCCACTGTTCAACCGTATCTCTTACTGCACCTCGATATATACCCTGATGTTGTTCATAGTATTGAGGATGCTCTTCGTTTGTTTTCTGCACCGGAAGATCTTGAAGGATACCACACATCAGCCAGTGGGAAGGTACTATACCTACTTAATTGATTTTTTATCTAGACTCTGGCAGTCCTACTTTCTGTTGTTAAAAGGCAATCTTCCTTGGCTGGTTAAGAAGGTGACTACACATGGTTAAGATGAATATGAAATTGTGATGATGACTACTTGATCTGAATGAATTTCTACCTTATATCAGCTCACATATACTTGCAGGCTGGAGTGGTGAGTGCCAGGAAATCTGTGAAAATACAAACTCTTTCGAAGATAATGATATTACACCTGATGAGGTTCAGTTATGGATTCCAAGGGAGTGCCAAGTTGCATAAGCCGGTGCATTTTCCACTTGAGTTGGTGTTAGGTCGCGAACTACTTGTTTCTCCATCAACTGAGGTAGTAATAGTTACTTAACATCTTTAAAGATCTCTTGATTAACAGATATAGTTACTGGTATCTAATTTTTACCTCATCCTTGGGTTCTTGAGACTTTTTCTATCTCTCAACTGATTCTACATTGGTATCGGAATAGTTAGGTTCTTACTTCTTTGATGGCCTGAACGGTTTACATGATCTTCCAATGGTTTTTAGGGTCGAAAGTATGAGCTTGTTGCTACAATTACACACCATGGAAGGGACCCATCAAAAGGTCATTACACCGCTGATGCTCGCTACCCTAATGGCCTGTGGCTACGTTTTGATGATGTATCTGTGACTCCAATTGGAATGAACAAGGTGTTGCATGAGCAGGCCTATGTCCTTTTCTACAAGCAAGTGTAACTTTTTTTGCAGATCTCATGTCCTATGCTAGAAGACTGTGCTGAAACTGAACTTATGATTCATCAGACTTGCACGAGAAAGATAAAGAGACTGAAACTTGGAATGCGACTAAGGGATGGACTATGTTGTTGAATTTTGAGAAATGCCTTGAGATTGTCAGGTCAGAGCATGGAGGCATCGATGACTCCGCAGCCATAGTATTTTTTGGTTTTACCATCACCATGATATGGATCTGTAAATCCTTAAATCTCAGGGTCTTACTCGTTTATATACTGGATTAATGTGATGTAAACTTCGACAGGTTTAATTGATTTATATAGGAGGTCCGATATATACTTAGAGCCTGTATTTTCATAACAGCTTTTCTTGTATGTTTTACTAAAACCATATTATTACATGGGTTTATATGTTTGTTATGGCACGAGACTCAGGTTTGGTTGCTATTAAATGTGTGAAAGCAAGTAGCAACACAACAGATTGTTTCTTTAACTAAGAATGACAATATATTTTTATCATCTTACTGTAAAGTAGTTCATTATCAACTTTTTTTTTCTCCTTTCGCTTTTGTTCCACGTAACATGTTAGTGATTGGGTACATTTCAGTCAAATCTTAAGAAGGTGACCCAACAGGAATGTGATTAGTTATAAAAACTAAAGTGCTGAAAAAGAAGTCTTAAACTACTCCTAAAGAAGCCCTACCTGCAACTCCTATGGTATCTTCTTTCCTTTCACATGAATCAAACGAAATTAGTTTTAATAATACAAGGCTCAAAAAGACTTGCAAACCAGTGTGGCTCAATTGGTTGCTTTAAGCTGAGCCAAAGAACTTAACCTTACACTTCTCGTTTCCCTGTAGTTATAGGACAACACGTGGTCCAATGTCTGAGCTTAAAAGATAAAGTTAGGCTTCTTCAAGTCTCTTAGAGGCAGATTCCATTGTAGAATCTTTAAGAATTCATGCATATTTTGACAGTTGTTGGGAGGATAAAGACTTCTCATCTACTCTATAGCCTGTACGTAACAGCAGGATGTTCTGTTCTGAAATTTCAGTTTCCTGTAAGATCTCTTCAACTGCAAGTTCTCCTCCATGGAAGGTAGGTGGTTTAGGAACGAGTTAAGTAGCAATTTTTAACGTTAAATTCGAGGATAGATATATATAATACATAAACTTAGATTGCACAAAGATTAAAGAACAGAAAAGAGCTAACCAAACCACCTAAATCATGGAATTTTCATTGGCTTTTTACCTAAAAGAAACTTTAGATAAAGTTATATATATAGTAGAATACATAGTCACTAATTTTCGAGTGTGCAGAAAGTAAAGTATCGGGTACATACAATAATTTATAAATTATATGTTTCGAGTAAATTGCTTAGTGTATTAGTGACTTCAAATCAAATGACGGGTTCGATTTAGTTTCTCTATTTATAATCCGACACCTGAGAAGCAGCCTCCAACCTTGAGGTAACTTTGGATAAAGTTGGTCCTGGAATGAGCATCCTAGAATATTTCCTGTCCTGGGGCCACGGTGGGCTAGCAATGTCAGGTTATATGCAGCATTGCCATGTTCCAGGGACATTGTCCAAAGTTACAGAATCCAAGTCAGGATTATAAATTCCAATAAACAAGAGAAGATGTACTTGTTTAAGTGCCAAATCCTTGAACTTATTTTATAGATTGATTCCTTTTACACACTAATTACAATTCACGATCAGAAGCCAAAAAGTATTTCACAAAAACCTGAAACCTCACAGAAACATAAACAACAGGAGATCAAAATCCTGAGGAAAAATAAAACAGTGAAAAGAAATAGGAAACTATTTTGAGTATCTCGAGTATGAACTAACTATAGACTAGAACACCAACTTGGAAGCACTGCAGACACAAATAAAAGGGAACCAGTGCTTCATCTTCAAGATTTAGACAACCTGAACTAACACGAATTTATGGTTTTTCCTCTATACTCTGTATCGAAGACTTGTCCTTTGTGTCTGGTGAGTCCTTGGGCACCCACCAAACTCTTAAACTCTTGTCAAGACCACCACTGTAGAGCAAGAAACCTCCACCAACAGTACAAGGTGATGCTTGAAGACACTTGACAGGACCTTCATGTCCATTAATGGCGCCTACTTTACAAAGCTTGCCAAAAGCTTCTCTCTTCCAGATCCCAATACTCTTATCAGCTGATCCACTGCACAGAAACTCACCCATCAGAGACATGCATAGAACAGCAACCTGATGTGCCTTGGTCTCACTCACTAACTTCCAACTCACAAAATCGCAGCTTCCTTCCCAACCGATCACATATCCATCTGATCCACCTCCATAGACCCATTTTCCATCTTCAGAAACCACCACTGAGTTCAGGGAAACATCCTTGTGACCCTCCAAAATCCCCTTCAAAGAATGTGAACTCTTTCCTTCTCTTCCCCAAGCTTTGATCTTCCCATCTGCAGATGCAGAATAAATTACTCCTTTACATGCGACCAACGCATTAATGGCATCATCGTGAGCCTTGATCGATTCCAAACACTTCAAATCGGAGACCCTCCACACCTTAAGTGTCTTGTCCCAAGAACCAGAATAAAGCAGCCCATTATAGAAAGTTAAACAAGAAATGCTATCTGCATGCTCAATCCATAACTTCTTATGGTGTCTCCTGGTCACCACATAATTGCTCTGCTTCATGAACTTTCCCAAGTAATCCTTTTTCGTAGGAAGGGTGTCCACGAGCCTAAACACATTCTCTGAGCTTCTTGACACCTTCCATACACGAATTCTGCTATCTTGATGAGCAGTGAAGACCCTGTTTCCAACTGCCACAACCGCCTTAACTGAACCATCACCTTGTCCAAACTTAGTGAACAGCTTCATATCAGGCTGTTGCCAGACTATAATGTCTCTGCCCTGTGACGCACTTAAGATGAATTCTCCACACAGAGCCAAAGAAGAAACTGATCCCACATGACTAGTTAAAACTGCAAGAGACCGGTACGAGTTAGCCCCAGATAAAGACTTGCTTAGATATGGATACTTCACATCTTGGAGCTCAAATCGAAATGAAGTTGGTGGGCTATCGTAACTCGCTTCGCTGCTGCTGCTGCTACTGATGCTGGAAGTGCTTGATACCACATCTAACAATGGCGTCGTGGGGTTGATTTCGATACCCAGATGACTCGTCAGATCAACCATGTTCAAACCTGTGAGAATCTTGATTCTCTGATAAAGAAAGGTTCTTTCTTTCCTGTTCTTGAGAAAGAAAGGTTCTTGAAATTTTGGGAGCAAGGAGCGGGTTAAAGGTATATATATATATATATATGAGAGAAAAAGTAAAGAAACACGGATTTCTTGGCAGAAAGTGATTGCTTGAGAGTCTATAGAACGGACATATTCTTCATTGTTGAGTATTTAAATGATGTAAGAGAGGGTGGTGTAACGGCTACTTTGGAAAATGTTGGTTTGATCATGAGAAGTAGGCCTATTAAACAACTATTACATAGGACCACTATCTTTTTTATTTTTAATTGTTTAATTAAAAAATCTTTTAAAAATCGTTTTAATTTATAAATTTAAAATATTTTAAATTAAGACTTGCCGTTTTGATCACTAATTCATTATCAACCCTATTCATCTCAATTTTTTAATAATTTTAAAGTACGTGACAATAGGTAAAACCGATCTCTTAAAGTTTGAGTAACGAACTCAAAAATAATTTAGAAATTGAATCGATTGAGCTAATTTAATAGTAAAAATTTTAAACCAAACAATATCTTCTTGCTACCTGGAGGTTTCCTGGCTCCAGGAGGATTCCTTGACAATACTGCTTCAGGACAAATCCAGGGAAAGTCCTTGTCCTTGTCCTGTTAGGAAAATTACTGGCCAATTCCAGGACTTGGAAACTTCTTACTGATTCCAATAGAAATTGAGTGATGATGAACTTTTGAACCAAACTTGGGATTAAAAAAGTTTACAAAGTCCTGTCAAGAGCTTCTACTTTTTCTGCAAACAGGAATCAATGAACCGCGTTAGTTAGCCACCATTTGGTCTTACCAAATCCTGTCAATACTGAATTTAAAAATTGGACCATTGAACTACTATTCAACTAGTTCTTATTGTTATCTTTGATCCTATTATTATTATCATCGTCACCTAATCTAAAATTTTTCAATAAAGTGAAGTTTAAAAAGATCTGATAGTACACAGCTTTATTCTTACATAGTAGAGAAACTGTATAAATCCATATATAAATGTGACAATAAAAAAGTGATACAGGTCAAAGGAGTAAATAAGTAAAACTAAAATGCTAAAATATTAGGTAAATAAAATTAAAATAAGTACATAAATAAATAATAAAATAGAACCAAAGAATATACCTGATATAGTGTCCAGATCTGCTAATATCTGATAAGCTGCAAGGTACAACTCTGCTTGTCTCTAAATAGATTAGGAGTTCTTACGCAGAAACCCCGTGGATATAACCATCTTACAGATTTCGACAGTCTTGTTAGAACTTTCCTCATACGCTTGTTCTAAAAAGTCAAGTAATATGATATAACGATTTGTCCACGACTAGCATCTAGAAAAGACAGATTAGACTTCCTATGCGATAAATACGTTGTGCGAGTGTTACAGTAAGCAGCTCTTAATAATTTACTTGACTGTTTTAGTGAACTTTAAGATATCTTTTACCCTTATCTGATCAAGCCAAAATTTTCTTTTTCTGATGGCTTCTTTTTTTGATGTCTAAGGAGAGATAGAGCCCCGTTATACCACCAATCTGGGCCAAATAGCCCCTACACTATCAGCATCGAACAAATATCATAAACTATGTGGAACGCCGTGAATCAGACGAAATCCATCAGCACCCTGTAAACGTTATTAAAATAGTAATTGTTGCATCCTAAAAATATTAACAGGTATAATATAAAGTTTTCAAGTAAGTTTCGCAATACATTCCATATGGGTTGAGTCAAGCTGTAATTGTAAACAAACAAAAAGGACCGACCGACCATCGAGAAGAAGGGAGATGAATCCATGCCTGCACAAGGCTCATTGGATGACAACTTTGCAAGTCAGAAAGAAATGGCGTTCACATTCCTTTGTCAACCTGATAATTTATCCTTGCATGATCAATCACATCCGAAACGACGTCATATATGTGTAATTAGTTAAATTCGTAATTTATATTCTTTTGACAATAAATAAATCTTTGTACCTTAAATAAATTATTTAGCAAATCAATTAATTTATCCGGTCAATTCCAAAGCGAAGTTATAAATATTTAATTTTTTATATTGGCTAAATTCATAATTTCTATTTATAAAAAAATATAAATTATGTATTTTTAAATAAATTATTTAACAAATTAATAATTAAAATTAAAATTAATAAACTCATCTTATTTTTACTCTCTAGTAATTTTATTTAATACATATTTTAGGTAAAATTTATAATTTTTTTTAACGAAGAAACTCGCAATTTTTTTTTTATGAGCACTGAGTAAATTTTCGGATTAATACAATAACTTGCAAATCACGTCAACCGGATATTAGACAAGTCCTGCACGACAAGTCGATCGAGAGAGCATAAGTAGGAAGAATCGAACACAGGACCTTTTGACCTCATACCCCTCCATTCTACTAATTCGAACAGAGGATTGCCTAATCGAATTTGAATAACCCAAAACTTAATTAGTTTAATCAAAACAATACCATTTCACTCCAATTGATCTAAATGAATTTCTAAACAAGTTTGCTTAAAATTCGATAACGACAATCGAACCGAGCCATTGTTATCATCTCTAATATTTTACGAGTCTTTGGGAGAATCTTTCGATGAAATTGAAGGATGGATAGAAAACAGACATAGTTTCCTTGCAAGTCACTGGAAGTTCCGAACTTTGCTGATTGACATTGAATTGGTCGTTGGACATAGGCGACAAGATACAACGTTGGACATTCCTATACATTCAAAGACAATTTCTGATTAGTTTACGACTAAACCGAACTAACTTTTCCTGTCAGAACAGTTGCCATTTTCTTTTATTAGTGGCTAGTGACAGGAACCTTTTGGCTTCCATTGCAGGAACTTGTTTTCTTTTCCCCCCGCTTCCGGGAATTTTGTCTGAGAGCGATGTTAATTTGTTCTTTGTTTCCTTAAAGTTGGAGTGTCGTTTGGTGGGTTAGGTTTGCCGCTTTACTGTTTCGGTTGGACCAGGATTGGTCGGTTGTCTTTAATGTTTTTTTATAGTGGTAGAACCAGGAATGACATTTAAATCTGGGCTCGGTTTTATTCCGATTCGAGCAGAGTTCCAACGTTTTTCAAAGTATTTTTGGATTTTTGGTTGGATTTTAACTTGGGCTGTTCAGCCCAAAACTTGAGAAATCTAAAAAATAATATTGTTTTTATTTTTTAATTTAAAAATATAAAAAATCTAGTTAGATCGAAAAGGACTCAGACTTAACCCGAACCCGAATAAAAATTTTGTAGCCCAACTCGTGCCTAAATGGGCCTTACCTAAGCCATTACCAAGCCTAGGTAGAAGTATAAAATAACATTTATTAAAAAATAAAGATTAATACATAAATCAATTATGAAAAAATAAAACTTATATTTTACTTCTTAACATTTTTCAAAAATATCTAATATCATTTTATACTTAAATTATAGTCAATGGTAGTAAAATCATAGTTATTATACGTAAAAATAATAATAAAAGAAAATAAAAAACTTACTAATATTTTTGTAAAATTTTAATATAAAAATTAAATCTTTTCTTTAAAAAATCATTTTTAAAAAATCATATAAATACTTAATAAATACAAATTACCTGATTATAATATCAATAAACTAAATTTATAATTCATATACAAAAATTGCAAAAAATTAAAATTTTTAAACATTATTTTTTAAAAAATACTATATTATAGACAATGATAAAATTTAAATTTTTAAAAAATACATTACAAAACAATTCGTAATTTGTCTTATCAAACCAAACTGAAAGGTCCAAACCCAAATCCAACTTAAAACTTGAAGACAAGACTTAAAATCCAATCAGCTTTGATCCAACCAACGTGGTCGAGCCCTTTTACCGTCGACCCAAACCTTTACTCACCGGAAACAAAAAAAAAGGAAGATAAGTAAAATCAACCACCAAACATTTTCGGCGAGCTCGATAGGACCAAACAAACGCGAATTCCAATTTGCTAGGACCAAACTCAATAAAGACACCCAATTTGCAGCCAAAGCATTCCCACTCTTTCGGAATTTTATTACCGTTTTTTACATTACAAGACAGTACACCTTCTCAAGATACCATACAATGGAAGGGAGGGAATGACCCAACACCATAAGAAAAACACTTATATATACATGCTGCCTAACCTTAGTCCAGATGAGGACTACTCACTTGTCCTGCAAGAAGTTGCAACCTCATTGTACCTTCCTTACCCTACTGTGTCAAACCCTATCCCTCTCAACGAGGTTGGTGAATGCGTCGAGGGGTGCACTGGGAGCTAACACAATACGCTGGCTTCATTTGATACTTTGGAGACACTAATGGCGATTTGGGATTATTCCTTTCCTTTGGAGGTTTTGCCATGGTGATGTCCTTCAGTATGGTTTTAGAATCCACTTTTGAACCTATGCCTTGCAAACCTGAAAAAGGGAAAATGCAAGTTAAAGAAATATACTCTCCATGATCATATAATACAAATGATAGATCTTTTCATTCCGACTTCGAGTCGAGATCAATTTATGGGCTTCAAACTCTAGGTATGACCAATTCAACCTAAACTAATATGAAACCTGAATTTTAGCCCAAATCGAGATCAAGCTCAACCTTTTTGGTCCAATGCATATCCCAATCCGGTCCATTACCAATCCTATATCATATATCATTTAACTATAATGGCACTTAAATACCCCTGACCAACCCGATCAGGCAATCCAAAGTCTGATTCGGCTCATTACCAATCCTATATCATATATCATTTAACCATAATGGCAGCGGAATAGGCCCAACCATCCCGAGCAGGCAATCCAAAGCTCATTCCGGCTCATTACCAATCCTAAAGAATGGCAGTGGACCAGGCCAGAACAACCAAATCAGGCAATCCAAAGCCCAGTAGGGCCGATGTGGGTATCCTTTTTGCAGCCCAACCTCGACCGAAGCTCTTCAAAACTCAACAGGGCCAACATTTTGTTCCAAACACTCTCAACCGATTCAAGGCGGGCTTCAGAGTTGATGGGCCAATAGGGCCGACATCATTTTGACCAAAACAGTCCGAACCAATTCAGGTTGGGCATCGAAGTTGACAGGCTGATAGGGCCAACATCAATTTGAGCAAAACAGTCCAAACCGATCCTGATCAGGCATCGGAGGTCCGGAGTTAACTGGCCAATAGGGTCAACATCATTTTGACTGAAACACTCTGAAATAGGCGTGTCAATTATGGTGCGGCCCTTTTTGGCTTGAATTGGGCAAGCCCTGTGGCCCGCTTTAAAAATAATAATGGGCATAGCCCGGCCAGGACATTGCCCGAGAAACAGGTCAGCCCATTCCAGGCCACGGGCCGACCACAGGCAACCGTGACCATGGCTCCGGCCTGCCCCAGCCCATTAACATGCTTACTCCAAACCGTCAAACCGCTTCGGGTAAGGAATCAGAGCTGACCTGTTGACTTCAGTCGGGCCAGGTCAGATTGGCATGCCTAGCCACTACATACGCACAAATACCCATATACCACCTTCAAACTGCTAGATCTCTAGTATCTACTCTGCAACTATAAACCCTCAAAACTTAAACAACAGATCACAGCAAACGAAGAATATATCATACCATTAAGATGCTGCTTTTCCATTTTAGGAGATCCAATCATCGAGTCAACACTCCCATCATCATCGTCCATCATGGCCATCATCATCTCCTCGAACTGAGCATCATCCACTTCCAGATCAAAGCTATCTGGAAGTGAATCCACCACATCGTCTTCAAAGCTGCCCTCTGGATGTTGACTCAGCCAAAAGTCACGAAACCATGTCGAAGTCTTCACAAGCTCCCACCACTCCGGCGAGAAATCCTCCACTTGCCGGTAAACCGCCGGAACAAACAAAGGCGCGTAAGGGTTTAACGTCGATCTCTGACCCGCCACCAACGCCATCATCCAGATCAAAACCTTTATCTACACAAACAAACAATCGATCAGACAAACAAACCAGTCAAAAAACTCAAAACTAACAAGAACCCAGAAACCAAATCACATAAATGTGCTTGATCTCAAACCAAGCTCACTTAGTCCTAGGTTGCTTGTAACAGGAGTACAAATCCTAGACGGATAAGGTGAGAGACCGAAGAACAGAAGAACGAGCGACAGTTCCGAACCTAGTTGCTTCGTACTCCGAACTTGAGGTTACATACACCTCACTTCTGGTTATATATTTGTGGCTTTAACCGGTACTAGCCGGTAAGCCCGTGAGTGTTATGGACACGTGTATTGAGAAGGCGTGATTTATGGCTAGTGGATTGAGGATAAATGATTAGATATGGGGCCACAATCAACGGACTAGAGGGCTTCACGTCTATCGGACGATTGATGTTTGAGACGGCACTGAGATATTTTTATGTTGTTCATATTCGGTCCAGGTACATAAGTATTTGTTAATTGCTTAGGTCGGTTGATATTTGATAAGACTTTTTTACTTTTTAATTTTTATCTTTTTTTTTCCAAGACATATTTTTGGTGAGTCTTAATTATAAAAAGACATTTTTAAATCATCTACACTCAAACTAACTCTGCTCGAACCGAATAAGTCCCTAACAAAAGATAAAGCTCCGCCTCATCTTTTTAAATTAAAGTTCAAGCAAAGATTCCATATTCAAGCCACAAGTTGAGTATATATCGAAATTCTCAAATTAAAATAATTTTTATAATTAACTAAATTTAAAAATTATTAAACTTAAATTTAGTTTATTAAATCTAATTCACAGATGAATTTGTTAAGCTAATTAATTTAATTTTTCAAAATATAATTATTATATAATGTTGCATTTTACATTTTAAAACCCATCATATGATATTATTATATTTAATATTTTAGTTTAGCGTGAGTTTTAGAATAACTAGTAAAATTACTCTTTTTTTTTTTGGCTTACAAACGGAAAACAATAACTAACTCAAATGTCAGCGATACAAGAGTCCTTGGAGATCATTATAGAGAAGATCGGTAATAAACGTTGGAGGCTCTCGGAGGAAATGCAAGCTTGGCGTTGAGAAGATAGCTAGCACGCCCAACCTATCCGCGCACTGGTTCCTTTCATGATGTATGTGTTGGACTGTCACCTCCCAGTTACAATAGAGCAATTTCTGGATACCTGCGATCAAAACATTATTCTCAATCAGAATTAGATTGGAAGAAGATAAAATATTAATGACTTATAGGGAATCCACTTCGACTACGATACGTCGATAGCCCCGCTTCCACTCTAGGGTAAGATCCGAGTGAACTTCTCAAAGTTCAGTAATTAGTGGTAAACTCTCACCAATATTGTGAAAAAAATCACCACACCACTGACCTTGGTTGTCCCTTAGTAAGCCCCTGGCAGTGGTAAGGTGTAGAGCCTGTTTAACTAGTAAAATTACTCTTTTGCAACTATAAGACATCTTTAACCCATTCTTTCAAAATAGAGTAGAGTTTCCTCTATTTTAGAGATGTTACATTACTTTTCACTTCAATCCACAATTATAATTTTCACACTAAAAAGAAATATTCTCAGTATATTCTTTTTTACCTTTTATTAATAATTATTAAAATTATTTTATAAAATTAACTAACTTTACTTTTTTGCGTATATTTTTATTCACAATATCATTGTTGTTATATTTTTATGTTAAGAAATAATAAATAATAAATAATAAAATTTCAATTAAACTATAATTTATTATTTGATAATACCAAATGAAATAATATATGAGATATATTGCACTATTTTATATTATTTAATTATAGTAAATGACAATATAATTTCGTAATATCAAACATCAAATTTTATTAAATTTCAAAAATCGAAAACATTTTAACATTAAAAAAAGCTACGGAACATTCGTTACATCAAAAAAAATTAAAAGATAATATTGTCACTGAGAATAAACATAGCATAATCCATCTAATCCTCTAAATTAGTAAATTGTTTCTACAAATGTTCTATTAATTCTATTGAATTATTTATTTCAAATATTTATTCATAAGTAAATAATTATAAAGTTATAAACATATAATGAAAATGTTTATAAACATGAGACTAAACTTTAAATTTATTATAAAGTTATAATTACTTAAATTGAAAATTTTTGAAAAATAAAAAAAATGAATAGTAATGAAGAGATGCTACGTTATCACTCCAAATCTCTCCAAAATGGAGAAGAAAATGCCGGTAGATTGAAGTCTATTTCTTCTTCATTTTGGTGTTTCTTTTTTTTTTTGAGTTTACAGAGGAAAACACTCAAAACTTAATTAAACAAGTCTATCGCATGGCTCTTCAGTACACAACTCTTTGTTTGTTCCGGTGAATAAAACCCAAAACTGGCAACGGAGGCTCTTACAGAATATGTATGCCTAGGCTGGCTATATCTGCGAAGGCAGCTTAGGTATTCGCACACTGGTTTTCTTCACGATGCACGTGCTGAAGTTGCACCTCTCAATCTCTTTTATTAATGTTGAACTCCAACATTAGGAGCCCCCACCTCCCGTGCCCTCGGGATTGGTGGAGGATGTAAATCGCGGGATGTGCCTCAACTGACCAGAGACTTGAGCTTACCCACTGATCTCACCATACAAGGGGCCCAAATCTTAAAAGTTGCCCCCAAGATTCGAACCCCCACCCTGCAGGTTGCCAGCATGGCAGGCACCACACCACTCAAATCTCTTTTATTTTAGAGATGGGTTGGAGATGACCTAAAGTTACAGTTTTCTAAAATTAGATCGATCAAATTATAAATTATAGATAATAAAATGATATCGTTTTAATGGAATTGAATTTTAAATTATTCTAAAATTTAAATATCTTGAATTAATCCTGTTACTTCAACTGGGTGGACCAGAATGGAAGAAGTGGAAGAAGCATTAGAAAACAAAAGGTTTAGGTACCGATTTGATTGCCTCCATTGATATTTTATAGAGCTTTCCATCCAATAACATCCTCGCCAGTCGCCACAATTTATTTTACCCTTAGTCAAAACCAAGCAACCTGTCCTTTCAGAAGAAATACTGAAATAGGCTCGTGGAGCTGTGAAGTCTGCAACAGAACAAACGAATATTAAGAAAAATTGTAATTCAGTAATTTTTTTTGAAAAATCACAGTTTATTAAATAAAACATTTTTTATTCAAAATAATTAATAATGAATTTGTAATATAACATTTCTTTGGGTAGAAATGATAAAAATATTTATCTCTTTTGAGAATTTAGAAATAGTTGACATGCGACAACAACAATAATAATAATTATCATTTTATTATTAATAACTTTATGATAATAATTATTTTTTATTATATCATTAAGTAATAGAAAGCAAATCTACCGTAATAGTTCAACATATTTTATTTATTAAATTTATTTTATTTATATTTTCTTATTTATAATTTAATAATTTAATATTTATGACTAATAATATATTTTTATGAAATATTTTATTTAATAAATTTATTTTATTTATATTTTCTTATCTTAATTCAATATTTAAATATTTATAATTTAAATTTATATGACTAATAATATATTTTTATGAAATATTTAATTAACTAAATTTATTTTATTTATATTTTCTTATTTATAATTTGAATTTATATGATTAATAATATATTTTTATGAAATATTTTATTTACTGGATTTATTTTATTTATATTTTCTTATTTTAATTTAATATTTTATTATTTATAATTTTAAATTATATGACAAATAATATATTTTTATGAAATATTTTATTTACTAAATTTATTTTATTTATATATTTCTTATTTTAATTTAATATTTTATTATTTATATTTTTAAATTTATAAGACTAATAATATATTTTTAATTATTTACACAACAATTAATAGTTTATTAAATCAAAGAGTTTTTTAGTCATTTTATCATTTTTCAGCAATCATAACCGCATCTACCAAGCACCTATTTTCACGTTTCAGCAGGTTATTAATCGCCACCACTCCCTCGAATCAAGCCTTAGAGTTTAAACAAATCTATTAGTACGCAATTTTGGTGTTTAAATTTTATAATATTATAAAATATATTTTAATTAAAATAATAGTTTTTATTATTTTGACAGATAAAAACTCGTGTGATTAGGGATGACAATTTGGGTTCAGGGTTTAGGGATTTCCTGTTCGGGGTGGAGATTAGCAAAAAAATCACCCCGTAGAAATGGGAATGGGGCAAATATAACCCCCGAGACAGAATCATGAATGAGGACGGGTTGAATAATCCCCACTCCGTAGTGATCCCTGTTCACGATAAATTTAGAAATATATTATATATTTTTATTTTTATACTCTTTACTAAAAGTTTGGTATAATCATATGAACCAACTTTATATAGATGCAGGATGAGGATTCGGAAATTTTGGTCCCTGTGGGAATTTCATAGGGATCTTGGAGACGGAGAATGAGACAAAAATATTTCTATGGAGAATGAGACAAAAATATTTTTACTTTGGAAATCAGGGATCGGAGACAGGGAGTAGGGGTGTCAGGCGGGGACGAGGTGGGGAAGATACTTCCCGCCCTTGCCTCGCTCCGTTGCCATCTATACGTGTTTGATCGTTTAAAGATATCCTAAAAATTTTAACAAAAATATTAATTTCGTAATAAAATAAACAATATGTGTCCTATCCTATGAAATTTTAAAATAGATCAATTTATAAGAAAAATACATATATTTATTATATCTTTTTATTAATTAATACTCACTTCCACATTTCATGCCGTGAGCAAGGGGCTTCCCGCAGGAATCCAATACATGGACAACCTTATCCATGTCCAGAACATCCTCAACGTCTTTGGTAATATGGCTGCACACACACGGAACATCCACACTCTTTATTACATCACAACACGCCTGTGACGGCTCAACGACCCTAGGTCCCTGTTTCTGAACGTACTTCGCACATTCTGTTACTAAACCTTGCAAGTCACCTCTGCAACTTGGCTCAGAACCAGGTTGTCGGTAGACATGAACATCGCCGAGATTGTCAGAACAACCAGTACCAGGTAGTGGTGGTTCATGTTAAGAGCAGCCATTGTTGTGTGTGTACCTAAAGCTGGTGTCCTCTCCTCTTAATGTGTGTGTGAGTTTATATAGTGTGTGTCTGTTTCAGAGGCCTCGGGTTTTCGTGGAGTTGGAGGTTTGGGAAACATGGAGCTCCAAACGAGTAGGGCGTGAACTCTGAAACTCTCTCACGAGGATTTTGTTCGTCTGTACGATGTTATTTTACATTTCATAATTGTGCTAGCGTTGTCGGTCTTAAAGTAGGAAATGGGCCCAAGTAGGCCCAATTAAGGCTTGGGTAAAGAAACAATTGACAAGGTCAGGCCCAGATTCTTGAAAATTCAGAAGAAACAAACCTCGCGCTCTTTCTTCTCAACCACTTTTCTCCGACTCTACGTACTCATCAACTTCTCTTCCGATCTTACTCTCTCCACAAACCCTAAACCCCTACATGTCCGACGATTTCCGAATCGATTGAAATCTTAGGGATTGAATAATTAGTTAGGAATCTCCAAATTCATTGAAAACCCTTGGAATTCCCGACGATGGAGAACCAGAAACGGGTCCTGTGCCCTGAAAACGAGCCACTTGTGTCCTACATGTTGCAAAAGAGAAAGGAATTGGCCGAAAAGCCTAATGGAATATCGGAGAAACTTGATGCTACTCTTTCTAAGGCTTATAACAATGTTTGTTGCGCTAAAGCTCCCATCCGGAACCTCAAGGAGTTGTCTCAGATCAAGTACATTACTTTCCTTTTACTGTTTTTGGTGTGTAATTTTTGAGTTGAGAAGTTTTTTTGGGACTTTGTTGAAGTACTCATCAGTGTCTGGATGACAGGGGTGTGGGAAAATGGATTTTAAAGCAAATGCAGGGGTATTTTGATACTGGCTGCGAAAGTTCTGAGCCAGAAGACTCAGTGAATAAGGGTATCATAGCATTTTATCATTATTTCTGCATAAATTCGCACCACTTTATATTGAATTAATGCCATATTTGATTATTAATTACGTAGGTAAGTGCGGTCGAGGCACCAAACGTTATGTGCCTCAAAAGAATTCGGTTGCATACGCACTATTGATTACCCTGTACAAGTAAGAATGGCCTCTTTGTCATTTGTTTTCTAGTCAACATGACTGCTCGAGCAGGTTAAGGTGTCTTCTTTTCCCAGGGGCATTGCAAGTGGTAATGAGTATATGCAAAAGAAGGAGCTCATTGACGCAGCTGAAGCCAGTGGGCTTTCTAGGGTTCCAATTGGGTGTGTTTTTGACACTCTCTTTCTTTTTATCCACTTTTTCTGGATGTTGAAATTGATTGTTTCGTCCTTTTTCATACAATTAGGCCAGAAAAGGGAAAAGGGAAACCAATCCAATTCGGAAGCTCTCCAAGGGACTGGTATAGTGGTTGGAACTGCAT
The DNA here is from genome assembly GCA_025629805.1 of Erythroxylum baracoense. NCBI lineage: Eukaryota > Viridiplantae > Streptophyta > Magnoliopsida > Malpighiales > Erythroxylaceae > Erythroxylum > Erythroxylum baracoense. Next base: position 579,979 of record JAOTAY010000004.1, read on the forward strand.
GAAGACATTAATAACCAAGGGATTAGTAATTAAATCGAGCTGCCCGGCAAAGTATAGCTTCTATTTGTTTATTTTATTGCCTCCTTAATTTTCTTCATATCAACCTCAAAACAGCAAGCAAATGATGAACATTTACAATTTTCTCCTGTTTATTTCGACTACCAGAAATATCAAACTCGACATCTTTTTTTGAATGCAATGATACCTAAATGTGGTGGTTCCTGATGGAATGCTGATTTTTCCTTTAATTTTAGACCTGTATATTTAAGTTTAAATAGGGTGATGAATTAGCATTCTGTCATGCATAATTGTTTCGAACATCACATATATGTTGTCTTGCAACCTTGGGGAAGTGTATAGATCCATGTGTGTGATGGAGTAAATGTTGCATGCTTCTTCACCCTGTTGTTTAATGTTTGGAGTTCTGATTGATGTCCCATTCCTTTATAGGTACATGCTCACTGAGGAGGGGCAAGAAACAGCTCGTGAGTGTTTGATGAGATCTCGTCTAATCGATCCTGGAGAATGTCCAGCTAATGTAGAAGGGTCTTCTGATGTGCAAACCCACGTTGCATCAGACCTTGAATCAACTCAACTTGACTTTGCTGGAGAATCATCTTCTTCTGTTGGTTTAAGTCGACTGCAGAAATCTGTTGATGTCCCTATTGATTCTCTCGAGAGGGTGTGGTTTTCTGCCAACCTTGGTTCTTTTCACATTTGTCCTCTGTCCCTCTTCTCTCCACTCCTCCATCATCTATCTCCTACCTTATGAACTAGTTGTAGTGTTAAGTCTTCATATACTGTTGTAATAATTCTTCTCTCACTTGTCCTGTTCTTTTGAGCTTCCTGAAAAAGCTGTTTGATCTTTTGCTTCTTCTTTAACCTTCCCCATATCATGAAAGGAAGGTGGTGGATGTCACCTATCAACACCAAGACTCTTGTAAACATAACTGCATATCCACTGTCTTAGACTTCATACAGTGTTTCTTTTGTATCTGGCCTGGATATTCCCTAGCTCCCAAGGTTGATTCTCTATAATTTTAGTGAAGATTTTCTCTTCTAACTCAATTTACTGTTTGTATAGTTCATGCGCATGGGGTTCTCTAAAGAGCAAGTTGTTCATGCTTTTATGGAAGTTTCTAATGATTCCCAGAACAAGCAAATCTCATCACTCTGGCCAGCTGTTCTGTGTCGTCTTCGAGAAGATCAAGTTTATGTTCTGCATTCAAAACCTCAAACCTTCGTAAAGGACGTATCGAATTCAACTTCATATACGTCAAGACATGGTTTAACATTACCTTCCAGATAGTAAATTATGCTCTTACTCTTCTCTAGTAAATTTAGATGTTCTTCTTACAAGAGCCACTCTTTAATGTTTAGATCAATTTGATGCCAGCCAAACTAGTCAGATGGATTTGGCTACTGACACTGCCAACATGCCAATGTCCTCTTTTTCCAGCTGTAAACCTGCTTCATTTAATTTGAGGGCTTGCTCATCATTTGTACGTATGAACTTGTATATGTCAAAAGTTTCTATGCGCTTTTTCAACTCTCATATATTACTTTGTCTTGTTCTGATAACCACACACATGCTTATATATATGTATAGATATTAGTGTCTTGTTGCCTATTATCCTTCAGGATTGTACTGTGACTGGTACTAAAGCATGCAGAGACCCTTTGAGCATGCCACCTCTGAGCTATGGTGAGAAATTTGAGGATGCATATGAAATAGTGTTGATATTGGATGATAGAGAGCAGTTTGCATGTCACGGGTAAGTTGTTGAAATCATTTTATTGCCGTGAAAGTGAATTGACTGATACTTGATATACCTAACAAATTGCATGCTGCCTTGTGATGTGCAGGTCCAGGGGCAGGAAACTCATTGACAACATTTGCAAGGAACATAAAATTAAAATATTAGTAAGCCTTTTTTTGTTGTTAACAGGTTGATATCTTAATGCATCAATAAATGAAGGTTACCTGGCTGGTAATGGATAAATCAATTCTTGTGGACTATTGGTCTTTGGTTTAAAATGTGTTGTGGGCTTGTCGAAAGTTTCAGAATAAATATGATGATTTAAAAATCTCTTGCATCTTAAGCTTAGATCTAGGAGTGTAATCCCTTTGTGTAATGTCTTAAGAGTTCAATTTGAAAGCAGAATTTATAATTTCATATTTTGATATACTGATGTGAAAGATAAACCAACATTTTATCACCATTTCTTCTTCAGATTGGTTTCTTCCTATGATTCCAAGATCATGTTTCTTGCTTCTGGTTTTGATTCCGGTGCACTTGGGCTGATAGTGGTTTTTATGTTGACTATCCCCCAGGTTAGACGGTTGCCGGTTGGTGATGGAATCTGGGTAGCTCGCCATAAATACTTCAACACTGAATATGTTCTTGATTTTATTGTTGAGAGGAAGAAAGTTGATGATTTGCGCTCTTCAATCACAGATAACCGTTATAAAGATCAGAAACTGAGGCTTCTGGTATTGATTTGCGCTCTTCAATCTTGCCCCAGTTGCTGTGCTGTTTATTGTATTTGTTATAGTGCTTGAATTTCTACCAACTTTAATTGTATTATTTGTTAAAAACATGTCCATTGTCTTTTTATGTCTTTATTTCTGTTTTAGAATTGAGAACTTGATCTAACTAGATGCATTACTAGCCGACATGATTTTCCTGATGACACTTGGAAGTGGAAGTATTTCCATATGTGCTATTTCATATAGCTGAGATGTTAGTATTCTTTGGACCTTGAAGGGGCTGATCAGTTAGTGAGTTATCGAGGACTAAAGCTTAGGAATTGCTAATTCCATCAAAATTACTTGATTAATGTGATCAATAATATAGGCATTTCACTCTCAAAGTTTCTCATGACATTTTTACTTGCTGTAAGTATCAAGTTACGATTTAATATGTAGTTTTCTTAGTAATTATGTATTTGTTTTTATAGTCTAGAATGTTGCTTATAATTAATTACCAGAACCAATTTTAACAACTATGTTTCTTTATTGCTATAACGTCTCTGATTTGGGTATGAATTTTGCATATTGTTAGAGGTGTGGCCTTAAGAGGTTGATATATCTTGTTGAAGGAGATCCAAACTATTCCGAAGCTTCTGAAAGCATCAAGACAGCGTAAGCCCCTAATCTTGTGTAAACTTTTCAACGCTTAGATATTTTACTCATAGATCGTTTTGATTGTTAATTGGCAAAAACAAGATAATAATATATATTTCATGGGTGTTTTGGGTGTACTTATGTCTTGTTATCTATGGTGATACCTGATATGTTCTATCAGCATACTATTGGTTTCAAATTCTATTCCCATGGATGGAATGATAACCTGTTGAAATTAGAGGCTGCATGTTGTGAACATTTTCTTTTGATATGAAATTGGTTATTTTGTATATGCTATATATTTGACAGTCTTTTAAACTTCCTGTGTAGTTGCTTCACAACAGAGATTCTGGAAGGATTTGATGTGCAAAGAAGTAACAGCTTGCCTGATACACTACAGAAGTACGGGTATCTCACTCTGGCACTCACTCATTATTATACGTCGCAGCTGCCCTGTGACAATTTCAAAAGTACAGGCATCTGTCCTCCTTTTGATGAATTTGTCAAAAGATGCCAAGACCTAGACAAAATGACTGTTGGTGATGTATTTGCAGTGCAGCTCATGCAGGTGGGTAGTGCTTTCCTTACAAGAAGGGTACGAATAAAAGTATAGGTATAAATTTATATGACCAACAGCTAGGTGAAATATTTGATGTCTTGTATACTATGTTGGATTCAAATTTTAGAGAAATTTTTTTGGAAATTGATTTATCCTTTCTTTGATTGAGAAAAAGGAAGGGCTTTCTTCTTGACATTTGGGCTTAGAAATGCTTTCATGGTCTCTTCTATGGTTACACGTATGTTTTTTACGCCCACATGCAGCATATTCTTGTTGGTATTTTGAAACTAGACATGGATTGTTATCTAAGTGTTTCCTTTTGTTAACCTGACAAGATCTTCATGTTTATGATTTCAGGTGTCACAAGTCACAGAGGAAGTTGCCATGGCTATTCTTGATTTGTACCCAACTCTCAAGTCTCTTGCGCAAGCTTATTCTCTCCTTGTGAGTTCTTCATGTTCTTCACGAAAAAAATATCAATTATAATCCAAGTGGTAAAATTAAAACATGTATCTTTCTAGTGTTCCATTGCTGTTTTATTATCTATTCCTTCTTTTCCATTGCTGATTTATATAGTTTGTCTAATTGATCTAGGATGGGGATGTATGTGCACAAGCAGAGATGCTAAGAAAACAGAGTAACAACACTGTGAGTGCAGTTGCTAGTAGGAACGTCTTCCATTTTGTCTGGGGCGATAAAATTTGAAATTCCATATTTACCTTGCGGATATCAAGTGTACATTATGCATATGAACTTTGGATGCAGCATTCGGTTGAGTCTTTTTCTCTTTTCGATTTAGTTCATCTTTTCTATTTGTTGTTGTGCTAAAAAAAAGAGAAATAAAACCTCAAGAGCTCAATTTAAACTTTTCGAGTTAAACGTCTATTAACTTGGTAAAGGAAAGCTGTATGAAATGGTTCCAAATTGATGGACACCACAATCCATATACCGGAAGTAAAAGCAAAAACATAGAAAGTCCCCTCGTTATTTCATTGACATGAAACAATTGCAATCTGACGGGTACAACACTCCACCTTCACGTTATCTATATTTTCTGCTTTCTGTTGATTATGCCCCCTATCTATTTTCTGATGATGCGGAAACTGTCCTCTATCTTTCTGATATTTGAATTCACAAACTGAAGGAAAAATGAAAAACAAATTCTTCAGATAAAAATGTATTTAGATGATGTCTGAACACAATACTCGCATATATGCATATGTATATAGATACGTAATCTTTTGGAATGTGGGGTTGTTTACTGACCTCTAAGTTGATCTCTTGCCTTGTCGCATGTGCTCTTAGATAGCCGAATTGTGAAATCCTTTTTAAGCTCCAGCTGCCAGGCTGGAAATTGGTGAGAGTGCGATTTGTGTCAGTTATGTCGAGTGTCAACAGGAAATGTTTCATTAAAGTATGAAACTAGTGCTTGAAAGGAATGTTAATGGAATCAATAATTCGAAGCTTAGTGGATGCCGACTTACAGTTTCAATGAAACCATCGAGACTGAAGCCAGCCATCCCTATCACTGCCTGAACAGGAGCTACATAGTTGGTGTGATTGTAAGTGTCGACTCCATTTCTGTCTTTAGTTGGCATAGCTAGGCAGTTGTTTTGGTATACTGAGCACGTTCTCTCGTAATTGTGAACATGGCCGAACAGAGCAAGATCAACCTAGTTCACATCAAAACGTTTGTAAGAACACTTGTAAGAAAGGAAGAAAGAAACTGATATTTATTAATTTCTCTATCCACTTGTGAGGATGCTAACACCTTACTCTTCACCAGCAAAGGTTCTACAGCAGCAGCAAAGAGTTTGTCGACCGAAAACAATCCAGTTCCAGACGAATACATCGGTCTGTGTCTGCATTTGGTGAATGTTTCTTCTTCAGTCCTAACGTGCAATTTAAGAAGGAAGAGAACTCTTAAAGATGCACTTAACTTACCCCGTGAAAATTAGCCAAGGAGTTCTTGATCTATCAACAGAACCCATGTCCTTTTGCATCCATTGATACTGAAGGAACACGAGACAATAGTGGCGTTATTTGATCATAATCTCTGAAACTAACATATCCTATCACAGTGACTGAACAGTGCATGGAAGGTGAAATGAGGAGTAAGAACCGTACCTGCTCAGAATTTGGTCTCCAGTCGTGCTCAGTTGAAATGACTGTGACATGGATACTTCCTTGTTCTATAGAATACCAAGGCTTGTCTTTAGCTGGAGTTGGCATTGGAAAGTAGGTTTCATAAGGTACTCCACATTCTCCTCCAGAGTCAGGCAACTGGTACAACGATCCTGAGTTCTTGTAATCCCTGAAATCTTATGCACAATAAGCTCTCCTTTTCTATCATATATAGCTCCATTTATAGAAATGTTAAACAGCTATCAACCTTTCATGGTTTCCTATGGCAGTCATGTAACTCACTCTGGAGGCCATTGGAGTGATGAGATTGAGGAAGTAATCCCATTCAACCATAAAGCCAGTTGCATAGCTAATGTCTCCTATGTGGAAGACAGAGTCTACATTTCCCGATATTACTTCATCTGTCATTGCTTTAACCACCGAGAGCGATCCTGGCTGTATAATTTTCCAGGAAAATAACATGATCAGTGTGTTTTCTAGCTATTACAGGTTAATAATTACAAGGTTTTAAATTGTGGATTGCAATATCGGAATTATGTCCGAGATCGTTAGTAATTGCTGCAATCGTTCGGGATCACTTACCTGTATGAAGTGTTCAGTAGAAGCGTCACGAGGGGCTTTTCCCATATCTCCAAAGGCTAGAAATTTAACTTCATCTGATCCTCCTGCAGGTGGAGTCCGAAACTGAACTTGATCACTCCATCCAACAGAATCACTGTACTTGAACAGTAACGCCAGTAAATTAGGTTCAATCAAGAGAATTGCATGCTCTAACACTGAACTTTTATGTTAGGAATATGTAAGCTTCAAGATATTATAGATCATATTGATACAGTACATACCTGCCGTATCTGTAGGAGAATGTGCTTGAAGGGGTTAGGCCCGTCATTACTGCTGTATGAACATATCCAGGATCATGCCATCCAAAGTCTTTGGCTGGACTTGGAAGAACCAAACTACCTATATAAATTTTAACATACTTGTCGGGAATATTTTCCGATACACTAAATAATTATCCTTAAATTCGAACTGAAACCAAACAGACTTACTCTAAATTCAATCAAAATAACCTTAAAGGACAATTTGTAAGTTTCAGTTCCAATGTGCAGAAGTGAACAGAAAATAGAGAGACTCACTGCACATATCATCTTGAGTGAAGGTGGTAACTTGAGATGTCAGAGTTTTCCCATTGGAATATTGAACTAGTTGGGGTTTCTTTTCACCACTAACCCACGTTACTCTCATCTGCATTAAATCAATAATCGTACCATATATTTTGGATTATATAAGACAATAATAATTTCAATATTAAGGATGAAAAAAATGCCTAAAGCTAATCTAAAATTGACCGTTCAATCTTTAAAAAGATTTGGATTCGGAGTGAACTTTAGGCATAAGAGCATTTCATAATTATATATATAAAAGAATTAAATTGAAAATAGATTTAAAAGTGAAAAAAAACTCAAATTCCAATTCAAAAAATGAACTTGAATTTTTAAATTATATTCAAAAAAATTGCTTAAATTCAAGTTTGACTCATTTATTTAAGATGAATTAGACCCGAGTTGAAACTCTCCTATCCAAACTTGACTGCACTTGTACTTATTGGGATAATAAATCCCACAATAAAAAGAAACAACATCTAATAATAGCATTTAAGGTTGAGAATGAGCAATCTTCCATAAGACTTAAGTCTTTTGGATCGACCTTATTCTCAACCTAACTTAAATTTCAAGATAGTATTAGAGTCTCTATGATTAAGTGGTTGTGAGTTTAAATCTTACACCCACTTATTTCTCATCTAATTAATTCAGCACAAGGTAAAGTGAGTCTGTGCAAGTTTCAAGCCCAAAGGGCTTTCACTTGAGTGAGTATATTAGTGAATATATAAAACTAATTAAGTTGGCTTCACATAAAAGCTTAAGCTTTTGTGATGAAACGGTCGCTTAGGATGGTATCAAAACCTATAAGGCCCAATGGCCCAGCAAAAATCTTGGAGCTCAAAATCTCTAAATAGTTCACTTGACAAATCCAAAAAGAGGTTGCAAGTGAGGGAGAGTATTGAAATAATAAATTCTACATCGAAAAGAAACAATTTCTAACAATAGCATATAAGATTGAGAATGAACAATCTTCCGTAACGCTTAAGTCTTTTACATCGATCTCATTCTCAACTCAATTTAAATTTCAAGAGTACTCAGATTTGAGATCATCTAAATTTTCTCAACTTTTAACTTAAATTTAGATTCAATTTGATCTACTATCATTCCTAACTGTGTGTAATGTGTGTTGGTTGGTTGCACCAATCTCATCGTATAATTACTACTTTTTAGTTCCTTACCAGCCACAACCTCAGCTGGTAAGTAACCACACAACACGACACGAACTAAGCTTGTTAAGGTTTTTATTATGTCTCGTCTTTTCTTTTCTTAACGGAGAAATCGATCAAAAGACGTTGATGTTGATGATGACGAAGATGTTACCGAGGTTGCAGAGGAATCCATGCTGGAGACATGTGCGTATAATGGTTTGTTTGGATTTCCAAATTTCAGGGGTTTGGACCTGACGAAAATGCATGGAGTCTCGAATCCACCACCAAAGAAGGCGAATTCGATGTCTGTTCTTATGTTTATCACGTCGAACGTTAATGTTCCACTGCAATTTGCCACAGCAAATCTCCTTCCTTTGTTCTTGCATGCTAGATATCCTGGATCATTGCTCAGGAATTGTGCCTGCATGCCATGCCATGCCATGTATCAATAAGAAACTATTAATAACCATCAAATAATAGCCACCTATTAGTTCCCTAATACTACATTAAAAGAAACAAATTCATTGTTTTACTTTCTGGTTATTAACGTTTGAACAGTACATACATGTTAGAATCGGACATTTTATGGTTCAATTACCTTGACAGGATAGTGACAAAGTAGAGGAAGATTGCTTAAATCACCAGTTTGTATGTACTGATCTGCGTTCAGAGGACAAGACTGCACACTGTTTCAATACATGAAAATACAACGTTTCAAAACTTCATTATCAACAGAATCAAACTAATCAACACCAATTTCTGTAACAAATTACCTGGAACCAGATGGAGAAATCATGGCTACCCAATCACCCTTTGAAGGATCTCTTACACCACTCACGATCACCTTCACAGTTTCTTCATCTGATAGAGTAGAACTTGTCGATACAACATCTAGTCTCAAAGACTGGTTCCCTCCAGGACATGAGACCAAACTTCTTCTGTTAAGAACCCTGAAACTCGACACGGCCGTGTAGTTCCTGTGTTCCATAGCTGATTTGGCAATCTCAGGAGGCAGTGAATGTGAGGAAGAGTAGGAAATGAAAAAGAGTAGATACAGAAAGGAAGAGAACTTCCAAGGAAAATAAGAGGGTTCCATGTCAAAATCTGTGATCTTTAGACAGGATTGAGTTACGAGGTTGTAATCCTGGTAAATCTTCTTTAAGGTTGAGCTCGTTTGTGGTTTAAGGAGTCATTGTAAATATGGAAAGCTGCAGAACACACATTTCTAAGGTTTCAGTTACATGGAATAAGGACATAACAGATGGTAGTTTGCGTTTGTGTGTATTTATAGACTCGTTGAAGTGTACATATTGGCGACTAACCGAACATTACGTAGATAGATATTGATTTGAGTTCGACGACGTGACGTTTTATTTGTGGATCTTTATTTTTTGAATAGGTATTAAATAAATATTTAGAGAGTCGTAGACACCTTTTTTTGTTTTTCTTAATATTTGCTAATTTCTTGCTGTTATGTCTAAAGCATTTTGAGGTGTTCATAATGATGTTGTTTCTTGCAATTCTCATTTTGTCTTGAAATGAAGCTATTGGGACGTGACAAGCTCTTGTAGTGTTCTTTTTTGGGTCTAAAATGAAGGCTTAGATCTTCTATTTCGATTATCATGTTTCATTAAATCTTATTATATATATATGTGTGTGTCATTTTGATATATTCAAAATGATGTACTTTCTTGCAATTCTCATTTTGCCTTGAAATGAAGCTATTGGGACGTGATAAGCTCTTGTGTTCTTTTTTGGTTCTAAAATTAGAGATTGAATTTTTTATTACATTTACGGTATTTTTATTATATTTTATTAAATTTTATCCACACATTTATATAGAGAGTTAGAACAGAGCATTCATGTGCTGAAATTGAGAGTGTATAAATTGTAGCTGGATTGAAAAAAGTACAGCCTTGTTTCTCCCTTCTTAGATTCTTATAAATAATGTTTTAAAAGTTAAATTGGTTTGACCGAATTAAAAGCAAAAATTTTGAATCGACTAACTTTTCGATTTGGTTTTTAGCTTTTCGATTTGATTTAGTTTAATAATTTTTGTTGTTAAAAATTGATCAATTTATTAATTAATCGGCCAGTTTTTATAAACCAAACTAAATAAATTAATTTTCATTTAATAATTTATCTTTTCAATTAAATTTTAAAATTTTCGTTGGTAAGGATAGTCTTCTTTAATTATTTTTTAAATTCTTTAATTTTATTTTTTTATAACAGTCTAATACCGATAAATTTTTTAAACTTTAAACATCTTATCTTATCAATTTAACTTCTAATTTTAAAAATATTGCTTATAACTTGCTATATAATAGTAATTTAAATAATTAAAAAATTCTTAATAATAAGATTTATTAAGAATTTTCGCATAACTTTAAATTTTTAAAAAATAATTCTCTTTAATTCTCACTAAAAATAAAAATTAATATAACAATACACATGAATAAATCAAATATTCCTCGCGTAACAACTCAATATAACTCTTAAATAAAATTTTCTTGATGTAAGAAAGGAGTAAAAAGTATATAAAATTTTAATTATTTTTGAAAATCTGAGCCGAAATACAATATTTTTAATTATTTATGAAAATAGAATGTTTCAAATTCCAATAGATTAGGTATATTATACTGAATTATTTTGAGTAATATATCTAAAAGTACTTGTTAATTTTTTATTAACACTCGCTCGAATACAATTGATAAATTCCAAAATTAATCTTACCTGATTCCGATCTTGAACTTTCTTTGAATTTTTTTCATTCAATTTTTTTTCGAGTTTAATTCAAGAACAAAGTAAGGAAAAAAAATCACACATACTCATGTTTATATATGAGATAATTATATATAATCACAACAGGCAACTAAAATTACAGTAAACTAAAACATGTTAGATATTGTTAAGAATTTCACATCGGACAAGTGTGAGTATATTCGATTATTTGTAATAGTGTGCAAACTTCCCCTTTCAAGTTAACTTTTGAGATGAGTTAGGCTGTTCAATGTAGTATTATAGTATGTTTGTGTCGATGATTTGGAGCTGTGTCCGATTCTGTTCCTTTGCTCAATATGCTCAATAGATGTCCAACTCTGCTTTGAACTGAAGGGAATGTGTCAAGAATCTCACATCGGACAAGTATGAGTATATTCAGTTATTTATAATAGTGTGCAAACTTCTCTTTTCAAGCTAGCTTTTGGGGGTAAGTTAGGATTTTCAACATATATATTACTGAATTTTAGGATATACATGAAATTACCACAAAAAACAAAAATAAGCACCTTAATTTACTCCAAATTGTTGGATTTTCTGAAACAATAGAGCAATATTATAAAATTTTCAAGAAGGGATCTTCGTTACCAGAAAACAAATGAATGGATATTTTTAAAATAATCACTTCAATAAATTCTATTTTCTCATATATACTAAAATTTAAATTCGATTTCTCACTAATATTCATATCTTAATTTCTGGAAATTTATCGTATTTTCTCTGAACCTTAAACAGAAAAATATTCTATTTTTCTATTTTTAGGTTCAATATCATCTATATATTAAATAAAAATTTGAAAATTTATAATAATTTATAAAATATATATTTTAAACAAATTATTTAATAAAATAATAATTATATCGAGTAATGAATAAACCCTAATACTCCTAATAATATAGGTCATCGCGTGAATTGTTAGATCAAACTTATTTGATTTGCGGATCAAGCCAATTTTCAATTGCTAACAGTAGGACACAATTCATGACCTTGTTATAGTGTAGTGCATGCATTGCCTCCTAGGGGTCGTTGATTAAGCGGAGTAGAGGGTATGAGATCAAAAAGTGTTTTGTTTGAATCCTCTTACTTACGCTTTCTCAATCGAGCCTGTTTTATAAGATTTACTTAACGTGGAATACTCAATTAGCGTAATTTACAGACTATTATGTCAATTCAGATATTTACTTAGTGCACATTCAAAAGATACCGATTACGAGTTGACATGATTTATAAACTATTGTGTCAATTCAAAAATTTACCCGATATGCATCTAAATAATAGTAATTGCGATTCTTCCGTTTAAAAAGAAAAAGTAATGTATGCATTGACAATGAAGCTGTATAACGTGCAAAAACTGGAGAAATTAGGCAAATGAGGAAAATGATATGTAATGTTAGGTTAGGTTAGGTTAGGCACAAGTCTCCGTCCTATTATTAGAAACTGTATCACCAAAATGTTGTCCTAAGGCTATTTTAAATTGTATGGTGCTATTAGAGCTAACTGAGTCATTAATTCCCACATGCTAACAGGTAAATATCAATGACTTCAAGTCAATTAATGTACTAATCACTTAGGTTTAAGTCCATAATTAAGTTTAAGGTTTAAACACAGGTTTAAACTTTTTATACTTTTTCTTTTATAATTTAAAAATTATCACTTATTTCTTATGATATTCTTTACTTATTACATAATTATAACGTTTTAAAAATCAGGTCAGAGATCGAATAAAATTGAAGAATTTAAAATATTTTTTTTAAACGAAAGAATCTGCAGCTGCTATCCTTTGGATGTGTACTGGATAAACCTTCGAATTGACATAATAGCCTGCAAATCACGCCAATCGGATACTCCGCACTAGGCAAAGCTGTACGAAAAGCTCGATCGAGAGAGTGTAAGTAGGAGAATTCGAACATAGGACCTTTTGGTCCCATGCCTCACTTCACCAACTAGACCACCCCCTAAGGGGCTTGAAATATAATTTAAGAAGATCGTTCATATTCATCAAAGAATTTAAAGTTTAACCAAAAAAATTATTAAATAAAAATTATTTGGTTTATTTTAGTTTTAAAAAACTTATTAGTTTACAACAACTAGCAAATTACGTAACAAACTCATCGGTTTAACAATATAAATTATTAAAATAAATCAAATTAAAAAGTAAAAATTTAAACAAAAACTTGGTTAATTCAAGATTTTTAATATTAAACTGACTGAATTAAACTGGTTCTTTAACCGTTGCATAATTCCCTTTATTACGAATGAACCAAATATTAATAAAATATGATAGGACTTTGATGATAATTAAACAATATTCTTTATATGGTAATTTTAAAAATAAAAATATCAAACTATCCAAAATAAATAATAATTAATTTAAAGTTGTTAATTTATTAAAAAAATTATTCATATCGGATATTCGCATGACTAGTAAATTATGATATATTTTTAGTAATTTATCCGAAATAGATCTTAATAAAATCTCCTATGAATTATGAGCATGATCCTGAACTAGTCGTGCACGCTTCTAAAGCTTTATGGCTAAGCAACAGTGAAATCTTAAATCACTCTACGTATTTCGTTAAATTGCACGTCAATATCTCTTGTGCTTACTTATTTAGGCTTGGTAATTTTGGCCTGTATTGATTGAGTCACGGACTAAAACAGTTCGACCCGATCAAGTCATGGTATCAGAACAACAAAAATAATGTCATTTTGTAAGTCTTTTTTATAAAAAAAGTAAAGATTGGTCAAGTCGGCCCACCCCGCCTGTGACTTTAGTGTTTGAAAATATAAATTTTTTATGTTTATTATTTTCTTAGTTTTTATCATTAAAGAACATATCATATAAAGTATGTAAAAGAAAAAAAATTTATTCTGCTTCCTCTTTTTTTTTGTTCACAATCTATCTCCTCTCAATCAAATAGAATATTAGTACTTCATATAAAATCGAAGGGGTGAAACATAATCAATTTGAATTCGGAACAGCTATTTGAAATCTCAGTGAAAGATTGAATTTGTAATCTTATGTTTACTTTTCGTGAAAAAATCTCAATTAAAATGGAGGGATTCTTCAAACAACAAAGAGCTAAATCAACTATTCAATCAAATGATTCAATGATGGGTGGGTCAGGATAAGGGTTTTTTCTTTTTACTCACAAAAATGTTAAGTTTTTATAAAATTCTTTAAAGATAAAAGACACAAAATTTTCTTTGTAGTTTAAATTGTTTTAAGGAACTTTCTAATTTTTAAAATTATGAGAAAAAAGCTTTGCACTTTTTGATATTTTTAAAAAAGTCATTCTCTTAGACTTTTATTAAAATGGTAATAAAACATAAATATTATTAATATGAAAAAATTTGACTCGAGCCAATTAAATTATATTCTGATCAATAATATAATACACTTATAATAAATTATTATTTTTGACTGGATTTAAATATTTTAGATCAAATTTAAGAACTAAATTTTATTGTTATATTAGCAATAAATTGGTCATACGGGCTCCCAGTGGTTCATTTATCTTACCATAAACTATAGTCACTTTTGATTTTGCAATATCTTCTTCGTTAATTCATTCATTTGGCTATAGACTATAGTCATCTTTGATTCTGCAATATTTTCTTCATTAATTAGTCTAGATTCGTTCATTTTCATAGAAAGATCATTTCTTTTACGAGTACGTACACCAACTCCTTCAAATACGAATACACTCCCGTGAGCTTGCGCAATGTTGATGATTGGTCTACACATCATAAGTATTATCACAAAATTGAAAATGAGAAATATTTTTTTTAAAATCTGAAGATTCAGATTTTTTTTGAAAATTTACTTAAACCATGGAAAAACATCACGTTTTCTATATTTTAAAAAGATTGATTTGTGTACAAAAATATTTATATTTTTAATTTTAAACAATAAATTATAAATAAATAAATATATACTATTTTAATTGAGAATTATAATACACTTAGGGGTTGTTTGGTTCTACTTCTGTTTTTCTGTTGTAGTTTTCAGTTTTAATTTTCTGTTTTTTTAATGTTTTTCTTTCAAACAAAAACAAAAACCTTTTTGGTTGTTAATGTTAATTTAGTTATATTTTTATCACTGATAATAATTACATATTAGATAAAATTTAAAGATAAATTATTTTTAATTAAATAAATTTATTTTTCAAATAATGTAAATAGCAAAAACAAAAATGGAACTTCTTTATTTTTCTATTTTTTGATGTTCTTGAATTATAACAATTTATTTATGAATTAACAAAAATATCTTATTCTAAACCCTTTATTCGTGAAAGGTGAAATATGAAGAGGTACAATAGTACGTAACCTTATTTTAAACCTTTAATTCATGAATTGAAATAAATATTTTTTTATTGACAAAACATTGTCTGAATTAATATGCTTTGAGTAAAAAGAAAATACTAATGTTTTATTTTATGTGGTAAAAATGATTTTTTTATTTGATTTATACAAATTATAAAAGCTTAGACACTGAATAAGATTCTAAGATTAATTTAATAAAAATAAAAAATGTATATGCAACGATTATTTATTTATTTATTTATTTTTGATATCATCCAAACATAAAGAAAGATCACGAAAGTGTTTTTAGGTCTTCTTCCTCTACTAGCTCTTTGCTTATATATAACTCTTGTCTCCCTCCTCTCTCCTGCTCTCTGTCTCTCTCTAACGGCTTCTTCAGGTTCGTATCTATTTTTACTGGTTCTCTTTGTACTACTCTTGAGCTTTGTGTTGCCATTCCTGAAACCTCTGCGAGACTAACGGCAACGGTTCATCAACCTAGCTTCATCTGAGAAAACCTAAAAGGTTGATGGTGATAGTTTAGTCCCTTTCACGTCAGCTCTCTTATTTACTCTTTTTGGCATATCATTTTCTTGGTCTTGACAATCCCTTTTCATGTTTTTCTGTGTCTTTTTCCACTCGATGATCATCACCATTCACTCACTAGAACCAAAAGCTTTTTAGTGAAAGGCAAGAGTTCGAGTCCGAGTCGAAACCATGAGTGAAAGTTTGTCCGATTTTCTTGATGAATCTGAATTTGTCGACACTAATTTGGACGGCGACGACCTCTTCGCGATTTTCGAGAGCTTAGACAGCGTCGCGGCCTCCGCCGACTTTTCTCCGGTCTCACCATTGGATGGTTTAGTCAAGTCCAAAGAGAGTGATGTTGAAACGGGAAGATTAAGGTCGCAGAAATCTACGTCGTACAGTGCCTTGCAGGAGTCGGAGACAGAGCTTGAAAATTCGCCGAGAAGCAACAAGCGACTAAAGACCACATCGGAGGAGATAAGCCAAGATGGGCAACACCGCATATCTCACATCACCGTGGAGCGAAACCGCAGGAAGCAAATGAACGAGCACTTGTCCGTGTTAAGGTCGCTCATGCCTTGTTTCTATGTCAAAAGAGTAAGTTATGTACTTAAGAGCTTGAGCTTATGTTTCTGGTTCTTCTTCTTCTTCTACAGAACAAGCTTTTCATTTCTCTTTAATGGCGTAGGGTGATCAAGCGTCCATAATAGGAGGTGTTGTTGATTACATTAATGAGTTACAACAAGTTCTACAATCTCTCGAGGCCAAGAAGCAAAGAAAAGTATACAGTGAAGTCCTGAGCCCTAGGTTGGTACCACTTAGCCCCAGAAAACCACCATTAAGTCCTAGACTTAACCTACCTATCAGTCCAAGAACACCTCAACCAGGTAGTCCCTACAGGCCGAGACTCCATCAAACTTACCTCAACTCTCCAACCAAGACCACGACCACTCGTGAACCTTCTCCAACATCTTCCGCTTCTTCCTCCATTAATGACAACATCAACGAGCTCGTGGCAAACTCCAAGTCCCCAGTCGCAGACGTGGAGGTTAAGTTCTCTGGTCCGAACGTTCTCTTGAAAACCGCATCTCCTCGCATACGTGGTCAAGCCGTGAAAATAATCTCTGCCCTCGAAGACCTCTCTCTGGAGATCTTAGATGTGAACATTAACACTATTGATGATACAATGCTTAATTCCTTCACCATCAAAGTAAGCTTAACACTTTACACAAAAAGTTGCATTCTCTCCTCTTCTCATGTGAATTTTCTGTAACGAAGAATCTCTCATTTGTCATTTCCACAATTCCTCGATATGGGTGTTTGATAAATGCATTGAAAGTGGCAGACAAGAAAAGACATTTTACAAATATAGTTATTGTCTTATATTATGGTATGCATGTCATATTTATAACTTTTTGGCTCATAGTAGAGTTAGTAGGTTAAACTGACTTGAATGTTCTTGTTGCTAGCAAACTAGTGATGATCTATGGAAATCATTGCAGTCATATATATCATTCCCAATGAAGGAAAGAATCTTTACTGTACCGCATTATTAGTACTGATAAAGAAACCTGACTCTGGATAGCTAATTCTGGGGTTCAGAGCTTGAAATTTTTGTTTTGTTTTGTTCTTGTTTCTTAATAGATTGGAATTGAATGTCAACTAAGTGCAGAGGATCTGGCACAACAAGTTCAGCAAACGTTCTGCTAAATCCTTTTCACCACCGTACAAGCCTAACCAGCAACTCCTTTTACTAGCTCCTTCACATTTTCTCTGGGAAGCTTAGTTTGTAGTAATAAAAATGAGCATAGGGAAGGGAGGCGTTTTTCTTTAGCTGTATTCTTATGAGCAAAGTGTAACAGTAGACTAGTCATTTGACTTGTAGGTAAGAGTAACATCTCTGTAATAGATCAGCATGATTCTTAGCTTTGGTTTGAGTTATCAAATTTCCGTTTTTCTTCTTTTGTCTTCACACCATATAGTCATGGCAGATGTTATTTTGCTATTTACATTTACTAATTCTCTCTAAATTTATAAAACAATTTTAGGTTTTAAGTAATCATTTAAATTCTTATTTATTTAGTTCCTTTTATTTAAGTTCTTCATTATATTTTCTTAACAAAGTAGAATAATGATTTTGATAATATCGAGATTCAATTTGAATTCAATGGAATGTAACTATATAAACATTAAAAATTAGAATGAATCGCGTGATCTTATTAGGTCCATTCCTAATGTCTTATAGGTCCTAGGCAAAGTAAAAACCTCTTTTTATGATTTACGAATATTAAAAGTGGATTCTCGTAAATAACAAAATAAAGCAAAATAGAGGCAGGTCAAGAGTAGGCACTGAACAAGTACCTTTGCTACCCTTATATGGTATAAAAACCTTTAATATAAACTTAAATGAAGAGAATATAAGATTATTCGCTAAATTATTATTAACAATTATACAAAATTCTCATATTAAAACTTCAAGTATTAAATATTTTTATAGAAATAACTCCGAAACACAATTAAATTATATAGGTATATATACATGGGTATATCAAGATATATTTAATATTTTATTCATAACTCAAGATATTGGGTATAATTTACTCCGAAATTAAAATTCTGACTGAAGTGCAATTTCTATACAATATTTGATTATATTTTCTCCTCCCAAGTTGTTATCAAGTTCTATCACTACAACAAAAGAAGCATTTCTTGACTTTTTTTTGTGACGAAAAAATGTTCATCGAAAAAAGACAACCTTTTGCGACGAAACATATCGTTCGTTACTAAATGTTAAGTTTTAGTGACAAAACCAAAATGCGTCGCCCAAGGGAAAACCTTTAGCGACGTTCAAGTAAATTCGTCACACAATCAAAACCAATGGGTAACGATTTACAGTATTCGTCGCCAAATAGTGCAATCGCGACGCAATCTGTAAACGTCACCATAACTTTACAAACAATTTGCAACGATGTTCATAAATGGTCACTAAATGTTATGTATTTTGTGACGATTTTACCAAACGTCACCAAAAGGTTAATATTTGGTGACGAAATTAATAATTTGTCGCGAAACATTATACATTTAGCGACGACTTCTTTTAATCGTTGCTAAATATCAAACATTCAGAGACGATATTTCAAAATCGTCACTAAATGTTCTACATTCAGTGACAAATTTTTGGAAACGTCGCTGAATGTTTACATTTAGTGACGATTTTTAAAAATCGTCACTAAATGATTCAAATTTTCATAAATTATTAAACTAAAATTTTTATAATTTATCATAGTTAAGATATGTTTTATCACAAATTTGTTTTGAATGTTTACAACGTGTTATTTGGAATAAAAAACTCAAAATATATTTTTAAGACTTAAAACAGTAGTAATAATTAATCATTAGTATTTACTAATTGCAAAAATTTGTAATGAAAGTTTTAGCTTCTGCAGCTCCTTTGTTTTGTCTCCACCGAAAACACCATCTTCCTTCTTGCTCATCCATCACTTAAACACTTAACTTCTGCATTTTATCCACGTTACACCTTGCAAAGAAAACATTCCAGTACATATTTTGTTTTGTTTCTCTCTATTTTTGTCTTTTCTCCATCCACCGAAATCTCTTCTAACCCCTCTCAACTGTTGAAATTTTTCTGAAGCAAGTAAGTGATGCTAAAGTTGTATGGGTAGTGTAAATGATATGAAGATGAGGTTTTAATGTTTGTAAATTGGATGCATGCATGAGTGGTGTATGTTTCCATTTTATGGATTGATGCATACGTGAATGGTGTGGATGCATGTGTGGGTAGTGAAGGAAGAAGCAAATTTGGTGATATGATTAACAAGATAAAGGATTTTAGCAATGAAGTGAGTTGGAGCTTGTTATATGCAGTGTTTTTACTAAACATGTATTTGTATTTTGGACATAACTTGATCTGTGAATATCCAAATTAGATAGATTTTGATTTAGAGTAAATTAGAGACATATGGTTATATTTTTCATGAAAGAATTGAATTTGAAATATGTCTTTAAGAGTCTTGAAATTTAGCTTGAATTTGAGAATTGTGTTCTTTCAAAGTAGGAAAACAATTTGTAGCTTTTTGATTATAACTTGCATGATACTGAACCAAAATGCATGAAATTGATGTCATTGGACACTTAAGACATTGTAGAACATTTGATTAGGAGAAGGTGTTGTCTAAATATCTCATTGTCTAGGTCAAAATGGTCATACAAATTTGACCCAAAATCTGCTTAAGAAAATTTGGAAAAAAAATTGCAGAACATGTGATATGGAAAAATATAGATTAGGTATTGTTTTGGGGTTTATGAACAATCATCAATTGTTGAATTGTGCATTGATGTTACTGAACTGAAGCTGAATTAAAAATGAAGAGGTCATCTACTATAAATGATAGAATTTTGATAATGAAGTGTTTGATAAAATAGATATCATGTTATGGAGAAGGATAGGTTTCATGAATTGATATTATGTAAGTGAAGAGGTTTAATCAATTGATGAGAGTTTGATAACTTCATGAAAAAAGTTGGTATGTGAATGAGTATGGAATGATGTTGTGTTTGTGGTAAAGTAATCTAGAAAATTGGAGTGAACTTGGTGTTA
>JAOTAY010000004.1:600449-643956 GCA_025629805.1 Erythroxylum baracoense
AATATTAAATTAAAATAAGAAAATATAAATAAAATAAATTTAGTAAATAAAATATTTCATAAAAATATATTATTAGTGATATTAATTATGAGTATAGTAGAAAATAATATTTTTAGTTAAGGTTATTAATGGAAAGTAAATTTTTTACTGCAGAAGTAGTTTCCTACCGCAACCCTCTTTTTGCTTATTGATTTCTGCGGTGGCGCTGCACTTTTCACCAACCTCCAGTTGTTCATCGCAGATCCAAACATATGACTGCGTTTGAAAACTGCGGTGAATAAGTACTTATCCCCACCGCACCGCAAATCCAAACTTAGCCTAACTCTGCTAATGATGCTGGTGAGACACTGCCTGCTCCCCCTACATTCCACAATGCTGACAGGTGGTGGTGCAAGTGAACTTTCCTAGGTTGTCTTTAGAGCACCATGTTAGGCCCCATATACTTGACCAGACATGAAGCAGGAGCAACAACAACATGAAGAGTTTTAGTCCCATAGGTTAGATTTGGGTGTCTTCAATGAACCGGCTAATGGTTAAGTTCAGGCTCAAATTTAATAAAAAAGAAAGACGTTTTTATACTTTTAATTTTAAGGAAATTATTTTTAGAAAATTGATAGGAGTGATTGATGGGCTAATTCATTGTCATCCTTAATTAAATAAAAAATATTTTAAAATTATATATTTTATGATTTATAATATTAATATAGACTGATTCTCGTTAATTATATATATTTTAATAATGGCACAAATTTATATCAATCTACGAATACATAAAGATATAACTATGCTTAAGTGACTCCAATTGGTCGAGGAGTCCAAGATTATTAAAAGGATCGTCATACTACTTGATTGTCATTTTCTTACCTCTTAAGTTCAACTAACCATAAGTATTGTCATAACCTTTGAAAATGTCATTTTCTAGTCACGTTTCTCGGCAATTTCGACACGACATAAAAGAAGTTCGATTGTATAATCTATACATACGATTGAGTTTCCATCATACAAAGCAAGGAAGAACACTTTTAGTAATTATATATCTATGCAAGTATATGATTATGCTAAAGATAATATTAATATAAGAGTATTGTTTATTTAATAGTTTAATAAGTTTGCACTCAATATTAGTATTATAATTTCAAATAAAGAAACGACATAATGTACTTCAAGTTCATAAGTCAAAACTAACCCCAACCGTTTTTTTTTACGGAAGAATTTGCAGCTGCTATCTTTTAAGTTTATACTGGATAAACCTCTGAATTGACGTAATAATCTGCAAATTACATTAACTGGGTACTCCACACTAGGTAAATCCTGTACAACAGACTCGATATAGAGTGTACGTAGGAGGATTCGAATATTGGATCTTTTGGCTTCATGCTCCCTACTCTACTAACTCGACCATCCCTTAAGAGAGCCCCAATCGTTATTGATATTACACTTGTGCACAGATTGAATTGCTTTTGGATTTATGAGATTTATTCTTGAAAATTTTAGATCTAAATATAATTTAACTTAAAGCGTTGATTTTCTTTTTATACTTTTAAAAAAATTTAAATTTAAATTTAATTTATAAGTGTGTGATTATTTTGATTATACTAGATATAAAAAAATATGAGGGTGAGCTATCAGTCGCTGTGCCCATAAGGTCACAGATTCAAATTATAAAAACAGTCTCTTTGTAAAAATATAAAGGTACATTATAACCTTCCTCAGACCTCTGCAAAGCGGAGAACTTTGTGTACTGAGTACGTCAACTATAAAAAATGTATACGAGCACGTTAATAAGTTTTGATAAATTTAAAATATTATAAACTTATACATTACGCGAATAAAATGATGTTTATAAATTATTTTAAAAAATATATATTAAAAAGACGTAATGGAGACAACTTTGTTATTGTAAAAATTATTTTGACGAATAATTTATAATTTTGGTATAAATTTGATTGACTAATTCTTTTGATTTGTATAAATTTAGTTTAAATTTAATCTGTTTGAGCTAAATTTAATACTAGAATAAATTAACTAATGAAAATAGACAAATTTGTTTAAGACAACATTCCTAATCATTATTATCATCATCATTATTATCATCATCATTTAGCCTGAAATCTCGCATTAAAGTGGAATATAAAAAGACCTGATAATATATAATCTTATTCTTATAAAATAAAGAGGTTATTTCTAAAAGACCCACGTGTAAATGTGACAATGAAAATATTTCCAGTATACTACATTCCTAATCACTATTGTAAAAATGTTATTGAAGATGAATAATAAAAGAAAAGCAAAAAAGCATGAATGACTTTGGGGATGGGAGGGAATGAGATGCCTTACTTTAGACTTTGGGTCGGATAATGGGCCCACTTTTATTCTTAAAGGCCCAATCACCACCGTTTATTTATTTCCACATTCATAATCGCTTTCATTTCAATCTTCTGCTTCTTCATTTTCTCTCTGCCAAACCCCACCGGGAAAACGAAATAGCTATGGCCGATCAGCTCACCGACGACCAGATCTCTGAGTTCAAGGAGGCCTTCAGCCTCTTCGACAAGGACGGAGATGGTCTTTTTTCTTAGATCTTTGCTCTCTTCTCAGATCTTATGTTCTTCTGCTCTTACCTTTTGCTACTACTTTTGCTTTCTCTTTTTTGATTTCGTGCTGTTGCTTGATCTGTGTTGTTTGTTTCTTTTTTTTCGTTTTGATTTTCCTTTGGTCGAATTTTTTTGGATTAGATTGGTGTTTGCGTGTTGGTTGCGTGGAGAAGGATGGGTATTTCAATGGATGTTCAAGTTTTGCTTTGTGATTAATGCCTGTCAGTGTTTTTAGAGTGCTGCTTTGCTTTCTGGTTTGAGAGTCTTAAGACTGAATTTATTGGTCTTTCAGTTTGTTCAGGGTTGGGGTAGAGGTGGGAGCTTATAGTATTGTATTAGGGATGAGAGATAATGACTTGATTTACAGATTGCTATTGGACGTCATCACCACGTTTTAATTATGATCTGCTTCATTTGACCTTGATGCTTTCCACGCTACTTTCGCTTTCCTTTGGATGATTGCGTTTAATACGATTAGAGTCAGAGAAATTTAGGTCCATCAATTAAGAATCCCGTTTGATCAAATTTGAGACGTGAAGATATATTGTTTAGAGGACGGAATCGAGACTTTCAGACTTTAAATTGGGTGTCATTGGTAGATGTAGGACGTTACTCCTTATGGAGATGGAGGTGTTTCTTAGATGCATGAATTTTGCAAAAGCAACAAAGAGAAAAGCGAAGTTTTTTGTAACAGTGCAGTAATGACACTTATTTCCTGAACCCAAGTTCAAAAACCTTTGTTTTTCTGGGAGTATGTTGGATTTTTCAGACAGATTGCATCAATCTTTATTCTCAATTTGGCAAGAATGGATTCGGGGTCACTATTTTTTTGTTAGTTCCTGTGATGAACAATCATACGCTGTTAAAATTTTGAGTTTTGCTCTCCCCTTTTTCGGCCATTTATGTCTTTTGATTATATTATCGCATTTTCAGCTATCATTCTACATCCGCTTTCCTTTTGTGTTATTGGGCACTATAATTTATCTGTACTCGTACTGTTCCACATTCTTCATGGAAGATTTGAGTTTGCTTTTACCTTATTATAACTTGTTTAACTGTAATACTGATGTTTATACCTACCTATCTTGTAGGCTGCATTACTACTAAGGAACTTGGGACTGTGATGCGTTCACTAGGACAGAACCCCACAGAGGCAGAGCTTCAGGACATGATAAATGAGGTCGATGCTGATGGTAATGGAACCATTGACTTCCCAGAGTTCCTTAACCTGATGGCCCGCAAGATGAAGGACACAGATTCTGAGGACGAGCTGAAGGAAGCATTCCGCGTATTTGACAAAGACCAAAATGGCTTCATTTCTGCTGCTGAGCTCCGTCATGTCATGACAAATCTTGGTGAGAAGCTCACTGACGAGGAGGTTGAGGAGATGATCCGCGAGGCTGATGTGGACGGTGATGGGCAGATCAACTATGAAGAGTTTGTTAAAGTCATGATGGCCAAGTGAGGACCACTCATCCGAAATAAAAAGTCTAAATGCATTAATTAAAACAAAAAGGGGAACAGGGCAGATAAGTTTGATGAGAATTTTATTTCCCAGTAGGACATCTTCATTCGGTGTTATTAGCTTTTGTTTGGGCTATCCGTTCTCTTGTTTGCTTATTTTGTGGTTTGTTTCTTCAATATCGACTTGTTTGCGCTGTTTCTTCTTCAGTAGCTTTGTTTGGTAGTATCTTTTATGATGGGTATTTTTCTTTTCTCCTTTGGTTTTATGAACCTAGAACTGTTGGGAGAACTGGATGTTTTGCTTATGGATGAGTAATTTGTTAATATTCCAAAACTTTAGGGTCCCTACTGTTCTGATGCTTAATGTGTCTCTAATGTTCTTGAATAATTTGTTTTAACTGAAAAACCTTAGTTTGACGTGTTTTGGCCTAAGTTCTGCAAGTCAATTCTCTAATCTTAGTGCTGATTTGCTTATAAAGACAATGCTTCTCCGGAATTTATTATATTCATTTCAGAGATGCAATCAGCACTAAGATCTCTCGTTTTGCAGTTGATACATACAACCTGTTTTCTTGTATATACTGTTTAAGTTGACTTTTCTTTATGTACTAATTTAAGTTGCATTAGATTCCCACTAGAAGGAAATGGATATTTAGTATCAGTAGTCAAAGCTGTTTTTTTTTTCATTAAAAGACGGATGCACGTTCCCACTCCTAGTCCCTTTATTCGATGAATAAGCTTAATGGGTTTTCAAGTCACAAGATATTTGGCCAGCCACTTGGAATTTATTTAAACACTCTTGTCCTCTTCCTTCTTAATTTTATTGAGAGTAGGAACTGCGAAGCGTCTCCATCCATCTCGTAGTTGTCATGGGCTCCACTATTTCCAAAGATAGCTTTTGTATATATCTTGCATATATCTTCCTATCCTTGCCTCGGCAGCTGTTGTGAAGGTCTACGAATGTCTCCAAGGTTGAGGTCATATCTTTACGTGGTCCTCCTGTCTTTTGATTTGGTGCGACCGCGAATGTGCAAAGTCGTAGTATTCCGTAGAAGATGATATGGTATTTGGGTACACTTTTAGATAAAGAGAGGTATCCAATTCTGCCGCCACAACTGAATGGTACACTAGTCTTTTTGTGAGCATTTGGTGTTTGTTCGCACCTATAAGGAGAAAATATGGCGTATGGAATTGGAATATAGTGGGATAGGGATTGTAAGATTTTGCATATATTCGTTGTTTCTCTAATAAGGGTTACTTGGTAAGTGGGTCCATCTCATTATTTTACAAAACAATTCAAGCTATTGAAGAGGAAAAGAAGAAGAAAGGGTTTGTTACAAAAAGAATAAAAAAAAGAAAGCAAGTCAATCAGGTTAGGGATGGTAGATTAGTTAGAAATTGTCAAATTGGGTTTTCCATGTCTGTACAAAGATTACGAGGGTAAATCTTGAAAAAACAGGTAAGATTACTTCCAAGCTACGGAAATAACTTCTAAGAGGGTTTAAATCTGGGAGACATTGAGTCATAAAGCAAGAACAAACTTTTGTGATTAAGAAGCCCTAATGCTTCCTTCTTACGTCGTCTTTAAAAAGAAAGAAAGAAGCACTGTTGCGTTTGTGGTACGTAATAGTCTTTCAATCGTAACATTCAAGTGGGGGAATATTAAAGTGTTGTAAATGTACATGCATAAACAAGAAATTGATAATTGTTTTTATTTTATATTATATTATTTACACAGACGAAGAGCGAGGAGGCTTGAAGAAGGCGGAGGTGGACGCAACGGTACTAGGAGCAGTGGAAACGGTGGAAAGAAGCGTGGCAAGAGAGACAAGATTATGGGATGCTTCTTGCTCTGAAGTCTAGTCTATTTTCATTAAATAAACAATAAGATTCTGTCGTAAAAAATTATCATGTAATTAGCAACTAAATAACACTCCTGCTCCTGCCCTGTCTAAATTATTCCTCCTGCCCTGTCTAATCTAATATTAATATTACATTAAATATATGGGTTACAATATGTATCAATGAGTCTAAATTTACGTATTTTTAATAGATCGATTCATAGGTCACGATTAGGTTTAAATCAACCTAAGATTTAATTCTTCTACGTTTCGATTCATAGGTCAAACTTAAATTTAGACCAGCCTAAGGTTCAATTCTTCTAAGTTTGGCTTAGAAGAATTAAGCGTTGTTTTACATATTTAATTTAAAGAAATTAGAGGGGTAGAATGGATTGGTACACTGTCACCTCTAATTAAATAATAAGGGAGTTTTTGTTTCTATTTTTATTTTCAGTTTTCAGTTTTTGTTTTTAAATTCAATAAAAAAAATTATTTGAGTTTTTTTTTTATTTTTTATTTTAGTTTCTTTTCGTTTTCAAAAATTATAAAAACTATAAAAGTGAATTTTGTTTCCTATTTCTATTTTCTTCATATCTTGATTTATTATCATTTAATATATTAATTAATTATTTAAATTTTAATAAAAATAATGAATAATTTAATTCAATATTATATATTTAATAAATTAAAATAAATTATTGTTAAAAATTATAAATAATTTAATTTAATTTTATAATTAAATTAATATGTAATTAAATTTTAATAACTATTAATAAATATAATTAAATTTAAAATAGATAAATATTCAAATAAAATTTGATTTAATAATTAAAATATATTTCAAATAAATATTATTTTATAAAATATTAATTTTATTAAAATAATATAATTTATTATTAATTTGTTAATAAACATTATATAAGAGATTAAATAAATTTATTTAATTAAAAATAATTTATTTTTAAATTTTATATGATAAGTAATTATTATTAATGGTAAGAATATAATTATATAAATATTATCATCTAAGCAGATTTTTATTTTTATTTAAAACAATAAAAAAACCGAAACTGAAATTGAAATTGAATTGAAAATTACACGTAAAAACAGAAGTAAACCAAACCACCGCTTGAAGGTGCTTAATTCGAACGGTAAACCAAACCACCGCTTGAAGGTGCTTAATTCGAACGGCCCAACATTCTCAAGAACGAATTGAACTCTTACTCTGCCATCGCTTTCGCTTCCACTTCCACTTCTACCTGGGCGGGAGGAAAGCGTAGGAAAGTAGGAACCCAGAGTTCCTGTGAATTTAGGAAGAAATCAGTTTTAGGGCTTTGGGAGTTCATCAGCTTAAATAGTAGTCGTAGAAGTAGTTCGTGGATCCAATCATATGGACCTCCTCTCCAACACCTTCTCCCTTCTGGCCCTTGACGCCGATGACGCTGCATCCAACGTCGCTTCCTCCTCCTCCTCCTCCTCCTCCTCCTCCTCTTCTTCTTCTTCATCTTATTCCTCCAAACTTACCACTACAGGTATACCCCAAATACGTGCCACTCGTTTTAAGGGCTTTTGTCCCTCTTACCCGCTTGAGCAAATTAATTTTCAGTTCTTCGGTCTTATTTGTGTCACTGTCGGTCTATTTTTTTTTTTGACGGTTGTATGGTTTCTAAGGATCCCAAGTACGTTTTCTTTCCTTGTCTTTGTGTTTGGTTCTTTAGATTCTTATTGTTTCTGTCTGCAGACGTTTCATGTTAAAGAATCCTTAATAACCGTACTAATATTAGGAGATACTGCCTTTCTTGTTTGATCAGAAGGAACGCTATTTCCTGGAGCAACAACGGTTGTATTTGTTGATGGCGGTGATGTGATTAACTGCTAAGCAATATTTGTTTTCTTGGGGCAGGAAAAAGCGAGAAGAGGGTCAATGGTTCTATCCAGGTAGCAAAAAGTGACAATCAGAATGTTGATGATGCAGTGACGAGTATGGAAGAGTACAAAATGCCCCTTGTGTGGATTGACATGGAAATGACTGGTAAAATTACCCATTTACTTTTGGCTGTTATGTTGGTTGGATTGGGGGTTAATGGGAGTATATTTCGGCTGAGTAAGGAGTTAAAGATGTGATAGTATGTAGTATAAGAAATTTTTATTATATGGTGACACAATCGCAAAGAAATGATGATAAGAAAATCCTGACATTATGGGATGGGCAGTATAAATATAATTTTATCAACACGACCAAATGGGAAATTGTGATCCATATATCTAGAATTTGCAAGTGTAGAGAGGCAGTGCTTATACAATAGTGCAACGGAAATAATGTTCCCATTTTCAGTATGCCTTGAGATGGATAGTTTGTATGGATAACCCTAATTGTTCATTTACTGGTAATACCCTAGCTGTTCTTTGTGCTACCAAAGGTAGTTTAGCTACCTGTTTGTCATGATGAGGGGAGCTTCTGCTCTTCCATTCATGATTGTTTATCTCTGTTTTAACTATTTATTTCAGTTTCTCATTCTATACTTTTGCTTCTTTGTAGGATTAAATATTGAAGTTGATAAAATACTGGAGATTGCTTGTATAATTACCGATGGTAATATGACCAAGTCAGTGGAGGTAAATTGCAAGTTTTTGACAAAATTTCGTACTTGATTCATGATCTTGTTTATTTGTTTAGTTATTTTACATTTATTTCTGTTTTATTTGTGTAACTAAGCTGTTGGTGATTGCTTACTATGTATACCAGTCTCTCTTCTTTATGTCTTCTTGAATGGCTTAGATATGAAATTGTTCTGCGGGTTACCTGCGTAATTCTTTTGAACTTAGACTGCTAGTTGCACTCGTTCCATCCTTTTAGGTATTAGTTTCTTATGCTTTTTATAGGTAGCCGATCTCTTTATCTTGTATCTGCTTGGTATTGTAGAAGTGGATAAGAAACTGGTGGGTGGACCATCTCTTTTGTTCTCACTAGGAATAATGAGGTTACAGTGGAAAGCAACTGGTTTCCAACTGATTACTAAGCATGTGCCAATTGAGAAGTGGTCACACCAGAATGTATCAAAGCAGATCTGGGGGGGACTTTCTGTGCTTTATTGTATACTTGACCGCTGCAGGGAGTTGAGTTTGTACAATAAAAAAAAGCAAGGAGTTTCTTTAATCTTCTAATATACTATGTGTTATATTAATAATGGATATTCTTTCGGTTGTAGTTTGGTGGCTTGGTTGTGAAATGCTTTGCTTTTTTTTAACCTTGTTTTGCTTAGGGTCACCATGGCTTAGAATTATGACTCATTGCAAAAGTTTTTGTTAGCGTTTAGTAATGTGCATGTGAGAAAATGACTAGGAGGTTGTTTGTACGTATCTTATAAAATATGCAATTGGTAGATATTTATATTCACTTGTCTGAACATGGACATTTTTTCCCATTCGTTGTAATCATGTCTATCATGCACCACATTCTTTTTCGATATCCAAGTACAAATGGATATGCATGTAATCTTTTAAGGCCTCTTCTATAGGGTCCTGACATAGTAATCCACCAAACTAAAGAGTGTTTAGATCAGATGGGAGAATGGTGTCAAACTCATCATGCAGCTAGTGGTAGGAACTACTAGCTTAATACAATTTTGCATTCTCAGATTGTTCTTTAGTTATTTAGCTGATTTGGTCCAATTATTCTAGGTTTGACAAAGAAAGCTCTCCAAAGTACAGTTAGCGAAACAGAAGCTGAAGAGCAGGTTTGTAAGAGTTAATTGTGTGGAGTTCTTTTTCTATTTGGGATTTTATGTACTGTTGATGATATTTCTTAGCCATCTTAACCATATCTTGTTACTGAAATGCATCTAAGGTTAACTTCTGAGACCTAACAGTAGAAATTCCAAGCAAGTTTTTAATTGAAGACTCATGTTTGAGAGTTGTTTAAACATAAACTACCAAAGACAAGGCATTCAAAACTATGTGCCCCTCAATATGTGGACCAAGAGCTGGCAAAATCTTGATCTGATACAATTTTAAAACCACACAATGAAAAATGACAACTTTTTCTGGTGGTTGGGTGTACCACATCTATGATTTATTTCATGGCCCTTTGGGTTCCTAAGTTCTCTATACACCTTAACATAGAAGGAAAAAAGTTTCATCAACATCCTCTGGCTTTACAACTTGGCTTTTGGTTGTAATATAATGTGAGAAGTTCCTTAGGTTTTAAAATATTGGACTCTTTCACTAATTAGAAACTCAATGTTGTCACAACAAGAATAAATGAATAATGTGGCTAGTGACAATATTGATGCTAGTAGTGGTAATATGTTGTTTGTGTTATTTTTAACTTCCATGGATTTTGAGTTTCAGGGATTTCTCACTAAACTCAAATGATTAGGTAGTAATCTCATTCATAGTAAACATTGGTGAACTTTTGACTGAAAGGTCTCCAATGTTTTATTAACAGGAGAGAGTGGATTGAAAGATGTGAGACCAGAGGGTTCTCCTTCACCAAATTGAGGCCAAAAGGGATGTATGTAAAATGATCTTAATGACAAGGGGTGTACATGAAATTTACTCTCAAAATACCCTTGATCTAGTTACTCAATAACAGTTCATGAGATCAAAGCAAATTTGTTTTTTGCAATATCTTTAAATTTTGGAACCCATTTATGCCTCTTACTAAAGATTTAAGGTCTATGCTTTACTAATGGTTTCTTTATATGCAGGTTATACGATTTGTGAAGAGCCACATTGGTACCTACACACCTCTTTTAGCAGGAAATTCTGTATATATGGACTTTCTTTTCCTAAAGGTAAGAGATTTTCATTTTCCTTTCTTTCCACCCTCTATATCTTTTCAGTTTTGCTTATTGCTTGTAAGTTTTGTGGATTGCCATGGACATTCGTAGTGACACATTCTACACACTATATACGTTGAATGACAACACTAATTGATCTGATTATCTCCCTTGTTAACAACCTTCTACTTCCTCTTATTCTCCATATATATTTTTATTTTCTTTTCAGAAATACATGCCAGATCTGGCTGGTATGTTCTCTCATATTGTTGTGGATGTGAGCAGTGTTAAAGCTTTGTGCATTCGTTGGTTTCCAAGAGGTAAATATTTACTTCACTTCTAAATACTGAAATTTAGTTCTTTATACACAATTGAGTTGCACTGTGCATATGCTTCATTCGGACTGATCCTAGCTTTGTATGGATGTAACAATCACCACTTAATGCCGTCTCTTCTTGGGCCCTTTTTCTTTTTGTGGCTTAACCCTGTCAATATTTTATTTTATAAAAATCAATATTTGTAACTGAAAAAGTTATTCTCATAGCTACTATAAAAATAAATTGAAAGTTATGACTTACCAAACTCATGTACTGAATATTGATGAACAAATAAGTTCGGATGATGAGTGGAGAAAACAATGCATTTCTATCTTTGATTTAAGAACTGCATATTCAAAATTGAAGTGAAGCTGTTTACAGAAGCATATTGTATGCCTTCATGAAATCGTCAATTTCTACTTTGCCAAGACAACTAAAATTTTCCTCATTTCCAACTGTTTCTTTCTCAGGAAATTTAGAAAAGAACAAATATGCTAAATTCAAATTTTGATCTAACTTCTTTGTTGACTATTTTTTTAACAATCCTGATTCTAATTCTCTGTTTATACAAGTTATTGCTCGTTCATTTGTTTTTTTGGATGGGAACATGCTTATGTACGATTTCATTGAGTTGTTTCTTTATTAAGGAATGATGATCATTGCTTGTTTCACAGATCACAGGAAGGCACCTCCAAAGGAAAACAAACATAGAGCCATGGATGATATTAGAGAAAGTATAAGGGAGCTCAAATACTACAAAGAGAACATTTTTAAGGTGAGGTCTAAAAAATGACGCAAGAAGCTTTGGTTATGCTTATTCCTTTGTTCGGAGGTCGCATTTTCATATTATCTCCCTCGGAGGTTACTGGTTGCTGATGATGAAGGTTTCAACTATCATCACTTGTGTTTGAAATGGCCCTTTTTAAAACTTTTTAAAAACTTGAGATTATGTATGATTATACGCAGAAATGAATGATTCAATTAATACTATTCTAAATATTCTCTAAATGTAATGTTTAAATGTAAAGTTCTTATTTGTGTCAGATCAAGGTGAAGATGTTTGAAATGTCTAGATCTTTTCAATTATTATGAGTGAAAATCCTCAGATGATTGTAACCATTGTAAGAAAGTTGTGGAGGAAAAAAACATTTTATAAATTTCTTACCGCTCTAAATGTGAAGTTTGATGAAGTTATAGGCATAATTATTGCAACACTCTGAGAAGTCTTCCCTAAGGTATGTTGTAAGGGGAGTCGTCGTCTTGTCATGCTCAATAAAAGAAGCCCTAGTAATCCTGTTGATAATGTAACCTTGGGCTGTGTTTGAAGAAACTTGATGACAAACTTCATGTTTGGTGTGATTATTATAATAAAGTCTTCTAGTACATGTAAAATCTATTTAAGATTCACTTAAAACTAACAAATTTGGAGAGCTCTCATAAGGTTCGGTTCAATCGTCTTACTGCATCTGAGGTAAATTTGGTTTCCTTCAACACGGTATATTGATCAGGTACAACTTAAGTTTACTGAATACTGCTAATGCTTCCATTGCTCAGGAAAGTATTATCCTGTTATTTTCGTAGTTATTCTACTCCTTGGATCATATATAACAAGATGCTCGTGTAAGTATAATTAATAGATGGTTCTTTTTCGGGAAAACCAAATCTCGTAAAAACTGTTTTTCTAAAAAAAAAGTCTTACAAGTTCTTAAACTAACTTGTAATTTGCTATCATCTAATAAATTATCGAGGGAGCCCAATTATCATGTTACCTTTTTTAAATTTCACCGTGGTTCTTTAGGATCTGAGCTCAAGGAAGACGAGTTAGCAGTTCTAAATTGATAAATGGCCTCTACCCTTTTTATATGTTCAAAGTTTTGGTTAAGCTCCAACTGATGTTTTAGCACCTTTGTATTTGAGTAGACCTATTGCATGAGAATCTGAAATAAGACATATGCTTGTGTTACGTCCAATTTAACAGAGTATCTGAACTCATTTCATGAAGCAACTCTAATGTTTACTTGTGTTAAGTGACAAAAACACCCACCTTGTATTTTAGTAACAAGCAAGTCAAATATCTTTGAAGTAAATACTCTATGACCTTTGAGCAATTTATCATAGGGTAAATATTTATTTATAAAACGAAATGGTGAAAAGAGAATAAGATAAGGTAAGGGATCTAAACTTGTTTTCCTTTCTTTCATTCTTTCCATGAAATATAGTTTTGGCAAAAAAATGATTGATCTTGCACAAAGGAGACATTCACTTTTACCTGTATTTTATTTGTTTACGATTTGTAGTATTTATAGTCTTTTTTATTCAGAACATATCCTATGAAAACACACTTTTGAGTTTTATTCTAAATTGAATAGATATATGAACAAAAATAGTGCATCTAGATACTATTAAAGGTAGCATTTCTCTCTCTTATAAATAAATAGCATTGTTGTATGTAATTTTAAGAATGAACAATTGAATGATTCATTTCAGCTTATAACCATAAGATGGACTTATTCTCTGACTTCAGCAAAAAAAAAGGATCTTTGCTGTCCTTTATTATGTCAAAATCAGGGTGTTGATTGAATCATCAAATACTTTCCAAAAACACATTCTCCGCTCATCCTCATCAAACTTAATGGCCATAAATTCCTGCTTCAAATAATATGTGATAAGCTATAAGGAGTTGGTAATCCTAGGGAAGTCGAGAGGATGTGGTAGATTTTTGGGTTATTTCATGCGCATGCAACGTTTCTGTCATTTCATATGGGCCTTCACTTCACTATCAAGAACTTCCATTCACTGCACAGATGAAACAGCTCCCACCCTAGTCCTTGAAACATGTGAAATAAGCAAACATCCTCAAAATCCCACCACAAACACCCAGTTCATTTCTACCATGTGAAAACAGTTGATTCCTGACATCGAATTGCACTTATGATGTTTCAAGTAGCCGATAAACCGTGATTTCTTGCTGCTTGAAGTACCGTCGATCCTCCTCATCAACTAGGACAAGATTCAAGTAATATTTTACACTGAACTTGTTATTGATGTTGCGATATGTTGGTGTCAACTCATATGGACTTAAAAACAGTCTGATGGGTATCGATTCTCCTGTATGGGAATAAATCATGTATTATCTTCGTGAACCTTGAAGCATATCATAACCAAGAAAAAGATTTTATGCAAGTAAATGTGACACAAACCATATTGATATTCCTAGATAGACATGGCAAAAGCAGGAGATCTAAGTTTTGAAGCATGAATTAACTTTTAAGGATTCAAGCTATTATACTCATTACATCCTAAGCCTCGACCCTCGTATAGAAGTCCTTGCTTCTGACATGGAAATTGTAAGTTCTTTTAGCTGATGACAAATGCATGCATCCCTTGTTTCTTTGTTTCGTGGCTGTTGTGTATATAGACAAGCAAATAAGGCTTGGTTTTCATGTCTATATCCTAGCACATTGGATCCTCTGACATGTTACTTTCCCATACCTTGCTTCAGCGAGAGACTTGCAATTTTGGAAAGTAATCCTTTTCACTATTTAAAGACACTAAACACATTTATATACAGTACAAGACAACATACCTCTAACAGGAGCCCCATCCATCAACTCAAATTTTGCTAGTGTCTCTGTCTCAACATATGTGTTAGGCCCTGATCCTGTTGACTCACGGCGCCTAATCTCGAGCTCCATGTTTTTAATCTTGATTCTCACCAGAAGAAAATATATTTTGCCAATAATGACATCCTTCAGATGATACCTGAATTAAAATAACCAATAAGGGGAAACAAAGTTTTTTGCAACTTGTATTAGGTAAGCTTGACAAGTTGTCTATAACTTACTTGCTTTTGCTATATTCAAATTCAATGTGAAGACAATCTTCAATTCCAACTTCCATCTGCAAAGGGTACCATGAAGTAAAGAAATAGCCAACTTTTTAGAAACTATCGGCAAAGGGCACCATGAAGTATAGAAATAACCAACTTTTTAGAAACTATCTGCAAAGGGTATCATGAAGCACATAAATAACCAACTTTCTAGAAACTAAGTTAAAATTAACTCATCTTGGATCATGCATTGATACAGCACAAGACACTGAACTAATAATCAAAATGATATGAATTTTAATTAATTTATTTCCAGACTTCATTGCTGCATTGGTTGCGTATCATACTTGTAAATACAGATCATTAATGGTGGAAGAATGTTGAAATTGTAACTGCTATTGAGCAGTTAATTGTTATCTTCCACCTTATTTTCTCTCATAGAGTTCTTTTCTCATCCAAAACAATAGCACAATTTTTGTAACAAATGGAAAATATGGGTCAATTTTGCCTAAGAAGCTAGGAGGACAACCTAATAACTAATGCCAACTGTAACTGAACCAACAAACTAATTTTCCATAAAAATGATTGTAAGGATATATTTTCCGCACCTTAATGCTGTTATTGATTGATGGGAGCGGAGTGTAGTTCTGTACCTGGCAGATATGTAAA
Source organism: Erythroxylum baracoense (assembly GCA_025629805.1). NCBI lineage: Eukaryota > Viridiplantae > Streptophyta > Magnoliopsida > Malpighiales > Erythroxylaceae > Erythroxylum > Erythroxylum baracoense. The sequence goes on from JAOTAY010000004.1 coordinate 615,945, forward strand.
AGTCAAAGCAATGAGGTTGAAGTTATTGCGCACCCTATCAAATCATATGAACATATATGGCAAAGCAAATCCACGATAAGGTCACAAAACAAAGGTACAACTCATCTAATCCTGATAATCTGTAGAAACAATACAAATAGTTCTAAGAAATGAATGTAAAAAGTTATGCTGATAACCTGTTGATTAGATATGAAAAGTATATAGGATTAACTTCTGGCGAAGTCAAGAAAATGAAATAAAAGGGAAAGGAGGAAAGAGAAGAAAATAGAATTGTGTATCTGCAAGTACTGTAATATGGCCTGTATTATCAAAATAAAGTAGAAGCGAAAATGAATTACCACAAAATCTTGGTATTCTACAATATTGCTGATGAAGTTTCTGCCGACTGTCACTTTCAACACATACCTGCAAGCAGCAACCAGCTTGAGAAGTGGCCATTTTTGCTTTTCAAAGAAACAACTTGAGACTCCAATTCAGGACTCTAGACAATACAAGCAGGTTAAATAAGACATGTTTTAAGGGACAGCACCAGAAGATATAACTGTTTAAAACAGATGAAGTAACCATACATTCCAAGTTTTTAGTCTAGCTTAAAAAGATCTAATAACAGCAGTGAAACAGAGCAAAACTTCTATATATAGATGCTAAGCTAGGAATGAGGTCGAATAGCAGGCAAAGTGGGATTGGAGGAGTTATCAAAACTATCTGAAAAGTGTGATGCACTCTCCTTTTAGACAGCTATACATGCAAAATTATTAACAAAAAAGTTGCCTACCTAAGCCTCACATTGACTCCATTGTAAGACTCATATGGCATTTCAACAGTGGAAAATTCAAAGGGATATGCTTTCCTTTCATATAATTCACCAGGGACATCAAGTTCACGCACTGCATAAGAACAACAAGTAGAGCTCAGCCAATTTAGACATATTCAGTTACTGAAAGCCAAGTCATATGAGACTAATAAGCAAGCCAAATGGTGTTAGCAAAGATTAATACGCCAATTCTGCATAACAAACTAAAATTGAAATACTGAGATTAGAAATTACCTACATCTTTCATAGTAAGTCATTAAGTTTTTGTTAAAAAGAAGCACAAGCATAAATATACCATATACTCACCAAGAGAAGTAAAATCATAGAAATTGCCTCGATCAAAGTACAGTTCTGCACAAAGGGAAGAGATATGTCATGATCTAATAAGTTCCTGGTTCAAATAATAAACTAACAGTATGTACTTTCCCCATTTTATTAAATAGAAAATTAAGTACGTCAACCAATAATTAACAACACGAGTGAATGCAGAAAGATGAAGTCAATCATATAAGGTAAGTGACAGTTTTAACTACCAGTATATCATAGACACGTTTGGAAGTCTGTCACACAAGCAGTGTTATTGAGGAGCCAAAATATTCACCAAACTTGCTATTAACTTTGCGAAAGAAAAGCATCAATATGGTATTTTCTCCGTAAATCCATCGGTGCTGTATCACAGGGATTAACCTCTGCTTAGTTATTTTAAATGACAAACATTTTAAAATTGCAGCCATATTTCACTTCTCTTCTGATTGTCAGAAGCATGTTTATACAATAACTTAAATGCTCTAAAAGTATCGTAGCCTATCCTAAAATTCCTAAAATGATGTATTTAAATAAGTCGTTTCCAAAGCTTAAAAATGTACTTATTGTCATTTGCATCTAAACTGTAGTCTTAAAAGTAAATAAACAGAAGCATAGTAGCATATACATAATCATCTTCACATTAGACTAAGATCTAATGCAAGCTCAACTCACCTATCTGACCAAGTAGCTCAATTTTGATGCCATTATGTTCGACCTTCTTCCCTTGCACTGGTTCTATAACAACCTAAGTATTATGCAACAGAGTTAAGTCACACTTGGAATTTAGAAAAAAGGAACTTAAAAAGGTATCATTAACAATAACCATTAGTTCTTTACTCGCATCTAAATTGCATATCTGAACATAACATAGTACCTCTCCGATAATATTTTCTTGACTTTGGAAGAGGGGAACCATAGCTGTTTTGCCATTTTCCTTCTTCAAAGGAACCTAAATAAAGACACAGAAATGGTATGAGAAAGTTCACTTAAAATTTTGTTTTCAGATGCAATAATCACATGAAAGACAGATTGCTTAATTCAGCTAAGCCATCATCATAAGAACTTAAAAGTTCCGATCTCAAGACAAAAATTGTGCTGTCAATGTTATAGTTAACTACCCTTAACAAATACCAAGGCGTAAAGATTAAACTCTTGCCCAAAAACCGGAATATAAATTCCCTGATAACGCTAAAATGTATTGCCAACAAAAGGAAGCAGAGGTTAAAAACGATAAAATGGATTACAGACGTGAAATATAGAGAAAGGTCAACAAAGAATATGAACAACAAGATCTATGTTTCATGAGACTTAATTTGCATGATGGGTTAAAGAGGACGAATCAAAAACGCCGATTCCAAACAATACCTGCTTGCGACTTCTTCCATCAGCTAAAGTGATTGAAATGCTACAGGGTGTCTTGAAAGCCCCTACAAGGAAATTCTATAACAACCAAAAAACCAATCAATCATTAGAACTAAACCCGAAATCAAAATCCCAGAAAAGGATCAAAGCTTGTACCATGATCTAGCGCGGGATATTCAGCTACTCCCGAGAATGAAGAAATAAGCAATAACAACGGAGCATGGAAGTACTGTGAATTGTGCGAAGAGAATGAAAGGCTACGAGAGATCAACCACTTCGGTTTTCCGGTTTTCTTCTCAGCAACTTCCTTCTGCGCTCTACTATTCCTCAATTTGACTTCCATCTTCCTTTCTTCTTCTTTAATGGTAGGTGTTTTGCATAGTTGTTTTAAATTTTAATCTTAATTATATTTAGTTTTTACCAATAATTTTAAAGCAAAAAATCCGAATTTAGTTTAAAATATTAACAAAACTGGAAAGTATACACTTTCCATTATCTAAATCTAAAAACACTTAATAATAATGATTTTTTCATAAATTTAGAAATTTAATATTGGATTGATTATTAAAAATTAATTTAAAAATTTAAACTAAAATTTAGAAAATAAAAGAAAATTTTAAATTTATATTTTTATATAGTAATAACAAAAAGACATAATCCAAATTTAGTTTCAAAAATATTAACAAAACTGGAAAGTATACAATTCCATTATCTAAATCTAAAAACACTTAATAATAATGATTTTTTCATAAATTTAGAAATTTAATATTGTATTGATTATTAAAAATTAATTTTAAATTTTAAATTAAAATTTAGAAAATAAAAGAAAATTTTAAATTTATATTTTTATATAATAATAAGAAAAAGACATAATCCAAATAAGAAAAAGACATAACACTCCTTCCTATTGTTTATGAGAAATAGTATCTGATTTCCAGGAGACCCATCATTGAACGATGTTCAAAGAACTTGGTACAAACAAACATTATTTCTACTGACACAAATCAATCAATGTTCATGTGTCTAAATGTACATACAGAAAACAGAAAGAAGTAAAGAATGAAGATATCCAACAATATGACACATCTGGCATTTCATTTAGTAAATCACACACGGGCAGGCACTACATGTTCCTCCTCCACTTCTTGCATGTCGTCTTCAGTTCTCCATACAACATCCTCAAGACAAGTTGACAGGTTCTTGTAGAACTGCATCAAAGAAAGAAGAAAATAAGCAATCCAACTTGCACCAACAGCAACACTCATGATTTTTAATATTCTTAGAGAGCCTCACTAAATTCGCTTGCACTGTAATAATATCACTCCCAATTCAAGTCCATATCATCCATTCATCACGATCAATTATCGAGCAATCAGGAAAATGGTTACCTTGTTAATGATTTTCAGTACGCAGCAGACAATCATAAACAGAAGCTAAAGCAGTGATTTTCATGCAATCTAGTCCAGATTTTTTTTAGTAAGAAATTGGAATGACATAATCATTGGTTTCTTTGGTTACTGTTGTCTTTCGACATATGCAGGAAGTTCTGGATTCGTAAAATTTACAGGACAATCAACACATCAAAAACCACCATCAGTCTGCATTGCAAGTGCCTACCCATGTTTTTAAATTTTCTTTGTGGTACTTACATGATGCAGATATGTCATTTGGCTGAAACTGGAAGACTTCTACTTTTTCTATATCAGCACAGTTCTATTGTTCTTAGGTTCTTTTCAACAATTACCAGCTAATTCACCACTTCTCTTTTACATCATCTCCTCAACATCCACGAACCATGTTTTACTAAGCAGCATCTTGACCAGTAATGTATTGTGCAAGAAATATTTCTCAATCATCAAATATGTGTTTTAACTCTAGGTGTTACTAGTTAAAATTTCACTCACACGATCACCAAATCACTTAAGTTCAACTGGCCAACCCTTAGGTCATATTGCACCAGCTAACCAACTAGTCAACCGTAAGCTTCCGAAAGAGGAGTACAAGTATCATTTGTATATGATTTATATTCATTAGAGTAGGAGAAACCAGATTCTAAAAGAAAGGATACCTTATGGAACTCCAAAGTATCTCCTTTGGCTTTTCTGACTTCAACCATATGAACAGAGGGGGCCACTTGAAATATCTGTAGAAATATAAGAAGAGGGAAATAAATAGAAAGAGAAACTATCAGGCTCCACCATGACAATAGAATTTCTTTCGGAAGTCACAGACCTCAGTGGCAATGTTAAGGTTTCCCTTTCTTCCTGCTTTCATGTTTTCAAGCCTCATCTAACAAAAACAAGTGAAAAGTAAAGATCAGTTCCAACCCTCCTGCTTCAGCTAAATAAGAATAACAATTATCCTCCGAAAGTATCAGTGACCTTGTAGTTTTTCTTGTGAACATCAAAACCAAGCGGCTTTACAGCTTCTTCAATCTTGTGAACTATCTCATTGGCAGGACATCTAGATGCGAACCTCGTTTCCCGTTTAAAGCCCTGTAGTTGATCTTAAGTCATCAAATCAAAGTCAGGGATAGCATGAGTTTCAGTATTCTTTTACAATCCAACAGTAATATGTCCATCATAAAACATTTGGATGTTCATGGGAAAGCCAATGCTATTCGTGCCTAAAACATTCAAATGATCCTTGATTTTTTGTGTAAAATGATTTTTTAATATATTCGTGAATTCTTTCACATTAGCTTTGCAAGTTGACATATCCGGAAAACTTGAAAGATTGGCGGATAAGGAAAAGCATGCATGCAACTATCAACATGGAATCACAAGATCATCCACATATGTGTGCTAAGTTGGTCCAATTACTCTAAAAAAGCTAGAAGCATGCAGAAGATGTTTTGATCTTCCATCCAACTCCACACTTGAGCGAGAAGAGAAATTTTAATATAAAAGAAGCATCAAATAAGTGAACCTGTTCCACGTCAAACAAATTCCCAAGATTCAGTCCTTTTGACATAGAAATCAACTCAAATGCATTCATAGCTGTTGGTCGTTCTTCCTTCTTCTCTGTGACATGGTGCTCCTGTTACGTTGGTAATGCATATCAAAAGAGACTCCCACCAAGTACAAGAAATTGCGTCTCCACATAGATTCACTTAAACTTCTTAAAATTCGTTGCAAACTCATTTTAAACTTACTTCAGAGTCCTCAAAAACAGCTTCAACATCATCCGAGTTGGTGTTTTCTTCCTCCTCAAAGACAGGGGGCTTATAATCTTTCTTAAACCATTCGTCTTCCAAGATTTCTGGTATGGTGATAAGCTGGAATAAGAGCCAATCAAAACTGTTAAAATAAAATAATGTGAAAGTAACATGAGAGAAATTCTTGGTTTGACCGACATACACAGATATAGAGACCCACATGCGTTATATCTGTCTTCATTAAACACGTGTGTAATATATTGTACATAGGGTCATAGAGGGAGCAATAAGAGGCAGATTTGTCAAGAATATATTTGATTCACACAATCACTCAAAATTGAAGATAAAAATTCAATTCTTTGATTCTATTCTAACAAATCACATAATATTTCTTGATATTATGAGAAAAACCTCAACTTAAAAATGCAAAATGCTTATAGTCAATAATACTTTGGGAGGGCCAATGGTGGTTGGAAAAAGTTGTATACGCTCAGGCTCAAGTCTAACCACGTACATTTTGTTGTAGCCAAATAAGTGGTACACACACAACATGAGGCAAGCAGGTAAGGTAAGAACTTTAAGAGCTTCTTCTGGTAACAAGAAAACGTCATATTGCGTGATGCCTTCATACATGTAAAAAGAACTTCGATTATGCTTAATTATTGCTTAAACAGCATAAGCTTTCAGTTTCTGTTTCTGTTGAAAAAAACTTTGATCAATTCATGGAAGTCAATAACACCAACTCAACTAATTGCTACTTCTCAATGACCAAGAAATTGTTTGAAGAGCAAACATATAAGAGAAGTAAAGGGCACATCTAGGCCTTGACAATCATATTAATCTACCTAAATGAGGAGCAATAAAGAATTAAAGATCAACGAGTTAATTTGTTCTCTAGGCACTCCAATATTATCTACTGCAGAAACAATGTGACAATCAAATTCTTCTTAAATCACAAAATCTGGGTAGTCCAACTATCAAGCTGCATCCACATACTTAGGCATAAAAACAAGGATATCAGTTGAAAGTGACTTTTAAAATCAAGTAATACGCAGTGTAGCATTGCAGGTACCGAGGTCTCTAGTTTCCCAACTTCGTTGTTGGGATTATCCAACACAATGGGCAACAAAAGTCGCCACTTGAACCTAAGATTCCAAAATACATATTGTTGTTTGCAAGTATTTTGTTGTTTGCAAGTTTGCTGCCGATCACTAATAGTTACAGAATACTGAGGCGTAATCAATTTGATGTCTTTAACATCAAATTGGATACAATATGGAGATATTATATTGTAAGAGATGGAGAATCAATGAACAAAGCTGATCAAATCATCTCTAAAAAGTGAAACTACATATAGTCATAGGGTTGGGATCTAAAATTCGAGCAATTAATTTCATGGCACCAAATGATAGCCAGGGGGACAAGTGAATTCAGCTGCTGAAATCTGCAATGGAAAAAATGAAATGACAACTAAAGAACAAGAAAAAAAATGAAATAGGTGATACAAAATCTGCAAAAAAACTAACTTTTTTGTACAGGTTGATTAGATTAGCATCATCGAAAGACGAATATCCCGCAAGCATCAAAAAGATTATAACTCACATGACCACAAGTCTACAGTGGCTCCATCATAACCTCTATCATTAAGAACCTGATCCACAACACTAGTTAAGGTCAAAGCAAAAATTATTAAAGTCAGTAATCCACATGGTGGGGTAATTTTGGTAACTCAAAGAGTCATCCAAACCTCAGGAGCAACATAATTTGGAGTTCCACAGGCAGTATGAAGGAGGCCATTATCCAACCAAAATCCAAATAAACATCTACATAAGCACACAGAAGCCAAGAAACAAGCTCCAAGTGAGTAGTCAAGTTGAAACAACAAGGGTACCCCATGTGGATGAAAAACCCACTTGAAGAGAAAAAGAAGGTGAAAACAATTTATTACAATTACCCTGACTTGTTGAGACAGCGCACTCAACCCAAAATCAGAAACTTTGAGGTTTCCATATTGATACCGCATTGGAGGAGCCTCAGTCGACAGTTAGGTGAAGCAGCAGAGTTCGTCGAGTACCTCGACACTTGGATGAGTTTATTCGTGACACTTAGTGGAAAGGAGAGCTTTTATTTTAATTTGTTGGTTATTTACAACTTTACTGCCGTTTACTTTTGTTTGACTTTGTGTTAAGTCAGTCAACTATATATAAGTTGGTTTACTGATTTCGTAAATCATCAGAAGATCAATAAAGTAATCTCTTCTTCAACGTCTTTAACCCTAATTCTCCCTCCGTCGGCCCTCCCCTTACCGGCATTCTTTTCACCCTCTGGAGTGCGCAACAACTCGAATCGTTGCAAGGATACCATCTCGGTATTACATATGCATCCAACAGCAGATTTTCGGGCTGTAAGAGAAACAGGACAGATTAGAAGGAAGATGACAAAAATTTGTATGAGTCTCCTAGACAAGTATGTAATGAATACAACATACAAATAACTAACAAGTTCACTATGACCACAAGGTGTGGCGTGGGTGGTAGCTACCCTTATCCCTGAACCATGAGGCGTGGAGTTCGATTCCCACCCATGAGTATGGAGCAGTACCTGTGGCCAGCGGCCTACCCCTATTTGGGAGCTCAGTTGTCGTGAGAGATTAGTCAATGTTATCGACAGTGGATACCCCGGGTTCACCCAAAAAGAAAAGTACCTTTAGATCCCTGTGATAGATACCTGCTATGGAAATAATCAACAGCATTAATAAGTAGCTGGAAATAACTACAGGCTTCATCCTCTCTCATCCGCCAATGGTTTACCTTCACAACAAAAATCACTACTTAAAGGCAAGTTGTAACTGACATGAAGCTGCACTACCTGTTCTCAATACTTGTTTAAATACAAACAGAATAGTTATTGTGTAAACATTGTAATCATTTAATTGAATTAGTGTATGCCATAGTCATGGAATCCAACAGTTATCTTCTTCATCAAATATATTTGGCTCATGATGATGAAGCAATCAGCTACCAAAGAGTATAGCAACCTACAATTTTGTCGAAAAGTTCTCCCCCGGTAACAAACTCCAAAATTATAAATATCGTTGCCTTGCTTCCCATCACCTAAAAATGATCAAAATAATTTGGTCAATCTCACATCAAGCAAAACAGTGCATAACTTGATTGGGTTTGGAGCACTTAAATATAATAGGCAAACATGAAATCCTATGATAACATGAGTCCAATATTATAATTTAAATTTAAATTTAGGCTTAAATATGCAAGCTCTAGCCTGTTGACATTTCAGTCTAGATTTTTTGATGACTTTATATCCTTAATATATGTAAATAATAAAAAATTATAACCAATTTGAGTATTGAAAATAGCAGATAACTCGTCAGTTTCTTTAGATCTTTATTCTTGTCTAAACAAACATATTAAAGACCTTAATTTGTTTACATTAGAAAAATATCTATAGTGAAAGTAAGGGAGAGTTACTCTTACAACTGGTTCCAATTGCCAATGCAATTTTGCAACAGAAAAAAATGTAAAATAGGAGATAACATGCTTAGGCAAAATGCAAAATAAGAATCTGTATAAATCAAGACTCCTGCGGGAAAATGAAATCTAATAACTTATTATCTTCAATTGAATTGGTGAATAATGGTCAGGAAAAGCAACACCATAAATAGTATTTTAATCATTTAGGCCTAAAATATATTTTTGCCTACCTTATGCAAGCTCTACAAGATCTATTATTGAAGGAAGTCTGGCACCTCCAGTCCCATATGGCAAGCGATTTATCTCTTGAATCGGACACAAGAAGATCTGATAAAAATAATAGGACAAAAAAAGTACTTCGCTGCTTTAGAAAGTTAAAGCTGGTGCTATCCACAGAGATGGAAGACTTTATTATACCTACCAAAAATTGTTGGTTGGGAATACAAAGACTTGACACTTCCTGTGACCAGTTAAAACACCAGTGCATTTCTTCTCCTGGACATCCCACGCCTTTATCTGCAAATTGGTCGATTTAATCAAAACACGGTGAAGAATAGAACCCCACGTATGCGATAATATGAACTGCTTATCATGTATGGCACTTGGAATATAGTGACCTTTCTGATATCCTTAAAATGTGAAAGTATCTGAATCTTTTCAGTTTACCTCAATCCCTTGTAATTGTTTCTTGATCATATTTTCCATCTTTCTTGCATATATTTTATCATCTTTTGTTCAAGAAGTCGAATAGTTTAACATTTCTAAAGAAACCATTTAACATAAGTAACTTACAGTTTGATCACTGGAAGCTGTGAGTAGATTCGTATCCTCCTGAAACAAATTTCAAAATGGACCTTGCATTAGCATCAAGAAAACGAACTTCCATCAAGTTCCGTTCAAATTGCCACTCGTCAAAAGCTAAAGTACAACTTTCACGCACATTCCAAAATACTCGAGCACAAATTCCATCACAAAGTGAGCTCTCAAATCCCAGGGAAACAAATTGGCAGTGACCGCCATGATGCTAAAAAGAAGGGTATACTTACATTATTGTGAACAAATCATAAGTTGGAAAGGTGAGTTACCCTGATCCAGCACACATCAAATATGGCATTCTGGTGAGCCACCCATTCACAAATTCGAGTTTTTCCTATTATCTTCACTCATGATTAATGCATTCAATAGAAACCAAAAACAGAACACCCAATAACAAAATCAACCGCCTGGAAACTAGAACCAATAACCCAATACACCAATTCGCCCAATTCCAGAAACCCACTTCTCTAATTATCCTGGGTCAGTGAAAAGTGCAATGAGTCCGCCTATTCAAGCCTTCAAAATCATCGCGGTAGCAGAAGAATGAATGAATCAGTTTGCATATGCAAGATTTCGCATTAAAAATAATAAAAAGAAGAACACGAAATGTTCATGAAAAATGAAGAGAATAAACAAGAGATACTGATGGACGCCGGAGACACTGACCTGACGGGATACGCGGGACCGACAACGAGCAGGATCGGAGATATAATGACATTGGGTGATACTGGACAGAAATATAGGATTCAAGACAAAAGAAACCTCAATTTTTGAAACAATAATAAGGTGGGAAGCATTTCGAATTAGGGTCATTAACCTCCCGAATTGGTGGTGACTTGTGGTCGTTTAGTTCTACTTGTATTCCTCTATTGTAGTTTTCTGTTTTAGTTTTTAATTTTTGGTTTTTGTTTTTCTTTTAAATAAAAATAAAAATTTGTTTGGTTATTAATCTATTGATATTTTTATCACTGATAATAATTATATATTATATAAAATTTAAAAATAAATTATTTTTAATTAAATAAATTTACTTAATCTCTTATATAATATTTATTGACAAATTATTAATAAATTTACATTATTTTAATGAAATAAATAATTTAAAAATTAAAATTTATTACAAATTAATATTAATTTGAAATATTTTTTAATTATTAGATTAAAATTTATTTGAATATTTATATATTTTAAATTTAATTATATTTATTAATAATTATTAAAATTAAATTACATATAATTTAATTATAAATATTAAATTATTTATAATTTTTATTGATAATTAATTTTAATTTATTAAATATATAATATGGAGTTAAATTCTTCATAATTTTTATTAATAATTAAATAATATATATTTAAATTATAGTAAATCAGATTATGAAAAAAAAAAGAAACAAAAAACAAAAACCACTTTTTATAGTTTTCATAATTTTTGAAAACTGGAAGAAACCAAAATCAAAACTCAAGAACTGAAAATTCAAACAAACAGAGTTTTTTACTAAATTTGAAAAAAAATAAAAAATAAAAATAGAAATAAAAACAAATACTCCCTTTATAAACCTGGTAACATTGAAATTTGGGCCTTCCTAGTCCATCTACTTCACCTTGGGCTCTTCCCCAAATCTAACCCATTACTCTTCAGGTTTCCCAAACACTAACGGAGACATGGCAAAACGAATTTGAATCAGGCCGAGAACTGAAAAACCTGAGCCCAGTTCTAATCAAACCACTCCGTGTTTGTTTCACACACTAACCAACGTGTTTGATGACCATAATCAGGTGAACAAGAACTGAAAGATCTATTTGGTTTGCTGTTCTTGAATATTGGAAACTTTGGATAGATTACTTCATTAAATAATTATTAAAATACCCCAAAATTTTGTCTTTTTAATTTTGTCTCATTTGTATGTCTGTCCACCGAAAACAACCTTTTTATTATGTAAGGATAAGGCTGCATACTATCGAACCTCTCTAAATTTCGTTTCATTGCAAAATTTCAAATTTGGTGACGAGGATGAATTAATCTTAAATACCCATCTGGGTATTTAGTTAAATAATTTATTTTCCTAACTCCCTGTCCAATGCAATATTCCTACTTTAGCTGAATGTTTCGAGCACTCCTATACAATTCCTACTTTAACTTAATCGAAAAAGGCAGGTTTGCCCGGCTACAACACACCAACATATGTTTCCTAGGAAACACCCCCACAAACACAACACAGCAAGGCATTGTTTTCAAAACGGAATGTTGCTTAAGACAAGGAACTAACTTTTATAGGATAAGACTAATTTGTTTGTCTTCAATCCTCCAACCTTTCTTAAACAAAATGCCAAAAATACTCATCTTTTATTGGCAGTATCTACTGTCAATCACTAAAAGGTCCCTCTTTTTTCTGGTTAAGCTTGCGTATGGACAGGACATTGGGGTGGTAACTCCTCAAGTTCACCCGAAAAATGGAGGTCGTTATATCCTAAATGTTTCAACATCCTTGTTTAATTCGTCGTCGTCTTGGTTTAAATGTTGCCGTTGTGCATCTAATTGTTGTTGTTGTTGTTGTGCATAGTAAATATTTCTTTATTAATGATTTTTTTAAATTCTTAAAAAAAACTCAACTAAACTCCAGGCTGATCGGGTTTGAAGGAGTCGAACTTGAATTTGAGCCCCATCAGACTAAGATAGCCAAAAGCTTGACTTAATTCGGTCTTTTCTAATTTTAAAATAAAAATAAAAATATAATTTTTTATAAAATAATGTTGTTTTTCATAAAATGATATCATTTTAAAAATGTTTATTAGGCCTCAAATCGGGATAACTAGAACCTACGTTCTGTCTAAGGTTCAAACAAATTAGGATTGACCCGTTAACTTCAAGCTTAACCAAGTTAAGTTGGCCGATTTGAGAGGCTAAACTAGGGTATGTTCTGAGTTCAGTTTAAATTAATATTGAGTAGTGCAATTTAAACTATTTTAAATTACTAAAATAAATAAATAAATTTTTTATTTAATAATATTTTAAATTAAAATTTCAAAATTTTTATCCATTTTTAAAACATTGCACAATATGATTACCGATAAATCGTATAATAGCTCATGCGTGTCTGAACAAACAAGTTCGTTTACGTATTTGTGAAGGAAGCAAGAATAGGTTTAAATTTGGGATTAAATCTCCTGTTGCGGTTATACTGTTTCTATTATGTGTTATTAAATCTCATCTATACATTTACGTGCGAATTAGAATAACTATAACACGTTTAAATCTTATTTAGTTTGACTTGCCAATGTTTGGCATTTTCAGTTGAAAGTCAAGACGTAGGTAACATCGACCTGAAAACATCCGGCAGGAACAGGATTGCATATGCCTTTTCACATGTTAACGTTAAAAACAACAACAAGAGATGCTTCAAATTGTCCCTTTCGTTATTGTCTGATACAGTTCGTGCTCACCATTTAGAGCTATGTCATGACTAATTAGTCAAATTATATTAATGATTATAAAATGAAAAATACGAGAAAATAAAAAATAAAAAATAAAAATAAAATTTAAGTAATTTGATGAATGTCACTTAATAAAAAGATATATATTTTTTACCATTCGAGTTTAATTATTTAAACCGATCAGAGTTAAAATTACATATTAGGTTTTGTTTTTAGGCCTAAGATTAACGGATCTATGGTGTGATGAGAATAAGTACTTATTCACTGCAGTTTTTAAACACAATCACATATTTGGATCTGCAGTAAACAACCGGAGGTTGAAGAAAAGTACGGTGCTACAGTAGAAATCAATAAATAGAAAGATGATTGCGGCAGGAAACTACTTCTGAGGTAGAAATTTTACTTTCCATTAATAACCTTCACTGCTAGTATTATTTTTCATTATATTCTTAATTAATATGACTAATAATATATTTTTATGAAATATTTTATTTACTAAATTTATTTTTTTTATATTTATATTTTAATTTAATATTTTATTATTTATAATTATAAATTTATATATCTAATAATATTTTTAATTATTTATATAATAATTAATAATTTATTAAATAAATGGACTTTTTAGTTATTTTATCTTTTTTCAGCAACTGCAATCGCAATTGCACTTGCCAAATATCTATTTTCACGTTTCAGCAGTTACTAAAACAACAATCCCAAACACATAAGTACTTATTGAGAATAAATACTTATCACTTCAGCAAGTTGATTTCAGCAAATTGTCAACCGCTACCACTCCCCTAAACTAAGCCTAATATTAAGTAGTTGCCTAACTATTACATTGCTTAAAGATATTGATATTCTTGTTTCTGCAAGTTCTTTCTGACATTCCTATGGGACTCAAAAAGGAAGCAAATACCTCAACTTTTTAATGTTATAATCTTCTTCTTTTTTTAATAAATAAACCTTAACATTTAAAACTTTATCTAAAAAAAAAAGATAAAAAAAGACTTTGTTAAGGTTTGGTAAAACACTATCCAGCAGCTTTCACTTGGAAGCATTCCCCAAATGAGAGAACTAACAAGAACTCATGCTGGCCACTACTGTGGCCACTATTAATCTACTTTTGTTCACTGCCCTTGAATGTGTCAAACGTCGGACTCAAACAAATTATGATCTTACAAGTGGTTGTGCATATCACATATATGCCGTTTCAATCTTCCACTAACATGCTCAACTTATCTGTTACCTCTGATGTGGTATAACACTAGTAGGGGTTCATGTCTGAGTCTAACTGGAAATCCAAAAATTGGAATTTGAAACTAAAATCAAGTGAATTATGGTTGATGGGTCGAGTTTTCGAGCTTTAAATAAGATTTTTTTAGAGTTCGACTTTGGTCTGAAGACAGTCAAATTCTTGAAGGGTGACAGATTTATAACTATGGCGAGGAGGTAAGGCATATCAGGAACTCCGTCCAAAGACTCCAACGTCTGAAGTTGAAGTTTGTCTGGTTTTGGTCTTTTTGACAAGTACTTTTTGTCCTGACGTGAATGAGAAGGTAACAAACGAAAGGTCTACTATACCAATGCCATTTTGAAATGGTACAAAAAAGGGGTTTAGTTAGAGGCTTTTTCTCTTGCGATACCCACTAAACAAGCAAGAAGAAGTTGTTCTTGTTGTGTTCGGACATGCTTGGCTTGTTCTTGTGCTTGAGGATGATGCCATTTGGCCAACCTCTTATTCCAATCCACGCTATATACTGACAAAAAGAACTCGAACTGTGGATAGAGAGGATTGGTAATGGACAAAGGAAATTCTGGGGGTTAGAGAAAGAAACAAACAATTCCACATTACACAGAGAGAAAATCTGAACCTTCTTTGAATTCCAAGAAATTCCATTCCCTTTGATCAGTCCAAAGGACAAGAAACAAATGACGACAAAAGCAACCCATTTTATTGTCGCTAACGCAGCCATGGAAGGTCCTTAAAGACAACATCTTTAATCTCATCTTTTGCTGATCGCTTTGTATCCTAGAAACCCTTTAGCAAAGATCCAAAAGGTTCTCTTAATCTTTGTTCTATGAACTAGGAGAACCAGGTTTTCAAGATTTGCTAATTTCTTCAGGATCTCTGTCGAATTTTAGCAAATTTGGGTCCTCATTTTAGAGCGGAGTTTGAATAGTTGTTCCCCCTAGGAGGAGCCAGCGAACTCTCTCTGGTAATTCCTTGTCTTTGCTTTCTGATTATGTTACAAAAGCTTTCGTGTTCTTATGAGCTTTCTCAACAAGAAGTGTTTGTTCTGTTTTGTGAGGAACGTTAGTTTGCATGCTGTTTGTTCTTTTGCTTTCTCTTTCTCTTTTGTACATCTGGATAGCTATAAAAAAGAAAGAAATGGAACAGATGTGTTACAGCCTGGTGATGATTTTGGTTTTAAAATCTGCAGTAAAGTTCATTTTCTTCAAGAGTTTTTTCTGCATCGGTCTTTTCTCTTTCCTTCTAAGTCCTGTTTCTCTTATTCATCATATTCATGGAACATTAATGGAGGATTCAAAGCGGGTTGTTTCTTAACTTCATCTTCTCTTTGCGAGTTGATAGGTACCCAGTCGAGCTTTGTTCGTTTAGCTGTGGTGGTTGGTACTGATTATGCTTCAAATTTGATCTGGTTCTGGACTATGTTTAATCCAAAGATCTGTATTTTTCAGGGTATTGACTTGTCATCTCATTCTTGATGGTGGAAATGATTCAAGGAGACGGATCATCATCTGTTACTTCACCACCCCTTCATTTCTTTCCCTGGTTTTCTCCATCTCCAGGAATGGGATCATCATATCCATGGCTAAGAGAGCTTCCATCTGAGGAGCGGGGTTTGTATTTGATCCATCTTCTTCTTGCTTGTGCCAATCATGTTGCAGCAGGCAGTATTGAGAATGCTAATATTGGTCTGGAGCATATGTCTCAGCTTGCCTCTCCTGATGGTGATACCATGCAACGAATTGCTGCTTATTTCACAGAGGCACTTGCAGATCGCCTCCTTAAAGGTTGGCCTGGTTTGCACAAAGCCCTAAATTCGACGAAAATATCATTGGTATCCGAAGAAATTCTAGTTCAAAGATTGTTCTTTGAGCTATGCCCAATTCTAAAGCTCGCATATGTGATCACGAATCAAGCCATTGTAGAAGCAATGGAAGGGGAGAAGATGGTACATATTATTGATCTAAATGCATTTGAGCCTGCACAATGGATTAATATTCTTCAGTTGTTAAATGCAAGGCCAGAAGGACCACCCCATTTGAGAATTACAGGCATTCACCAACAGAAAGAGGTGTTGGATCAAATGGCTAGTCGGTTGACAGAAGAAGCTGAAAAGTTGAACATCCCATTTCAGTTCACTCCAGTAGTGAGCAAGTTAGAAAATCTCGATCCCGAAAGCCTGCGGGTTAAAAGTGGTGAAGCTCTGGCTGTCATTTCTGTGCTCAAGTTGCACACTCTCTTGGCAACTGATAATGAGACGTTAAAAATGAAATCACCATCAGCAACAAGCATCCAAAGCTCTAACCCTTTGAAGATAGTAACAAAGATGAACCCGAACCATCGAACTTTGGGTGAGTGGTTAAAGAAAGATCAGGCCTTACTCTACAACCTCAGTCCTGATTCAGCTTTATCCCCATTATCACTAGCTCCTTCACCAAAGATGGACAAATTTCTAACTGCAATTCGGGGTCATTCTCCAAAGTTGATGGTTATAACTGAGCAGGAATCTGATCATAATGGTTTTACATTGATGGAGAGGGTTAAAGAAGCATTGAACTTCTATGCTGCAATGTTTGATTGCTTGGAGTCAACAGTGCCAAGATCATCAATAGAACGACAAAAGGTTGAGAAGATGCTATTCGGAGAGGAAATCAAGAACATAATTGCGTGCGAGGGAAATGACAGAAAAGAGAGACACGAGAAGTTGGAGAAATGGATTCTTCGGCTCGAGTTGGCCGGGTTTGGGAAACTTCCTCTCAGTTTTCATGGTATGCTGCAAGCTAGCAGACTTCTGCAGAGCAATGGATATGAAGGTTACAATGTCAAAGAAGAGAATGGATGTCTGGTTATCTGCTGGCAGGATAGACCGCTTTTCTCTGTTTCAGCCTGGAGATTTAGGAGGTTTGATTAGAATATCATCGATGTTGTGAGGCTTGTGCTTTTGATTTCTCCTTTTGTTTTTCCATTTTCCTGTATAAAAAGATGCTAGCTTTAATCTATAATTGCATAGTGTTTCAATGGAAGAATGAAACCATTGGTGCTCTACTTTACTATCACTACTGGCTCCGAAGTTGCTCAGAAGAAACTCGACAATGGTATCCTGAAAGACTGGAATTTCCCTAACATTCTGTTTCCCAAGAATGGTTAATGCAATACCATTGTAATAACTTATACAGAGGCAAAACTTAATGCCCTGTTGTTCTCTTCCCACAAGTTTGGAAGTAGGCTATGGTCCTTGACGAATTGTCCATAACTAAAAGTGCTGATAATTCTACAAGAGCCATCACATCCCTCCTACACTTTCTCACAATCTTAAGGTCAACTTTGTGACAATAACAAAGCATATATATCTTAAGGTTATCAAAACTTTCTGACAATAACAAAGTATGTACACATATTGTATTTAGTTCAAAACGGCGCGTTTTGTTTAAAAAGAAAACGACATCGTTTGTCAAGTTTCAGGTGCTGAACCGCCCCTTCTTCCTCCTCCCCCATCAGTCTCACTCTGTTTCCCTATCGCTGCTGAATCCTTACAAAATCCCGAATCTATCTTTGCCGCTCGCCGCCGCTTGAGAGGACTTGGGAAGCTTGGCCGCTGCTTGAGAGAACTTTGGAAGCAGGTTTATTTGTCTTTCCTTTTTCGTCTCGGAAAGTCGAGAACTTCAGTACTGTTGAATTCGTGTCCAGTAGAGGAATATAAATAGACAGATTTCTTACGTTTTCTCTTTCATCCTGTTTTTGGCCTTCCTACTGCAGATATAAGATAATCAGTCCCAAATCCCATTCTCAAGCCAGCTAGAAAACTTGCAGATTTGTTATTCTGATATTGCTTTCTCTCGAAGAACAATTCCTTGCTCCTCGTTGCTTACCATCACACTACTAGGTAATTTACTCGTTTTTTCTGATTTTTCTGCTCACGGAATCTCCTTAATATATCATGCACTTACTTTGATTACTCGACTATCATACGGAATTGGGAACCGCTTTTGTTGAAGTTAATTATGACTGTTTATTGTAGTAGAGGAAGGCCATAAAACCTAGTTTTGTATCGAAAAGTACAAGCTCTTTTTAGTGTGCTGTTTAGTATTTATTATTGGCTCCAGATTTAGGACCTGAAACCTAGCTATGAGGTTGATCTGAAAGGTAATTGAATATGCTTGTTGGTCTTCTGTCGATACCAGTAGAAATTTGATTGGTTACTGCAATTGCTTCTGCCCTGATTTTGAAGTTATGGAAGAGTTTACGGTTGGTGTTATCTGTTAATCAATTATGACCATAAAAAAAGATAAAAGTTCATCATTGAGGAGAGGTTGAAAAAAACAGTAGGTAGTTGAATTAGTGACTTGATGTTTGTAGAGGGTGGAGGAGCTAAAGATCAAAGCCTAGGGTTAAGGTATATTCTCTTGCTGTAGCTGAATAAAAAATAAAGCTGTACATATACGACATTGACATTAATTTCATATGCATAAGCTTCTTTTGGTATTTATCTCCTTTGATTTGTTCAGTTAAGGTCATTTATATAGATTTTACTACTACTCTGGTTTGTTCAATTGATTTTGAATAGTTGCTGGATTTTCAAGTGTATTTGATATAGAGCAGCTTGAAATTTGAAATTTTGTTGTAGTTGGTAAGATTGGAAATTTTGTTAACTCTTTTGTTAATTCAAATTTCATTATTTTGGTGTACCATCCTCAAATTTTGGATTGAATCTCTAATTCTTGACATTTTGTGTCTGTTGGTTTGATTCTTTTATTAGATTCATCTGTATTGTGCATTTTAAAACTTGGTTCGAGATGCCCAAAAAGAGTTCTTCCAAGAAGAATACGAACACGCTAGTTGAAGAAACCTCCTCTGTTTCAAAAAAGGCTAAAGCCTCTTTTGCTACGAAGAAACCCAGCAATGAAATTGACACAATTTTCTCCGGAAAGAAGAGGAAGAACCCTGATCAACAGCCCAATAGAAGTGTTGCTGAGGATCCAAAATCGTTAAAGAAGAAGAAGAAGCAGAAGAAGAGTAGAGAAGAGAAAGAGGGAAATTTTGCTGATCCACCAGCTAAATCTGGAAGGAAAACGGAGGATGGGTTCACCGTATACACAGAAGAGGAATTGGGTATACATAATGGTAATGCTGGTGGTACCCCACTTTGCCCTTTTGATTGTGATTGTTGCTTCTGATGAGAAATTCAGAAGGTGCTTTATTGCTTCTCTTATGTAGTCGACTTTTTGAGATTTCAAAATGTTTTTTAACCCTTGTCCGGAATTTTATTTGGAGGGATGATTTTTAACTGCTTCATTTTCTTTCTTTGTATAGTGTGCTTGATGACATGAATTAAACCCTCAAATTTAGTTGTAAATTCATGAAATTACATACTGGTGTCTACGTTTTCTATCTGAGGTAGATTAGTGTTGGAGAAGAATGACTTTAAACAATAAAATTTCCTGAAAAGATCAATCCGTCAGCACGATATTTGTTATTCTATCTGCCAACTGGTATCTCTGTTTATGTTCACTTGCAAAATTGACCTTTATATGTGTCTATGACCTGGATTCTCTTTTTCACTTAACCTGTATGTGGTTGGGCATTATGATAGAAAATCATATATCATGCTGCTGTACCAGAGTCAACAAATCCTTGCTTCACTTACAACCTTTTTCTTTTGAGTCTCTGTTATGAAGATTCTTCTTTGTTCTTAGGTTTGCTCCTTACCGCTTGTCTCATTATTTGGCATTGACTTGTCACTTTTCCAGTTTTCATTTCCCTTAACACAATAATAAAACTTATTACATTGTTGTCAGAAATAAAACGGTCTAATCAAGATCATCCTGACCACCAAAAAAAAAAGGTTATTAGAATGATAATGAATTGATCTGCAGAATCTCTTCTAACCTAATATCAGAGCTGCATACAGTAGCTCATTCCAAGTGTCAGGAACTCCAGCAATACACCAATGAGTGCAATCCATGCCCTTGAAGCCATTATAAGAGCTTGGATGCGCGTCTTTTCTTAGCTGTGACAGAGTAGTTATATTGAGCAAATGAACAGGTTTCTTGATGCTGCTTAACACATCTTCCACTACATTCAGTGCCAATGGTGAACCACCAGGGTACACTGATCCGCATAAAGGTTTGGTCTCCTTTCCACAATTTGTCACTCCTGTTTCATTCCAGTCTTTACCACTAACATAACAAGAAATGAACTCAATGTCATCAAAACTTTCTGACAGTATCAAAGCATATGTATAATGGTTAAGCGGAGAGTTATGAAGAGCAACGAACTTGTAATGAGAAGGGGAAATTCCTTGGAAAAAGACTCTTGTTTTGGTTGTATCAACATCAGAATCGACCCACTTTGCCCATGTTGTTAAACCTTTGCGAAATGCAACCATTCGATCCATGTCTCTAACTATGGTGTCACCTTCTTGAACATAGTCCCATCTGAAATTGGAAAACCCATGTTTCTAAATCATATGAAGGACACATAAACAATATCTGTTCGATTCAAAAGGTTGGTTTAGGAGCTCATACGGTTGCTTGGATCCTCCCCGGTACCACCAAAGCCATGTGTTAAATATCAGAACGTCAGCTTTCTTCCATACGACAGCACTTTTCAGAGAATCGAGCTTTAGTACTCTGCCAATCTTCTCCTCTTCAATGTCTACCAAGTAATGAGTTAAAAACATCATTATTGATACCTTATAATCCTGAAAAACGTAAATTTAGATATATAAATTGCTGATTTTTTTTTCTGGTAGCAAGAATCCTGGAACCCCAGAATTGTAGAACATTACATCAGAAATTTCTTACCCGGAACGTCACTGTAAGAGTAGTGTTAGTTGACTTGCTAGTGACTCTGGGATCAGGCACAGCAGAGTGAAGCAAGCACAAAAGAGACTCAAAATGGTTGACACTTACAGAGTCCCCTACGTACATAATTTTCTTCCCCTGAAACCTTGATAAAAAATCCCGACCATTGAACCTGCCACGTTAAGCACCTTTCAGCTTGGAATTTATTGGGAAACAACTAAGATTCCTACGTACTGAAATCATATTCAATGAGAAAATGGCACGTCATTAAGGACAAAACCATTAAACCAGAACCTGTTAGGTTATGATCACGAGTATACAGTGGAATCCTATGCTACCTTCAGAACCCAGATCTTATTCCTCGTCCCGATCCACACAGAAAAAGAAAGACAGAACCTTTCTTTGATCTTTAAACATGGCGTTACTCAAACTCAAGTGTAAACAAACTTTAATATGATCACTAGACGAACATGCATGATCACAAACAAGAACAGAAAGGAGTTTGAACTCTTTAGCTTTACCTTGGCAAGTCACAGCCTGTAGGTTTCCATTTATAATGGAGGTAAAAATGATCAGGACGACCATACTTCAAGCAATCGTACTCCTTGCGAATAAAAGGGCAAGTTGCAGAGTCATAGAGAGGAAATGTCACTGGGTCGTAGACCCACTTTCCTTGGTAAAGGTTGCATGTTCTGTTTTTTGGCTTTCTCAGGCACTTCACTCTGTCTGTATTGACATGGAAATCCACCAAGTTGGCTTGCAGACAGAGGACTGAAGATGACAAAAAGATGGCAATGGAAAGGACAAGACAGAATCTTTGAACTCCAAAATCCATTCTTTAGAGAGAAACAGAGAGGCGGAGAGTTAAAGCAGGTTTAAGTTTTAAACCTTTGAAAGGAAAGAGTGTCAAGTTGGGCAAGCTTGTCTTCAATGGCTGCCAGTTTATTAATTTTTCTAATAAGGAAGTGAAAACTAGCCTCTCTTAGTCAACTAGTTACCATCTCTGATGTTATACCGCCACACTTACCTGAAGAGGAATGGAGTTTACGTATAGAATTGCTTGTGTTACCATAAGCATTCGTTTCTTGTGATTAACGAGAACAGATTTAGTTCGAGTGAAACTATTTTAAGAACATATGTGTAGATGACAGGAAACTAAAACCAGAAGAAAAAGGTACGAAATATTGATAAACTATCGATTAGGTGCATTAGGCAAAACCATTCAGGGTCTATTATTCCATAAATGATTCTTAAAAAGTTACTATTCTTTGTCAAATTAACTTTTAGTTCAAGGGTCAAAATCAAGGAGTATCCTTTCTCTTCATGTTCCATCTTAAGGAACTCTCTGTTTGAAGGATCAAGATCAGCCATTACTTTTCGACTGCTTTTCAAATTCGTAATTGAGTAAATTATTAGGTATACATAATCTGACGAGTTAGAACCAACTGAAAGGTTGAAAATTTTGAATGAGGAGAACTGAAACATCGTACATGGGCCATCTTCCCCACTGTGGATGGATATGCCCACACTAACATGCAACACATGATTAACAACTCAGTTGACCAACACACTGTCGCTTTCTTAATTAATCGCATCATCGAGCACGTCCTGTTATGAAGATGATTATATTCTATTATCAGAAAGAAAAAATGGTAGATCTATCTACAACTAGAACATGGTATCGATCTATTCTATTCACATAACAGAAATAAAATAATGTTTGTTTGCCAAAGCAAAATGAGCCAAAGGGTTGATTCAATTAGCAAGAATAAGAAACAGAGATTCTGCTGGAATCGTTGTTTTTGTTTCGTGATGATGAATGCAATGTAGTTACTAAAACGGGTCTGTAAGGAGAAAAGTAAGAAGTTGCAGACTGAGTCTAATCCCCATAAGGGGTCTGTAGGAATCTTTTATCAACTTTCAGTAGCAGGAACAGAGAGATAATCTGCTTGCCAGGAAGATAATGTCAAGTTGAAAATGATTCCAAGAACAAGATAGTGAAAAACAAGAGTTGCAGAATTGATTGGTTTTATAGTAACTCAATACTATAAAACCAAGGGAGTTGCAGACATTTCTCCAAGGTTGTCCTGCAAATCAACAATACAGACTTTTGTGCATGTTTGTGGAACGGACAAGCAATGCTCTCTCCGATACCAGAGGCTCCACACGTGACCAACGCCACTTTCCCTGATAGCCTACAAAAAGGAAAATGAATACAAGAATTAGAAGTGGATAAAACTATAATTACAACAGAGTATAGACTCCAAATGTACGTGTACTAAACATATTATAATCCGATCAAACACAGCAGAATCTGACCAGATTGTATTTAGTTTCTAAAAAGACCAGAAATCATATGCATTAGATGCTGTAACTAGAAAGAGTTTAATATTGAGAGCTGTATTTGATTGAATGATTCTCAGCGAAGCTTAAGCTGAGACATATGAATTATATTTATAGAGTTTACAATTTGTACAAGAGGTGAGAGAGAGCGCACTGACAAAAAAACAGAGGTTGTTATGCAGTTATGTACAAAATATTCCTTTTGTGTGTGAGTGTACGTGATTTGTCTGCAAGCTAACGTCCTCCATGCTAACGTCTTCTACAGCTGTATCACGTTCGCATGTGTGGGTCCTTCATTATATAAATTATTTTCCTTGACATAACTAAGCAGTGATGCCAGACTTGCTAATGTATATGTCCAGTTAATGTTTACCATAGTCCTCTTTACCCTTTTTTTGTACCATCCTATATCCTAACCTCAGGATCATTCTGATGGAGACCACTGGACATCATCCAGTATGGACAAAGATGAGAAGAACGAAACCTAGAATCGGTAGTGTGGCAAAGCCACCAAGCTATTGTCCGAGGAATTAGCTCGACTTGTTGGTTAAATCTAATAGTAACCTTTTGCCTGCTCTTAGTGCTGCAACAAAAACACCACCGCTCACCAAGTTTGCTCTTTTATCTTGACTGCACAAGTTGTCAGGAAGCCTCCTAGTTGTTCGAGTGAAACTTTACACTTCTACTACAGATGAATGAACATAAATATTGAGGAAAAGCCTCCAGATAGAATTGATATTTGATCAGAAGTACAGATCTATAGAGAGATCAATTAGTCTAAAACTCTTGATATCTCAATCAAACTGAAATAAAAGCATTATCAGTCATAAAAACAAGCATCTTACAGACCAGCAGAAAACATATAATCCTAAATTTCAAAACTCTAGTAACCCATCTAAGTTATGAACCAGTTCCTTAGCTGTTTATATCAAAACGTGATCACGTACCAAACCCACCCAAATTATTCACAATTAAATTCGTTGAAACCAAGATACGATAGTGAGACAGAAGAACAAAGTTTACAGACACAGCCGTAGCTAAAGATCAGTATCAACATGAGAAAGTAAATGCGTAGCCAAAAGAGTGACGGGTTCCCTGACTCACCCACGAGTTGTAGGGACAATAGTAAGTTGGACCCCACCATCGGAGGATTGGACTAAAGTTAACACTGATAACTCGGTACTTTCTGAATCCTCTGTCAATATGGTTGGGGGCTGCTTAGGGACTGTCATGGCCAATGGCATGGAGGCTTTCTCCATAAGTTTGAAGCATGCTCGCCATTGGTGGCCGAATTACAAGGGGTTTATGCAGGGCTTACAGTGGCATGAGAGCTTAGATACCGGAAGATCATTTTGAAAGTAGACTCGCTCCAGGTCATCAATATACTTTCTCCTTCCGGATGCTTACTGACTGTGACTTCTGTTTTGGTACAGGAGATCTGCGTATTGCTGGAGTGTGATTGGGAGGTGCAGTTTCAACATGTCTATCGGGAGGGGAATATAAGCACCGATAGTCTGGCAGTTGAAACTATGCACGTACACCAAGGGTTGCACGTTATTACCAAACCTCCGCCATGCACGATGCCATTTTGAGTTTCAGATCGGAGCCAAACTTTGTCTCGCCGGAGTTTACCCTACGATTGATTTAGATTTGTAGCGTTTTTTTTTTCAGTTTCCTTTCCTTTGTATTAAAAAAAAAAGGAGTATTAACAAACAGGAGATTTCGCTTTACCTCTGACAAGAAAGGGTCGAAACAAGTGAGGCAGCAGAAGCCATAACCAGATATTTCAGCTTACTGCTTAACTCTTTCTAAATGGTAATGATTCACTCAAAAAAAGCAAAAAAGAAAAAGACTTCAGCCAAAAGATACGAATTGCCTTGAAGTAAGCTGGGTGTAAACTGTGAGGAAGTTTAATGTCTTAAAATTTTAAGTTAAAGTATGCTATCAAATTTTACGAATATATTCTCTCTCTATCTTATAATACATCTCTTATAAAAATGAGCTCTTTAAATTTAACAAATGATATCATAGCTGATAGTTTAGTAGGGACGAGTATGAAGATAGTGGTCAAATTTCATGGTTACTTTCCCACGAAGAAGAGAAAAGAAACTCATAGTGAGCCTAGACCGGTAGAGTAGAAGGGTTTTTGGTAGGGGTGGGCAAAAAATCCCAAAAAACTGAACCAACCTGTAAAACTGAAGAAACCGGGCCAAACTGAACCGCATAGAAAGTGATGGATGGTCAGTTTGGTTTTGGATATTGAAAAATTGACTATATCAATTCGGGTGCGGTGTAGGCAAAATTTTTTCCAAACCAACTCGAACCAAACCGATCAACTAAAAATAAAAAAAAGTTTGTATTTTTTTATACTTCTAACTCAAGGTATATAAGGTAAGTTTGCAACTTTGCAAGTATGACAATCACCCAATAGGTCCTAAAATGAAATAAAAATATTAGACATGTACTAAAATTGACCCAAATTTTAGGGCCCAAGATTAAGGCCCAAATTGATTGAAACAACTGAACCAAACCGAACTACAAGGCAAATCGAATTTTCGGTTTCATCTGACATTCGGTTCGGTTCGGTTCGGTTTTCTTATACCGTAAAACCGATTATTCGGTTCGGTTCAACAGCCTAAAATCGACCGAACTGAACTATGCCCACCCCTAATTCTTGGTAATGCTATATACTCAAGCAACTAAGCAAAAGGGCTTTCACTCAAGGGGAAGCCCAAGTTTAATGTGGAAGTTCACATATGAGGAGGAGATTGTTGAAATATCAAATATGAGTAAGAACTCACATTAAAAAGAGATAGAATTAGTGAAGGATATATAAGTGAAAAGGACCCATAAATCTAATGTCTTAAAATTTTGAGTTAAAATGTAATGTCAAATTTTATAAATATGTTCCCTGACTAACCCATGATGTAGATCTCTTATAAAAACGGGCTCCTCCTATCCAACAAAAAAGTAATACCATTGTTGTCCACAAAAATAATAAATTTAACCTATTAAAATTTTGAGATTAAAAATATACTTTCTAACTACAAATTTGCTTTAGTTAATATTCAATATTTGTTATTAAAGGTATTGAGAATTTCCTTTTAAAATTTTGAGAAAGTATTTAATACTTACCAAAAAAATTATTTATATTTGCCCACCCAATTAAATTACTAAAAGTCGCATTAACTTTGCACGGAAGACGATTATTTAAATATATATCAATTATATCTTCACAATATTAAATT
Source organism: Erythroxylum baracoense (assembly GCA_025629805.1). NCBI lineage: Eukaryota > Viridiplantae > Streptophyta > Magnoliopsida > Malpighiales > Erythroxylaceae > Erythroxylum > Erythroxylum baracoense. Next base: position 642,972 of record JAOTAY010000004.1, read on the forward strand.
AATATTTTAAACGTAAATGACAAACTAAATTTAATTATTATTTAAAAATTTAAACTTCATAATTATATTTTATGAACTTATATTACATGAAAAATAGATTTAAATTAAAATAATAACTAATTTAAATAGAATTAGACTTAGACCTAAATTTAAATTTGAAAAATTTTAAATCTAATTAATTGCAAAAAACTAAATCATGTCATACTTAATTTATTACTAAATCTTATTTTACTTAAATTTTAGGTAAAAATAATTTCAATTTTTAATTTAATTTTAATCCGATCAAATTTTGAGTCATCCGAATTGAATCGAGCTTGGATCAAGACCCTCTTCAAGCTCGATCAGGTAATTAATCGAAGCAGACTCAAGCTCATCATTAACTTTTGAGGCAGTTGGAGATGGCAATTGGATCTAATAATGGGCCTACTAGTATATATCATTTGTGGTTCTCCGAAATGGATCAAGATCCTTCTTCCTTCTTCAACGAGCATTCTCATGGATTCCAGGTCCCACTAGAAACTTCGCCAATAGAAGCTCAACCCAATGGATAGGCTTGGAAAGTACCAGAAGGTCTATCCCACTTCGCTATAAATACCTGGTCTATCCATCGAGCTTGACCATCGGCGCGAAAAAAAGCAAGTAGTACTAGTTCTTCTGCTGTCAAGCTTGTCCCAAGAACTACTCAACCATCAACAGCGAATAGATCCTCATCGAAGCTCAGTTAGTGAAGATGTCGTTGATCCAAAGCGTCTTCGGAAATCGACGAAGCAATGTATTCGATCCATTTTCTGCGTTGGATTCATGGGATCCATTCAGGGACTTTGGTTTCCCTTCATTTTCTTCCCTCGTTACTGGGGAGAACTCTGCGTTTGTTAACACTCGCATAGACTGGAAGGAGACGCCGGAGTCACACGTGTTCAAGGCGGATCTTCCAGGGTTGAAGAAAGAGGAAGTGAAAGTGGAGATTGAAGACGACAGAGTGCTC
>JAOTAY010000004.1:655293-669198 GCA_025629805.1 Erythroxylum baracoense
AGAACGACAAGTGGCATCGCGTGGAGCGAAGCAGTGGGAGCTTCATGAGGAGGTTCAGGCTTCCGGAGAATGCAAAGTTGGATCGGGTCAAAGCGGCTATGGAAAACGGGGTTCTTACCGTTACTGTTCCAAAGGAGGAAGTGAAGAATCCTGAAGTTAAGTCCATTGAAATCTCTGGTTAATTAATTGGGTTCTTCTGTTTGGTAATGGGTCTTGATTGGAGTGTATCGATGAATGGTAAAGTAAGCTTGATTTTGCCTTATCTGTAATAGTGTGTGATTTCCTGATGAATGTGTGTTTTCTTCCCTCTGTGGAGGAGTTGTAATTATTGTGTAATGTATCAAAAACTCTCTATATAATAATAGTAACTAATTCTTCGTTTGAGATAATTGATCGGGTTGACTCAATAGATCGGAATTCAGGATTCAGGAAGCCTTGTCGGATTTCTGAAACTTACGAATTTTAGATTAAAAGAATTCACTGAATTGAATGATATGATCGAGAGCTAGTAGAATAATATGGTTTAAAGTATACAATGCACCCTCAAAAGTAACTGGACTGAGCTTGTAGAAGATCGAGGTGTGCCAATACTTGTGCAATTGTTGGTTTCAGTCTCTGGTCACCATTTTGAGCTAGATCAATGAGCACCACCTGAGCAAACTCCCCATGATTCGCTCTGTGTTCCTGAATCCTGAAAAGCCTCTCCAGTATCCAAAGTGCTTTGCTTTGAGCCTTTACGTTCCCTGTTTCCAATACTCTTACTATGGCTTCAACACCTGACATTTCAGCTAAGTAGTTGCTTCCACTTTCCCAGATTTGATCTTGCACAAGTGTTGCAAGTGAATTAAGAACAGCTTCAAAAGCTTCCTTCTCTTCACCTACTTGCAGTATTTGGATCAGTGGAGAGACTGCGCCGGCTTTGATCAAGCAGAATGTGGTTTTAATGTTGCAGTAACCATTGTGAACTTTGCAAAATGATTCAGCAGAAGGTGGCATACAGAGCCAGCTCGATTTCCTTGACTTTCGAAGGGCTATGGTGTTCTGAGAGAGCTGAGCTAGTGAGGTTGCAGCTCTGCACTTAACTACTATTGATCCAACTGAAAGCGATTTCACAAGTAAGGGAATCAGTCCCAATTCTGCAGAAAGAAGCTGCAGTTTCTTGTCAGAAGGAACTGTAAATCGAACCAATAGCTCCGTGACATTTTCTACTAGCTGGCTTGTTGGAAGTGTTGAGCTTGATGTGGTTGCACTCAGTGTTGAGATCAAAATAGTCAATAAACATGAGTTCTTCAAAATGTCTGTTGCTTTTCTATTGCCAGGAGGAAGACTGCAAAGTATGCCAACTGCTGCTACTTTTTCGGTATCTGGGATGGGTGACGAGACGATATCGATGATGTGATTAAGGTTGGATTCTCCAAGCTGTTCCATCAACTCCTCTGGTGAATCTCGGGCAAGAGAGTGAATCAAATTCAAGGCAGCTGTTCTGATTTTAATGTTAGGCTCTGTCAGGAATGGAGCCAGGAGCTGAAGTGCCCCAGTTTGTTTCAGTTTTCTTCTCGCTTTGGATGCACTTGAATGGGAAGCGATGCTATTGAGCGCTTGTAAGAGGTGATACTGAATCATTGGACTGGAGAGATTCAAAAGAGAGAGTATCTGTTGAGCCACATCTTGTTTAACAAGAACTGTATCTGCTTGAGCAATTTTAGCCAAAATGGCTGATGCAGGCTCACGAAGAGTCATAAGCACAGATGTGACAGAGAAAAGTAATTGAATGAGCGGAACTACGATTCCTGAACTGATCAAACGCTGTATGTTTTCAGTTAAGTTTGACAGGTTTTGTAATGCATTCAAAGCAGATAACTTTGCTTCAAGATTCCCTGATTTATACATTTTCACAAGGGGTTCAACTGCCCCTTCTTCTCCAAGCGAAGCTCTACATTGATCTGTGAGTTCCATTCTCGAAACTGCTGTTGCCATGAGGATCTTACTCATATCAGAGCCTGCTAAAACAAGGATTCTGGATTACACATCAAGGTGCAGGACAGGTAAAGAGTTTTATCTTCCGGTAAGAAGCTCATTAAAACTAGTTTCCAAACCAAAAACTGAATTTATTTTAATTTGAGAATGAAAGGGTGTATGAGTACTGCTATTCCTGGAACCAGAGGGCATGTACAAAATTGTTTTTTGTTCAAGATAATCGGCTAGAAGAGAAATTAAAGAACCATATATACATAAATTACCTTCCTTTAAGCAGTGAACCAGAGGTTTAAAGTAACCAGCCTCAGCCATATGAAGCGCATTCTGAGTATTGTTTGATAATGCCATTAGCAGCTTTCCAGCATCAAGAGAAGCAGTTGTATCGTCCCCATTGAAAATGGTGACTACCATAACAATACAGCCCTGAATTTTCCCAATTCGCCGCCTAACAGAAGCAATATCGGAGAGGTCCAACAACAGCCCAACAGCTTCCCTCCGTTCAAGAACATCTCGTGCCATAGATTTCACCAACACTGATAAATAGCCAACGTCAACCATTTTTTCCTGCAGGCTACCAGAAATTGTAAGATAACAATTTGATTATATTTGGATAGGAGCTGCAAAATTAAAGATCTGTTTCTTATGTGATTCACCTTGTGTTCATCATTATCTGAAGCAATGATTCTCAGTATTTGAATGATACTCAACCGGTTGCTAGGCACGGCTGAACTTAGTCGATTAAACAGAATTGGAATAACCCCTTCATCAACTATCCACTTCTTGTCAACTACTTGATCTCTAGTGTGACAAATCAAATCACAAAGTCCAGAAAGAGCAAGACCAAGTTCTTCATCATTGCCATACTTCAGTTGCAGTACAACATCATCAACACTGGGAATAATTCTACCTTCCTCGGTTTCCTTCTCTGATTCAATTTCACTTGCGAAGCCAGATTCTCTACTTGGCTGTGGACTGATATTAACGCTATAACCAGGACTAGTACTTGGAGCAAAACTTGAATCGAATTTCGCACTCATCAACTCTTTGTGCAGTGCCCCAATCCTTTCCTTGATTTCTGGTGAAATATCAATACTGGCAAAGAGAAGAAGGCCTAAGGATCTCCCAAGATCTTGAGACACATCCACAATTTGTTTCATGGGCGATCCCGAATTGTGGCCTTTGATCAAGGCCTTGATTTGATTTAGCTCCTTTTGAAGGGACTCGACTGCTTTTCGAACTGGTGGCCTATCCATGATAACTTCATTGTCTTTGATGTCTGCAAGGATTGGTAGGAATTTATCAACCGAAACTGCAAAATCAGAGAAAACTTCTCTATCAGATTCTGAGCTCTTAGCGACAGATGCCACCTCTTCTGCTGAGCACTGTAATTCTGATACAAGCTCAGATAAGCTTCTTCTGCTGTCAGAATATTGCGCGTCCTTCATTTCCAAACTAGTTGGACCCTTCAGGGCTAAATGATTCAGTTGAGTGGCATATGCAGAAGTAAGGGGACTTCCGAAAAGGTATGTATAGAAACACTAGAGTACGAACTCAGATAAGTCGACAGGACTTAAATAGCCCAGAAACAAACTTCTTGACCAAAATCAAGTGGGAATCAAAATTGGGGGACTTCAACGAAGTGAAGGTTCAACGCTGACAAATTCAAGAAACTGAAGAAAATCTAGCGGCAAAAGGGACCTCGAGAAAAAAGTGTTAAGCCTGAAATCAAAACCAAACACCCGAGAAAACGTCCTGGACGGGGAATACAATTTCTAGACAGAACCGATAAACCTAAAGTCTTCTCTTCCACGCGTGTTGGAATCATCTGTTCGTCCTGTTCGCGCACTACTGCACTTATGTTGAAAATGTCACTCGGTGTGAAACGGAGGCTGCTCAGTTGGAGTTTTCTCACGGGTCAATGTCAGTCTTGCTAATTAAGCCTCAACTGTGACCATAATTTTATATTTCGGTTTACTTTTCTTCCGAAAGGTGAAAGTCATGTTCGTGTTTGAAAATAATCCGTGTCAAAGCTAAAGCCTGGAGCTTTACTTTGCATTTAGAGTTAAAGCTTCGGTCTTTACAAGTATGTATCTAATCTTGTAGATTTGAATCAACAAAGCGTAAGCTGGAGGAGAAAGAATCCAAGTCAAAGTCGAAGGAAGGAACCGTTTTAAGTAGTTTTTCTTCTTTAGTCTTTTCGTTTAGGCTTGCTCTCTCCATCTGATGGATTGTTTTGACTGTTCTTCTCTTCATATATAAATAAATAAAAACTGACCTCAAAAAATTGGGTTTAATTGCAATTTAAATATTCAAATTTATTTAAATTTAGGCTTATATTTATATTTTACAATATTTTTCAACTAATTGCACAAAATTAAATCATCTTAATTATAAAATTAAATCCAGTTCAAAAATACTTTTTTAATTTAAACTTAACTGGGTCTAGTTTATACTTTTATTACATGTCAAAATCCTCCGTTTCAGTTACGATATTTTAACTTTATTTTATTAAATTTTGTTTATACATTTATGTAGGCCCTGTTTTAATTATAGTATTTTTATTATGTTTCATTAAATTTTATTTATATATTTATATACGTAAATTGGTGAAACATAATAGAAACATCAAAGAGAAGGTTTAATCCTTTTATTGAAACTATATGCCAATGGTTTATGCCAAAACTTTGTTTTTGGGCGGTCCATTTGAGACCCAAAGCCGAAAGACAAAAGCAAAAGGTTAAAAGACCTTATCATTAACAGAATTAGTCAATACAGAAATATAATATGGATTTTTTTCCACGTGGATATAATATACCCAGAAAAAATAGAATTAATTAATAGATTGCATATAATCAGTGACAGTGATGGAGCGGGGCCTTTGGTGATCTTATTGAATTGATCTTTGAGTTGATTTATGTGGCCACGGTTGGGTTTGGCATAAGTGCGAGCCAAGATGTCGAAAAGCTCTTTGGAGGTGGTGGCTTGAGAGATGAGAGCAAGAAGAGTGGTGCCAAGAAGGGCTCCAAATAAAAGTTTGTCTTGGCAAAACCAGAAGAGGTGCGCGTGATTGGGGAGACATCACCTTCAGCGGAATAGGTGGGGGAAGGAGGAAGGGAGGTGCCATCAACAAAGCCGTATAAGTCATGGCCGATGACAATAGCTTCGAGTTGTAATATAATATAATAGAATATAATAGAATGAAAGAAGAGGGTTTCATATTACATCTCATTCTATCATAAACAGTAAAAATGAAAAAAATCTAATTTGAGAGGTTTAAGATAAATTGTAAAATAATAAATAACTTTACACTATATTATATTATAAATTCTTTATCTAAATAGCATTTCACTATATTACATTTTAAACCCTTCCGTCAATCCCAAACAGTAATTTCTTAATATTGCATATTTATATTTCAATTTATTATAAATTATTCTATTATCATATTTTTATTATATTCCATTAAAACGTATCCACGTATTTATATGGGTCCACGTAAATTCTAATCCCCTCTTATTAAGACTACGTGCCAATGGTTTATGCCAAAACTTTGTGTGTTGGGCGGTCCATTCGAGACCCAGAGCCGAAAGACAAAAGAAAAAGTAACCAAAAGGTCTTATCATAGCAGAGTCAGTCAATACAAAAATATAATATGGATTTTTTTCCACGTGAACATAATGTACAGAGAAAAAGAGAAAATCACGTTCAAATAATGCAGGCTTCAATTTTTCCACACTTTAATATAAAATATCCATTTTATATGATCATACAAAGCAAACTTTTTTTATATTAAATCTTTTATTTCAGTTAGCGTGCTTTCATCATATTTTATTAAATTTTATCTATATATTTACATAGACTCTACATAAATATATGAATGAGATTTAGACCCTGCTTGGATATTGATCAATTGATCATAATTAACTGATTGACTTTGTCAATCAGCTATTAGTTCTATTTGAGTATTGACTGGTTAGATTAGCTGATTTAACTCAACTAACTAATTTTATAGAAATTACTTGTAAGCAGCGTTTACGTAACAGCTGATTGACCTTTCCTATAATGCCCTTCACTCGCTACTCTTTATGCGATGTCTGACTGGTCTCACTTCTCTGGCCTCTCACTTCCGCACGACTACCATTTAATAAGTCCTTGGGAGAGTCATGCACGGTGGTGCATGACTAACTTATGTCCTTTGCTTTAAAGTTCAATAATATAAAGTTTTTATGTTTTACTTACTTCCTTTTCACAATTTTTTTAAAGTTCAATAATATAAATATAATATTTTGGATTATTAATAGGATTATAAACTTGATTTTTATAGAATTAAATATCTAAAATCTAAATTCCTATAAGAAAATTCAATGAATTACTAAGATATATAATATTCATACCCTTATAATTTTTTTAAAGTCATGTCCTCATAAATTATTTTACACATAAACAGCTAATACTAAACAGTTAATTTTTCCAAACATCAAATGACAAACAGCTAATACAATCCGCTGGTTAAATCAGCTGATAGAATCAATTAACAGCTAATGCAATCAGCTGATTGCCAAATAGGGCCTTAATGAAACAAGTTTAGAATAGAGTAATTTGAACAAAAGATTTGATGAGAATTTTTTCAGTGTTTGTGTAAAGTTAAGGGCATAAATATGTTTGGTTGAGAGTTTTATAATTGAATGAAATGGAATGTAATATTCTTCCATCGCTTACGAGGAAGTTTTATAATAAAATATAATGAAAGTGGAGAGTTTCGTATTACATCTCATTTCATCCTAAACAGTTAAAATAGAAAATTTCCAATTTGGGAGGTTCATGATAGAATGTAAAATAATAAACAACTTTATACTATATTACATTATAAACATTTCATCCGAATAACATTTCATTATATTACATTACGAACTCTTCCATCCCTCCCAAATAACAATGTTTTAATATTACATTTATTTACGTTCTATTTTATTATAAATCGTTCCATTCTATTTTATTCGAAAACAGTGTGTATTATTAGATTTTTCTGAGTTTAAGGTGATTTGAATTAATTAAAATTAAAATTAGGTCAATTTTTATTACTTTCATTTCAAATTAGACTAGTTCGAAAATTTTTAATTTGACAAATAATTGTCATAAAATAACATGCCATACATATGATTTTGTTTTGGGTTGACACGTCATTATTAAAATTCTAAAAGTTACTTACTTTGCCCACCACGGTCTCTTCTCTTTTTTTTTCCCGCAGTTCATCGTGTCGCGGTGAACGTGTGACGTTGCTCATCGAAACTTGATGTAATTTCACGCCCATTTCGTGGAGTTACAGATAACGGAGATTCCTTAAAAACAAACTCTAGCTCTGGATTATTTTTATCTCATTTGCGGATCTAACTTGAAAGTCCGATCTGATTGTAGAAGTAAGGCCCATTCTCTCTATTGCTTTCATTATCATTCTCACTCTTTTCTGGTTTTTGTATTGGACCTTGGATCGTATCTGAGAAATTCAAATCAGAAAATGGATTGAATGTTGTTTATTTTGGGGGGAGGGGCTATGTAACTAGCACTGAATTGTTATAAACGATCTGCGTTTGCTTAGATCTAAGATTGAATTTGAATCGAATTGGAAGGTGAGTTTTGAGTGTTTTTGTATTGGTTTAGGTGCAGTTAATCTGAAAGATGTCGGGGCAAGGCCAGCGATTGAATGTGGTTCCAACCGTAACAATGCTTGCAATTGTGAAAGCCCGACTAATCGGTGCTACAAGAGGTCATGCTCTTCTCAAGAAGAAGAGTGATGCTTTAACTGTTCAATTTCGTCAAATTCTCAAGAAGATTGTGTCTACAAAAGAATCAATGGGAGAGATCATGAAAACATCGTCCTTTGCCCTAACAGAAGCCAAGTATGTGGCTGGCGAGAACATCAAGCACATTGTCTTGGAGAATGTACAAACTGCATCTCTGAAAGTCCGCTCTCGGCAAGATAATGTTGCTGGTGTCAAGCTTCCCAAGTTTGAGTACTTCACTGAAGGTGAGACCAAGAACGACCTGACCGGTTTGGCCAGGGGCGGCCAACAGGTGCAGGTCTGTCGTGCTGCTTATGTCAAAGCCATTGAGGTTCTTGTTGAGCTTGCGTCGCTTCAGACGTCATTCCTGACGCTTGATGAGGCAATCAAGACCACAAATCGGAGGGTTAATGCGTTGGAGAATGTTGTGAAGCCGAGATTGGATAATACCATTACTTACATTAAGGGGGAGCTGGATGAGCTTGAGAGGGAGGACTTCTTCAGGTTAAAGAAGATTCAGGGTTACAAGAAGAGAGAAATCGAGAAGCAACTTGCTGCTGCTAAGCAGTTTGCAGAGGAACAATTTGCCGAGAAGGTTTCTTTGCAGAAGGGAATTTCGTTAAGTTCAGCTCACAACTTGTTGTCTGCTGCAACCCGGAAGGATGAGGATATAATTTTCTGATGTCGATGGTAGGTTAAGCCTCCTTTCTTAGGATGTTTGCTTGGCTTTCTTTCTTGGTTTTGTTGTGGAAATTTGCTAGCATTGGAATGTTCACATTCGAAATTTTGTGGTATGAATAAAACTTGTATAAGCTTTTCTATTGATCATTTATATTCTGACCTTAAATCTCGTGGACAATTGCTGCCGTTTGAGGAGCAAGATAACTATTTCAGAGCAGTTGACTTTGATAATATTATTGCTTCATTTTAGATGTTCCTTCTGGCTTTATTGTTCTGTCCTTTATGCCACAACTCACTGTTCTTGATTTCTCATCTTCATTACTCCATTTAACAGCCTCATTTGAGCAGAAGATCATGTGCTTATCGATTGTTTGTAATTGGATTAAGTTGTGAATAAGTATTTTCTTGTTTGGATTATAAATTTCAAGTGTCCTAGCATGATTGGGTTAGCAAACGTTCTTGCAACAAAAATTGTATCAAATTGTGGTAAAAAATTAGTGATGCCAACGAGCAGAGCTGAGACTAAAAGAACGTCATTCTGGTTTGCCGAACTGGTTTAGGCGAGACTTAGGATGCTCGGTGCCCTTTTTGTCAAGCCTAGTGATAGATGAGTGCTTGAAACACTACAACGACCTTCGCCCTGACAAAGTTACTGAAACAGGAGTGGCTTATCTTTCAAAGCCACCCGTTCAAATTATCCCCCATGAAAAGGTAATGCTTATTGTATATACTTAAAAGAGTGTTCATTTTATGCAAGTTGAATCATATGGATGCAGCTTATGTACAACCAAACCAGAATCCCTTGCTAAGATTAGCTAGTTGCAACTTTTATTTCCGAAGATTACAGCAGCAGCAAACCAATTCACAACGAAAACAGAAATAAGTAGTACAGAGACTGAATCAGATTTTTGAACCAAGTAAGGTCATCAAGAAGTTTTTATAGTCTCCAGAAGTGTCGCCAATAACGGCATTATCGAGGCTTGATTTGTACATCTTGAAATATTCTGCCCTGACCTTCATCAGGTCAATTTCGGCTCGAGTTACGATTGCTCTGGTTAGTGAATCTTCATCTGTCCCAAGCCCTATGATGGAGGTTCTTATCACCTTTCAAACATTCAGATGTTGCTAATCAGTGGGAAGACAACTTCAATTTGCTCAATGGAATCACATTAACTACAGATGAAATGAACTCACCTCAGCGAAGTGTTTTTCTGGGGTGTCTATGCACCAGATCACAACTCCCAGGAGAGATCCCAATGTGTCATTTCCAGAAGCCTTGATGTCCTGCAAGAAAAATCTTTTTTCTGTCAAGACAAAGTCCATATAGAACTCTGTTAGTTGTGTTAGTTAGCTAACTGCACTTGAACCTCGTAAATATGGTTCCCAAATCTTTGCTCATAGGACTTGAAGGTTGCTCTGATCTGAGAGAAGCTTCTTGTGCTGAGTACATAAACTAAATCATCATTGTCTAATTGCTTCATTTTGATAGCGTTATGTAATTTCTCCGCCTCTGAGTTGGCTACATCAGCATTCACCAATTCCTTGTCGTATCTGAAAGAGCTCACTAAACCCACCAAAATCTGTGAAGAACAACATGTATCTAAAGTTAAACCTGTAAAATTCGATTCAGTCAGGTTCCAGATCAGGTCGGACTTGGGAGTTTAGGGTTCAAGGTCCAGCCAAGTACCTTTTTTAGGGGAAAAGGGACTAGAGATGCAATTTCCTCTTCAAGTGAGCAATCAAAAAGATAACAGTAAGCCTGTCTCACTGCCACGAGATGGTGAGGAGATGAAGCACACGCTATCTCAACTATCACTTGCAGCTCTTTAAGGCCCTTCCTACGAGCTTGTAACGCTTCATTTGCCAGTCTCGCGTCTCTTTCTGGTGGGTCATATGTCCACAAAATTACAGCTTTCTGTTACATCATGTTCAAAACTCAATTTGGTTAGATAACTTAATCCCCAGATGTTCTATGAATCAGGTCGCCAGCAAACATGTTCCAAGAAATTAGGGGTTACACCTTACAAAAGGGACCGGGTCGGGCTAAATCAACAACTAAAGTCCGATTTGATCAGTATTTCAATTTCAATTAAACAAAATTACAGGCTCAGGACTGGATTCAGGTTTCGGGGCTTAGTCCGTATCAGACATTTACCCCGAATTCCGATCAGGCTGTAGCTGACAGGCTGCCAAAAGAAATTGGCTTACCTGGGCAGCTCATTGTCAACCCAGAAACATAGGAATGTGCTCATTGGCCATCATCTTCACCAGCTTAGCATTATTGATAATAAGCATTCCAGATATGGAGAAATCATAAATCAAAACAATGCCTTAGAACTAATATCTTGAAAAGAGAAGATAATGATACATACCCTGAAGTCACCAGACAGCTCAGAGTAGAGACGACCAATGAGAGATTCTTTGTAAAGCTGTTCATACTTCTCTCTGATTTCCCTCCTTTGGCTTGCATTTCTACGCCCCAATACCAATATGATCGCTTTCTCGTCAGTCCCAAATCCTAAACTCAACAACCAAAACAGAGAGTACAAGAAATAAAAATCAGGTTTATCACGTCGAATTAATCCCAGATTGGTATCTAAATAATCCAGGAAAAGAAAATCGATACTCGCATTGAAACATAAACAACTATACGATGTCATGAACACATGATAGAGATAGAGAACCTTGGACAGCTTTTCTAAGTCTCTCAGAGTCTTGGGTTGGTGAAGGAACGTCATCTGGCAACCATAGAGTAGCCATATTGTTCTCCTCAGAAATTTTCTCTGGCAACAAACAGAAAACCAGTTGAGAAATTTACGTTATCCTATCTTATTTGGTATGAAATCAAGAGAAAAACAACATTTATCGAGTGAAACTACTGAAAGCCTCGGAAATGGTTCTCTGTCTGTTGCTCTGCCTACGCTACTTCAATATCCAATTTCCCTCCTAAAAGACTTGACCGATTGTTCTTTATGGACACTATTGACCTCACTCACACTTAATAATTCCTTCGACACCTCACTTTTCTTTGATTGATTACGTTCGGATCCAAGCAAGGGCTATAAGGGAAATATACTTTTGCTTTTATTACACCTAGATAATAATAATATAACATACAAGTTTTGTAATAACTTCCCCTATTTTGCTATATTTGCAAGAATGGGCATAGAGTTATATATTTTACGTTTCTTACCCAATAAAATCAGTATTTACAACTATTTTATGAGAGATTCCCAACTTTTTCTTACCTACGACAAACTTATGGAAGTGTTAGATGAACACGTCGTTTTATAAACTATTGGTAACAGCTGGACCAATAATGAACACGTGACTACATCAGCGTTTTTATCGGATTGCACGTCACCAATACAACTACACGTACCCCACATGCTCTTATAGCAACGTTATATATTAAATATAGTCCCTAACAACCAACTGACTAATCAAATCAAACGATGTTTTAAAAACAGAGACACGTGTATCGCACGTTGTGGGGAAAAAGGATGTTGAAGTACGAAGTAATGAGGATAAAAGCGCCAATAAGCACTCACGTATATCCGACAAGTGAGAGCCGTACCCATATTAAAGCTTTATCCATTTGCACGAAATAAATAGAGACACGTGTCTCTCGTCGTGGGTTGTGTATGTGACATGTCTCTGTTTCTGGGGTCAATAGTCAATATTTAAAGATAGCAACGTATGCGTGCCGACTAGCTAGCTAATTATGCCCGTTATTTTGCTGTGAAAGTTATATATTGTCATCATTCACCGATTGAGTGTCACCTTATTTTATTAGAGGATTTGTTGGACATTTATTTTTCTAGACTAGTTGTGTAATTTTACTGTTCGACTTCTTTCTTATAAAAATAAAAGGTAGCAATCATTCTTTAAAATATCACGATTTTGAAAAAGAAGTGTTACCTCGCATTAATTCTTTAAATTTAAATTTAATCCTAAAATTTCATTAATTTGAGTTGTGAATTTTAATATATTTAAATTATTTAATAATATCATTTTAAAAATCTAATGATTATTTAAGTTATATTTATTATTTAAATTAAAATTTTAAATTTTGTCCAATAATTTTGTTACAATTTACATATTATCAAGTATTATTTTCTTATGTTAGGTTTTGTATATGACCGTAACATTACAAAAGTAGGTAGAGCAGCCCCGGCCCTGGGTAAGGGCGAGGTGGGCCACTTCCCAGGGCCCACTTTTATTTAAAAAAATACACATAAAAATATAATTTATTAAAAAAATTAATTTATTTTTAATTAATATCAGGGGTTCATATTTTCTCTTTCGTCCCGGGCCGGCCCTGAGGTAGATGAAGATAAAAGGCTTTCTAAGGACGGTCGAGTTGATGAAGTAGAGGGATATGATTACATGGAGTTAAAAAGTTATGTGTTTGATTTTCTCTACATACGCTCTTTCGATTGAACCTGTTGTACAAGGCTTATTTAATGCAAAATATAGTGATTTGCATATTATTACATCAATTCAAAATTTCACCCAACACGCATTCAAAAAATAACTACTACAGAATCCCTCATTTCAAAAAAAAAAAAAGAGGAAGAGGAGACGGTCGTGGACCGATGATGGCATAATTATAATTGAGGTAGTTGTCTATCCATATTAAAAATTTAATGTCATGCACGTTTTGCTAAGATTTCAATTTAATTCTACTAATCACATGTGAACATCAAACGGCTCTACCAACCGGTTTCTTTACGTAATTATTGAATAACGTAATTATGTTTGCATGTTACTTGTGATATTATAAAGATAACATTATTTAATAGGAGGTACCGTCACATGGTTGAGGAAATGACACATTAAAGGTGAGGTTGACTTGACATGTAAGAGTTGTCTGATTAGTTTCTAACTCCAAAATTAAGGCTCTCTTTTTACAGAAGATTTTGAGTTCGAGTCACTAAAAAAGAGAAGAGAGAGGAAAATTTTTCTGTTAATGATCTTCTAGTCCCTTGGGCATGTTCTTTGATCGGATCAATTGAGAACATCTCGTTTCCAGTAGCAATGTAGGAGTTGGAACTACTAGAGAATCTGAGGCTGCTGGGAACTTGATACTGAACAAAGCCAGTGATTAATTAGCAGTTGACCAATCAGTATGTGACGACTCCTTGTGTGCAGAAGTGTACAGGTTACGTAAGAACTTGAGAGACTTTGAAGTTCTATATTTACCTCCTTAGGAGCTCTTGAGGTAGGGTCTTAGGAGCTTAAGATTATTCCGACAAAACTGAGATACCTAATGTATATATATATAAAGTGAGTTTGTCTACTTCACTTAAATCGAATTTATGATGAACTTATCAAATATTTAATTTAAAAATGTTATTTACGAATATTATATATATAGTAATTCCATGTTTTATTATAAAAAATGTTATAAAAATTATTAAATTATCTCTAATTCACAAAATTGATATTATGTATCAATTTTAAA
>JAOTAY010000004.1:669298-688112 GCA_025629805.1 Erythroxylum baracoense
TTTTATTATAAAAAATGTTATAAAAATTATTAAATTATCTCTAATTCACAAAATTGATATTATGTATCAATTTTAAATTTATAAATGTCAGTTAAGTCAAGTCATTTTCAAAAAAAATAATAAACGTCAGTTAAGTTTAATTTTTATCACTAACTTATCAACTATTTTATTAAAAAACATAATTTATAAATTATTATATATTTATTTGTGAATACTTAAAAATAATAATTATAAATTTATTATTATAATATTTTATCTTTCACTTTATTATAATTTCGTGCATTTATAAATTAAACGTATTCTTTAACAACCAAAGCTTAAATGTTGTATAAAACTCGAGAATGAGTATAGTTTTGAGTTTCTGAGTTTAGGTTTTTAAATTCAAATTTATTTTTAACTAGAATTTATTAATACAATTTTAATAGATTTGTACTTAAATATTCTAAATAACTTTTTTAAGAATAATTATATTTTTATACATAATAATTCATTAATTACATATTTTTAAATAAATTATTAAATGATGTTTTAATTATTAAATTTAAAACTTTAAATATTTTTAATACTTAATATCTCACATATTCTACTAATATATGAAATTTAAGGAAGTTCATAATTACCTTGTCTTGTCTTATTCTTAATTAATATAAAGGTTATTTTTTATATGGTTTTAACTAATCTAAATAATAAAATTGATCAAAATGCGGACTAAAAGTATTATCCCCTTGTTGAATCGAAAAACAAACGAGACTGATATGAGCTAGTAAAAAAAAATTTCAGTAAAATTTTTACTGATAGGTGAAATTTGGAGAAAAGTTAATAAAATGTAATAATTTAAAATAATTTGATAGAATTGATCTATAGGCTAAAGATCGTCATTCACTTTGTTAACGACTAAAAGAGAGTTTGATTCAATAAATACATGTCAGAAGCCTCGATCTTAAGCCAAAGTAGTTCATAATAAATTTCAAATAATTTAGCTCTTGTAATGTTTTTCCAATAAAATCTCCTTGTAAACCCGAACAATCAGCTTCCTTTAGCGTTACTTGCAAGTCCTTCGTTCGTTATTTCTCCCCAGATTTGTGAGTGCTTATGCATTCACATTAATTTTGATGCAACCAATAGATGGTGAACTCCAAGCAATCAGTATATCTTGCTTCATCGTCATGGCTTTTTGCATCATGCTATATCTGAAAAAATTCTACATGCTTGTACAAATGATATTAGTAGCATCACGTAGAAAAATGCTATCTTTCTTATACAAATGTAACATTCAAACAATAATTACATTATTCAATAAATTAAATACGATATTTTAGTACATAGTAACAAAACCGATAGGTAGACTCGTTGGATGTTCATATCTGATTAGTTAGAATTAAATTGAAATCTTAGAAAAATTGCATGACATTAAATTTTTTATATGATTACAACTACCATGTTTAAAATTGTACCATCGTTCGGTCCACGACCTTCTCCTCTTTCTCTACCGACTTTTGTAACATTACGATCGTATTTTAAAATTAAATTTATTATTTTCGAATAAGTAAAGATAATCTCTTTTATTTATATTTATGTTTTAAATTTTGAATTTTGAATTTTAATTTATTTTTTAAAGAATTTTTATAACAATGTAGTGATGATTAAATATTTAATTTTAAAATTTAAATTTGTATGAATTAACTTCTGGTCCGTATTTTAAAAATTGGTAAAATGTGAAAGAGATTGAACAAGCCTCGCAATGCAAAGCCTGCTGCTTATAAATGTCTGTCACGAAGACAAAAACGACATTATCATGACATGTCTCTGTCGGAGCAGAGTGTGAAACAATTGAAGGTACCTAAAAGTTGTTAGAATTGTCAAGTAAGAAGTAACGAGGAGAGCTCGTATAAAGTTTAATGTATATCCGACAAGGGAGAGCCATATATGATCGTAACGTTACAAAAGTCGGTTGAGAAAGCGGAGAGGGTCGTGGACCGACGATGGTACAAGTTTAACCATGTTAGTTGTAATCATATAAAAAATTTAATGTCATGCACGTTTTTCTAAGATTTCAATTTAATTCTAACTAATCAGATATGAACATCCGACAGTCTACCCGCCGGTTTCTTTACTTTGCACTAAAATATCGTATTTGATTTATTGAATAATGTAGTTATTGTTTGAATGTTACATGTGTATCAGATTATCGACGGAGGCAATGAATGCCTCCATCTGTATTTGCACCCACATTAATTAGAGGGCAGTTTAGTACTTTTGTGTCTTTGGCCTTTGACCCTCCGTAGTATTAAAAAAAATATCTTTATGAAATTGTTAATATCATTTATGCAAATGTGTAGAATTTTCTCCGATGCAAAAAGTCATAATGACGAAGCAAGATATACTGATTGTTTGGAGTTCACCATCTACTGGTTGCATTAAAATTAATGTGAATGCATAAGTACTCACAAATCTGAGAGAAACAGTAATTGGAGGCCTTGCAAGCAACGTCAAAGGAAGGTGGTTGTTCGAGTTTGCAAGGAGATTCGGTTGGAAAAACATTACAAGAGTTAAATTATTTGAAATTTATTATAAACTATTTTTGACTTGAGATCGAGACTTCTTAAACGTGTTTATTGAATCAAACTCTCTTTTAACCGTTAACAAAGTGAATGACGACCTTTAACTTACAGATTAATTCTATCAAATTATTCGTTATTGCAAGGAATTACTTAGCCGCATTTGACAATGTCGAGTTGTGCATACTTACCTCAAAGCAAATATATGTACTGACTACTTGGTTACTTGGATTTATGGAGGTATTTTTGATGTTACTCACATTGATAACCTCCCTAGATAACTCCGTCATTTTTTTTAGGAGGATCTTTTAAGTGTTGCTCGGCCTAGAGTCGGACCAGTTTGAACCTAACAATATTTAATTGCTCCCTTCTAAAAAAAAAATGAAGAAGATAATATTATTTTATAAGAAGTTGCACATGATTGAGAAATGACAGATGAAAAGTAAGTTTGTCAATTTCACTTAAATCGAAATTTTGATGAAATTATCAAATATTTTATTTAAAAATGTTATTTACGAATTATATATATATATATAGTAATTCCATCTTTTATTATTAAAAATGATATATAAATTATTAAATTATCTCTAATTCACTAAATTGATATTATGCATCAAATTTTAATTTATAAATTTCAGTTAAATTGAATTTTTATTATTAACTTATCAAATATTGTATTAAAAACATTTTTTTTTGAAACAGAGGAACCAACAGTCGCTACTTTTTGGATGCACACTAAGTAAACCTTCGAATTGACGTAATAACCTGTAAATCATGTTAATCAGGTACTCTCTACTAGGCAAGCTCTGTACGATAAGCTAAATCGAGAGAGCATAAGTGAGGAATCGAACACGTGACCTTTTGACTTCACACTCCTCCACTCCACCAACTCGATCACCTTTAAAGGGCTAAAAACACATAATATATAAATTATTATATATTTATTTGAGCATACTTACAAATAATTGTTATAAATTTTATTATTATAATGTAAAAACTTATTAAATTATGCTTAATTCATTGAATTGATATCATATATTAACTCTAAAATTCCTTTAAATAAAATAATTCACAATCATCATTTTTGGTATATTTTAATATAAGTTCAAGGATTTTTGTATTCTCCATGTGATGGTATCTTCTAGAAAAGCACAAGCTTTTACAGATAACTTAAATAGTTGGACGTCTCTGGGGTCAGACTTTTGATAAGGTCGTTGGGGGGAGGGGTATGAATGCAAATTCAAGATTTGTGTGGGAAGTGCAGTATAATGCCAAAAGAGAACCACCGAGCAACATAAAAAGACATAATTCGTGTCCTTGATTGCAAAAAAGAAGAAGATATAAAACATGAACTCTTTTGAATCTAAAGAGTACATTATATTTACTTATTTACAGATCCCTAATGGGTAAATTGTGTTATTATTTACAACTCCCTCAATATGAAATATTCACTTACTATTGTTATAACTTATATTAAATGCGCCTCTCAAATTTTTATTTAGAAAATATAATTTAGATATCAAAATTTAGCATTTATTTTATTTTAATTTATTTGAAAAATAGTATTTTCAATGAATTAAAAATAAAAATAATTAAATTATTAATAAATTTATCTAATAATTGATTGAAATAGAAAGTACTATATTCAATTAAATCAAAGTTATCATCAAATTTTTATTTGATTTTGAATTATTGATTAATTAATTAATTAATTTAAAATATATATTTTATAAAATATTAGGAAAAGTTTTTTTTGGGGATTACCCACAAGGTGTCATAGGCGGGTCCTAACTATAGGAAGACATCTTTAAGCTATCTACACCCAAACTAATCCCCGCTCGAACGGAGTAGATCCTTTGCGGGAGGCAAAGCTCTGGCCCTAGGTTTTAAACAGCTGCATATATAAGGGGGGTTTGAACCCGCGACCTCACTTAAGCTAGGAGAGCCTCTTACCAACTCTGCATTAAAAATAAAATAATTAAATTATTAATAAATTTATTCAGTAATTGATTACAAAAAAAACATATTTGTCTAGTAAGTTTCCATAACTATACAAACTTACCCTTTAAATTCGCTTAATGACACAAAAAGCCTATGGAGTTTGGTATAAATATGGCAGCATCAGCTGTCACCTGTCCATAGGACTATATCAGGGTTGTCATAAGAAGCTGAATACTCTTTCCTCCATAGCTGAGTTTCGTTTAAGGAACTAAACCTCAGAACAATGGCTGTTCCTGCAGAGTTGCAAGCTCTAAACCACGCGTTCACAGGTTCCTCCCTCACTCTTCTGTTTGCTTTACATAACTATGTAAGTTGTTGTTTGCTAATGTAGCTGTGAGTTTCTTACTGGCAGGGCTTGGAATCGATGAGAAGAAGTTCGTGTCAACTCTGGGAAGATGGAACCCTGAGCACAGGAGATCCTTCAGAAAGTCGAATCCACAGTTGTTCGTCGACGAGCATTATTTTGAACGATGGGATGATCACCGAGTCAAACTTCTGAAGCACGAGTTCATGCGATTTAAGGTACTCACTCCAGTAGTTGATGCATTTCTTGTGTTTGTAAAACTGACCCAATTCAGGAAATGGAGTGTTAGTTTCGAAAACGGAGTCAGATTGCGTTGTGGTTTTGTTTTATGACTCAAACGATCGCATTGTTCTTGACATAGAACGCGGTAGTGCTATGGGCCATGCATCCTTGGGAAAGAGATGCTCGTTTGATAAAGGAGGCCTTGGTCAAGGATCCAGAACCTCACCTTGTGATTGTGGAAGTTGCATGTACCAGATCATCTGAACAGCTTTTGGGTGCGAGGAAAGCTTACCATTCCCTATACGAACATTCTATCGAAGAAGAAGTTGCTACTCACATTCATGGCCCTAAACGCAAGGTACTTAGAATACAAGCACATAAAGAAATGTTATTTATCAGGTTTGTTAAACTCTAGCTTAGTTTGAGTTAGTTGATCAGAATTTCGACTCGAGTATGTTCCAGATTAGTCGTAGTAACTAGACCGATACCAGGAAGGCTGAAAAGTTCACTGGGCCTGAGATTTCAGATGGGTGTTCTTAAGAAAATGATGAAATACAGGTGTTAAAACCCATTTACTGTCTAACATGGCTGTTAAGCTCCAGCTTAATTTGTGTTAGTTAATCAGAACTTCGGCTCAGGCGGCTTTGGAGTTAGTGGTAGCAACTAGAGCAATACTTGGAAGACTGGAAAATTCACTAGGCCTAAGATTTCAGATGGTATTTTTAGAGAAAAGATGAAATGCAGGTGTTAAAAACCCATTTACTGTCTAACATGGCTGTTAAGCTCCAGCTCCATTTGAGTTAGTTGATCAGAACTTCGACTCGGGCGTGTTCTGAATTAATCGTAGTAACAAGACTGTTACTTGGAAGGCTGGAAAGTTCACTAAGCCTAAGATTTTAGTTGGGTGCTCTTAGAAAAACAATGATCAAATGCAGGTGTTAAAACCCATTTTTCATTTAATTTGATCTTGAGAACAAGTATCAAATTGAACTTACGGTTAAATTTCTAGTTATAGTGAGACTGCTGCTAAAAGTTGCTTGATTTGATTTCTTTGTTACAAACAGCTGTTGGTAGCACTTGTAAGCGCCTATAGATATGAAGGGCTTAACGTGAAGGAAGATATTGCAAGAGCTGAAGCTAAGATACTTGCGAATACGATCAAGCATGGTGATAAGAAGAATCCTGTAGAGGATGATGAGGTGATCAGAATACTATCAACAAGAAGCAAGGCCCATCTCAGGGCATTGTACAAACATTACAAGGAGGTATCTGGCAAAAGCATTGCTGAGGTATGAAACATAATTTATTAACACTTTTCTTCATTGATTATACTTATAATTATTCCACTAATTTCAGTTATCAGAGCACTACAACACTAGTTTGAATCCTGGAAATTCTCCAGGGATAATAGCTTGCTTTATGATCACTTCTTTTATTTTCTCAGGACCTTGCAGGCTTTGACCCGATCTTGAAACAGACTGTCGAATGCTTATGCACCCCTTATGCTTATTTCAGCAAGGTAAGAAAAGGCCAAGCTCAAATAACAATGGAGTTTTGAGTACTTAAACTGCTAAAGGCAACGATTTTTATGGGCTATGTTGTTCTCTTTGCTTAGATCGTGAATGAAGCAATGAAACCTAGTGCTGATGTGAACACCAAAAAGGGTTTGACCAGGGTAATCATCAGCCGAGGTGATGAAGATGTGAAGGAGATCAAAGATGAGTACAACAAATTGTATGGAGTTCCTCTATCCAAGAAAATTGAAGAAGTAGCAAATGGAAGCTACAAGGATTTGTTACTTTCCCTGATATCAAGAGAGAATTGACTCAAAGAGCAGAGATTTACAAATACTGGATTTTCTGGATATGCTTGAAGTTCTCATTCACTTACTTGTCCCTGACTTGTGGATCTTATGCATGTTTGAGTTGTATTATCATAAATAGAAGCCCTCGTGTTCTGGTGCTTCTTTGATCTCTGCAATGAACTTACTTGGATTGGTTTAGGAGCTATAAATAATCTTTACTCTTTGATGAGAATAGATCCTTTTCATTTTCTGATGAAATGCAATTCCTGGAACAGAGGACCAACCTGTAAAACATCTTAGGTAGCATAAAAACTCCGGTAAAGATTACATAGAACGGGGATTACATATTCCTTACACGAGACAGAAAACATAAGACGAAGACGAAGGGAAACAAATCTAACACAAGCAAAGTTCTCTGAAACCATAGGGCTTATAGTAACAATTATTTCCCGTTCCCAAGTAGAGCAAGAAGGAAATCCTCATAGTCTCCACGAGTTTCCTTCTTGACAGCGTGATCAAGAGTGACGCTGTTTCTTTTGTAGTAAAGCTCCTTGATGTCCCTCAAGTCCTTCTCTGCTCTCGTGACAATCACACGAGTCAATGCATCCTCATCAGTCCCGACACTTTTGATCGCATTGCGCAGAACCTGTATCTCACAATGGAATCAGAGGTTTAAGTCCATCGAAGGTCATTTTACCGAAATAAGAGAAATAAATGCTTCAGGGGTTTCACCTTCTCATAGTATTTGACATGGTTATCTAGGCATCGAATAGCTACACGCAGCAATTTTATGAACCCATCAGCAGGTTCACTCTGCAATGCCTGTTGCACACAAATCCCACAAGTAGCAGTCAATTCTTCTGCAGTTAGAACAAATAGTTCATCACAAGGTGTTGAAAGTTATTATAGGCTTATACCTTGGTGATGGAAGTTCCGTGATCGTCTCGGTACCGATTGAAAATTGCCATGAGCTGCGTCTTGCTCCTAGTGGTGAGAATCCTGATAACTTCTTCATGACTAAATTCCTTGTCTTTGAATGCACCGTGAAGCTTATCAGCTTCTGTGTCAGCCAATTTTGCATTAATTTCACTACCCTCATATCTATATGCGGTTACCAGACCCAACAAGAGCTGCAAAACGAATGAAAACTAATTGTCAGGAATGTAAAATTTCTCTGTTTCAGAACTTGTAAAGGGAACTTTTCAACGTTGGTATTGGCAACTTGCCTTTCTGATATCTCCTGAAGTATGTGCAGCAACGTCTTCTTCCAGCGAATGTTTGTATCGAGCCTGATAAGCCCTCCTCACAGCCAAGAGCTCCTCAGAAGAATGGACGCAAGCAATTTCAATGATGACATGAAAAGCGCCAGATTTCTTCAATGCCACATTAGCCAACACAGCCTCTCTATCCTCTGGATCCAATATCCAGCGATACACAGCTTTCTGTGTTGAGAATTGAACCAAACTTCGTAAAGCTCAACTACTATTATCTAAGATATCGCGGTTGCTTTTCCAGTTTCTGTAATTGAACTTGTCATTTTTCCTTTCTTATTTGATCATTTTGAGCTGTAAATGACTGAATTTTTAAGTTAATAGTACTGGGAAATTCATTAACCTCGAAGTCCCCAGAGAGCTCAGACTCAAGACGCTTGATGAGATCTTCTTGATACAGTCCATGGTAAGCCTGCCTGATTTGCTTCCTTTGAGCTGCATTTCTATGTGCCAGGATCTTAACGATAGCCTTCTCGTTGGTACCCCAACCTGTAAAAAACAAAATTTTATCAGGAACTGGGTTTCGATTACTATTAAACATCTAATCACTGATTCCACCATTATCATCCACTTGATGAAGAAATATACGAAAAAGGGTCAAAAACAGGAACTGGGAAATATGGAAAATCGAGCAGAATAACCTTCGAAAGCCTTTCGGAGACCTTCTGCATCTTCCTGGTAAGAAAAGTTTTCGGGAACAACAATAGTAGCCATTCTCAAGTACTCTTTATTATCTCTCACACAACTGGCTCTCTTTCTGGTCACTATGTGTACTCAAAAGTCTATATATAGCTGAACATCAGACTTGAGATTGCGACTTTAACCATTCCAGGCAAAGAAAACTCATAAGTGTGATTCTATCTTTTTAAGAAAAAAGTTAAGAAAAGGAAAGTGCATTACTCAGCATCAACTCCCCTCCTGACACTGAACTGAAATAAACAAAAGTGTGAATCCTAGGAAAGCTGGTGTACCGCAACTCACTAAATTGCTGAAAACATGACGAGATGTGTACCTTTACAAGCTTTATAGAGAGCTTCAGCATCTTGGACAGGGACGTTTTGTTCAGGAGCCACAAGGGTCGCCATTGTTTGAAGTGTCTCTAGAAATCTGTGATTTCTCGGGAAGGTGAATTGAGATTAAGCTGTTGTCCATACATTTATATCAAATTCAAGGGAAGGGATTCATAGAAATCAACGTCAGGTTCACGCCTGTGGCGTTACTTTCTTTGTGAAGATTTTTTCACTTTGGATGAATCACATAGAAAGTTTCTGTCAGGACATAGCCTACTTAGGTAAGTGAACAAGTGAGCAAGTAAAATGTTTTTTAAGGCATAATTAAGAGACCCTTTGTCTTTTTATTACAGTTGCTGCTTTTCAGACTCTGTTTCGGTCCAGTGCTAATTGGAAATGCTTGAACTTGTCCTGACATGCCAACATGAATACAAAACTACTAACTTCAGAATTATAAACTCTGAAGAAATCGATAACAACAGGTCATTTTGTAATTTGGTACCGCATAAAACTGTATAGCACCGAGCTCCAACAGAATTCCTAATGGTTAATTTGCTGCTATGTACAGGAATTTTGAGATTTATCTCATGTAACCGTGAATTCCAATGATTCAGGTTAGAGGGGTTCATCTAGAATCAAGCAATTAACTTGATTCGTATAACGTTCCTTTACATTTTTGGCCAATTGTCTCTTTTAGACAAAAATATAAGTTTGAGTTAATTGAATTTTGGATCGGACTTAGACTCGGACTCAGACTAGAGTACGAGAGCTCCGGTTAATGTGCTTTGGCATCAAATTTCTTATCTTAATCTATTGATGATATTTACAAGTTAAGAAGAAACAAGAAAAAACTTGTATTTAGGTGATGGGAATTTGATAGTGAAGGTGACAGCAAGAGATGAAGTTTCGTGTTTGGTCCTACTGAAAGTTGGAATGTTAATTCTTTGCCCAAAATCGAAAGGGTATAATATTAAGGAACAAAGACTTTGCTTTATTACTTATTTTACTAAAAACATTGTTTTTTTATACTATGCTTATATATTTAGGCTCCGGCCTCGCATTCAGCGAACTGTTACTAAATTATTGTTATTATTTATTTATATATTTAAAATTTATGATATTTATATAATAATATGATTCATTCAAGAGACCTATAAAATAGAGAATATGAAAATATCTAAAGTGTAATTTTTTTTTGTAATATCATTTTACAATTATTTAATTGTTTATTTAAGCAAATTTCAGGTTACTCAGAGTAACGAATATTTATATATTTAGAATAATTAGCTATGCTGGTGGGGTAATTGGTCAATTTGTTGCTCAAATTGAGTTTGTCTATGCTATTGCCTCCTCCGTTAAGGACTCCATGGCCCAATGGATAAGGCGCTGGTCTACGGAACCAGAGATTCTGGGTTCGATCCCCAGTGGAGTCGAACCATCACTCGCCTGATTCTATTTTGTCACTATTTCATTTTAAGACCAAAGCCTAACTTGTCGGTTTGGTGTAGGGAAGGTGCCCATCGGGCTATTTTGTCACCCAAGGTGCCTAACGATCGTATCAATAAATTGTATTATTTATTAAGAGTGTGTCAACGAGCTGTTTTTTTTACTAACAGTGTCCAACGAACTATTTTCTCACTAAAAGTGAATAAGCATAAAATTTGGTTTTATATCTTTTATCTCCATTTTCTTAAAAATCGACAAAGGCATAAGATTTATACTTATGTCTAAGTTGTATAAACATTTACAAATCTCTAAATTACTAACTACATAGGGTATTGTAAAGTTCCATGTATCTTTCAACTCTAAGGGCTACTTCACTTCAGACAATTAGGTGGAAGCTGTGGTGTCGGGTCTTTCCTTTCGCCAAACAACCCGTTGGTATGGTCGCAAGACATTTTCGGTAGGAAAAATAGTCCGTTGAACACTTTCAGTGAGAAACACAACCCGTTGACACACTTTCGGTGAGCAAAACAGAATGTTGGCACAATCAACAGGTACTTTTGGTGGGAAAAACAACACGTTAGGCACATAATTGTACTATTTATTATGATTACTTAAATAAAATAATTATTATTTATAAAAAATTAAAATTAATTGAAAAATATTAAATAAAAATTAATTAAGTAATTTTAATTTATAAAGATTAAATAGTTTATTTAATAAATTAATCAATTTTTACGATTAAAATTATTAAATTAAATTAAACAAAAAATTAAAAATTAGATAAAAATTAATCAACTTAAAATTTTTATTTTTAAACCAATTAAACGGTCAATTTTTAAAACATTTCTTTATGATAATTACTAGTATATAATAACCCCACCTATTATGGTAATCATAATCAAAATTCAATCCACTATTTTCCAAACCCAAAACCAATTAAATTAACACATGCCCAATTATACATATATTTATATAAATAGGGATAATAAAATTGGCTCGGCTCATCTGACTCGGCCCGTTTTTGATCCGACTCTGTTCGTTACTTCTAAAACGACATCATTTTAAAATTTTTTTGAAAAAAATAAATAATTTGGACCTATTAATATCCTTATATATAAATATAGAAAAGTTTAAAACAAATGTAACGTTGATTATCGAAACGTGGATAAGAATAAGACTACACGGTACACGGGTCCCACATTCGGACGATGAAAGCGACTGGTGGACACAGCCAGAGCCACAAGTTAGACAGCGCCCCATTGGTTAAATTCTCACGAGAAATTCAAATCCACAACTTTCACACTATCCAATCACATTGCAGCATTAGATCTACTCCTCTCCTAACCGCTAATTTAGATTACTCTACAACGACACGTTTCGACTAGTTAGCCGTCAGTCTAATAGTCTTAACGTGAAACGGGCCCCACACTAAAATTTTCTCTCTCTCTCTCCTCTCTATCCACCCGAAGACTGCTGATGTACTGCTTTTGGCCGTCTTTGACTTGTCCTTTCAAATCCTTAATCCTATGTTTCTGGTTATCTGGGGTTTTGAGTACAAACCTATGTCTTTCGTTGGTTTACAAGTTTAACAGTCGTGTTGGTGTTTTAAATCTTTTGATTTCTTTTGGGTTTATTTGAGGTTATGTGATGTTTTCTCTCTTTACAGTGACGTAAGTTCTGATAATCTTGTGTTGCGTCCAAGGTTCTTGGAAGACTGGGCGATGTTTGGAATAATAAATCAATACCGTGTCTCGTGCTTGGATTTTCGTTTCGAGGACTGTTGTGGTTATATCAGCTATGTTTGATTGGAACGACGAAGAGGTACGACTCCCTTATCTCTTTCTTTCTTTCTCTCGATCTTTGAAAGGTTGAGCTTTTTTGGGTTTTCTGTCAGTGATTAACATGAAACTTGCATGGAAAATTGAGGTTAGAATCCAGTTTTGATGTGCACAAGACTTGCAGTGATGTGATTAGATGCTAAAGAAAGTCCTTTTAGCTATTTTAGTTGGTGATTATGGGTAGAATATGTAAAGGTAGACCGGGGTTAGGGACAGGTTTCAGTATAGAGAAATTCATTTTGCAGAAAGAAATCTGAAGAATTTCATGATGGAGTTGAGAAGCAAATTACTTTTTAAGAGCATGTTGAACAATGATGTTGGTGATTATGTTTTTGTTTTTACAATATGAGAAGGTATAGGGAAAGAAAAAATTATGGTTCTGTTTAGTAGATCAGAAGAGCTTAAGAGAGCTATGATCAGGTTTCAGTGAATTTTATGTCAGTGAAAACTGCAGCCGCTACTCTTTGGAAATGGTGGTAACTGGAGTGTGTTACACATTTAGCACTTCCCTACTTTGTGCATATGAAAGACATTCAACTAAATTTTTGTAATTCGAGTCGAGTTCTTCATCTGAGAACCTTACTACTTCATCCTTTGTTTTATGAACAACATCTATTGCACAGCCTATATCGAAAATTTGGATCCATTATTAGATGGAATGTAATGTTTTTCTTTCTGCATAATTGAAGTAGACTAATAGAAAACATACGAGTATGTTAAGATAAGTGTTGCACAAGACATTTAATGATACCTGAATACCCTTTGCATTTTCAGCTTGATAATATCATATGGGGTGAGGCGGGTGAGGGTGGTGACCGTATTGTGCCATATCCAGAGGCAACGGATGGTTATTTCAGGAAGAAGGAATGGAGTGATAAAGATGGTAATGTTAAGTCCACTGGGCGTAAGCAATCCACTGCTAAAGTTGACTTACATGGAACCAACCTGGAGAGTAGTTCAAACTTTGAAAACAGTGAAGGAATTTCTGTGTCTGGATCTGGCATAGATTCTTCGCCTAATCTGCCCGTAACAAATGCTACTGCCAAAACTGATCAAGAATCGTTGGATGCTTCAGTATCTGTTGATCTAACTGACATTGCAAAACTAGATTCCTCAGGAGGTTGTGAGATGTTTGAAGCACAGAAGTATTATGTTCATATACTGCATGATTTCTTCACTCTTAACAAAAGAAATTTCTGGTGACAGAGATAGCTGAACTGGACAATGTGACTGCAATGTTTCAAAATCTGCAAGAAGGGAAAGAACCGGGCAATTTCATTGACTATGGTTGGGCTAACATTGGAAGCTTTGATGATCTCGATCAGATTTTTAGGTAATGTGCAATATCAACTGAACTTCCCTATCGAACCTGGAATGATAAAACGTCTGACTTATTATTCTCACAAAGTGATGATTTTGCAGCAATGATGATCCAATATTTGGCAATGGAAGTCTTGCTAATGCTGATGAGCTATGGTCTTCTTCTAAAGATGTTACTAACAGCCCAGCGAAGTCCTTTCCCCTGTCTTTGGACTCTCCAAATTCAGGGTTAGGGCCTTTAAGGAATACATCTGAGCATCTTGGGATCAAAACAGAGTATCTTCATGAAGATGATCAGCCCTTTACCCTTGGCCATGGAGAATTGAACGATCCAATACGTCATGGTCTGCGGAGTTCACGGCAAATCTCGGATAATGTACGTTATACTGGAAATGTGAGTATCAAAACCTCTTGTTCAAGCTAAGAATGTGCGAGAAAGTTAATCTCTTGTGTGTCTTTTGTAGACAGAACTGACTAACAGGGGAAAGAACAGCTCAACAAACTCTCAACTTGCCTCAGTAAAAGAAGTTCTGTCAAGTGAGTTGACTGCTAAGGTAAATAGTTGTCTCCTTAACATTTCTGCTTCCTATACCTTGCAAGGATTTGGCAAAAAGGCCTAGACCCAGGCTAGCTCAAAGTCAACTGATAAAACCCTATTTCATCTGTTACCTCAATATAAAAAAAACACTTCAAGGTCGAGCTTACTCGCCTGAACCCTACCCAACCCACTCAAAGCCGACCCTGGCTGATTGCCATCCCTAGTCTAACTTGAGGATTGCATATTTCTTACCAGAAGGGAAGGTTCATGCCTTTTGATGGCAAAATCTTCATTTTTGTTCTCTTCCAACTAACCTGAGTTGGTTGAGAAAATTGATTCTTCCAGTATACACTATGTATATGATTCCCCATGAATCATGAAAAATTAAAAGGATGTTACTTATCATCATCTTCTCATTTGAGCAGGTCCAGAAGCAAAAGAAACACTTGGGAAGTAGGAAAAACTTGGAAGAGAACAGTCTATACCAGGATTTACATGGTAACTGGTTTTCATCTGGAGCCTCTTCAACTCAACTGAAGAATCAAAATGCAGATCCAATTCTGCGTTCTTCTTCCTCTACAGTTCCAAGCCAGAAGAAACACTTACAGGAAGCTGACTCATTACAGTACCACCAGATCTGTAATTCATTCTTTGCCTCTTCTGCATATGGGCGAGTGGCAAGTCCATGTACCAACATGCCATTGATGTCCCACATTCAGTCTAGGGAATTTAAACCTCAGCCTTTGCTTTCGGGCTATGAAACTTCTTCAAGTAAACCGAATCCTGTAAGCGAAATAGCGCACTCTTCAGATCGGCACACAATGACACCTCAGGAAAAGATAGAAAAGTTGAGGAGGCGGCAGCAAATGCAGGCACTTCTTGCAATCCAGAAACAACAACGCCAGTTTGTACATCAGGTTAACTGCGGTGATCAGCCCATTCCTCAAAAATGTTCTCAGGAAAATGAAATTTCGAATGCTGAGGGAGCCTGTCTTGCAAATATAGAATTTGATGAGCTAAGCTCTCTTCCTGCTTTTGATGATAGTTCTCCTATAGAACAAGACGAATCCAGTACCATCTCTTTGGTAGATTCTGCAGAGGATAATGTGCTGTTCCAGCTTGAAGAGATAATTGCCAAGGTACGACTGACTTGTACATGCATTCTCAACAATTTTTGAGTTATTTGTACTTGGATTTATTGTCAAACCAATCTTTTACCACAGTTGGATGTGAGAATCAGACTTTGCATACGAGATAGCTTGTTCCGGTTGGCTCAAAGTGCGTTGCAAAGACAAGATGCTAGTGATACTAGCAGGATCAACAATAGTGGCAGGGATGAGCAAGGTGTGAAAGAAGAAACCTCAGGCCATAACAGGTTAATGTATTTGGTGTTGTTCTGATGGTTTAAGTACCAGTACCGATATTTACTTTCAGAATTTATCAATGACCTTGCAATTGCAGCATCTATATTTCTAATCTTGTTGCATATTTTCCTACACAGGAATTCTGACATTCCCGAGGAGGAAACAAAGACCAATCCAATTGACCGAACAGTGGCTCACCTGCTTTTTCATAGACCTTTCGAATTTGCACGAAAACATTCTGGCAGACCCGAGTCCCCTGTCTCTACCGAGCTCTCTTGCAAGTATAAAAGTGAAGGAATGGCGAAATCATCAGCCAGCTGCTTGCAGGATACCATAAAACTTAAGCAGAATTTGGATGGAGGATCTGAAAATTCTTTCCTGTTGTCTGATCCTCGGTCTACTGTCCACAGTAAAAACAATCCTTGCTTAGATATGTCAGAAAATGGATCTAACAACGAATCTAGGGAGGTTTAAGCCTTTCAATGATCAAAAGGGCAGCCCCAAAACTCTTCAGGTGTAATTCCGTACTTTATCTCTTCCATGGTTAAGCGTTCATTGTCTATGATATTGATCTACTGGTATGTGATGGCTTCATCTTATTGTCAGCCAATGAGGTTCTAATCTATTGCTGCTCTCGGAGATTAACGACGGACCTCTCAACATCTCTGGAGCTTAAATATGGAACAAGCGTTGGAATTGTTATTCTTAAATGTTGATTGGAATGTGTGCCAAGCTGACTCCGTATTGTGTGCTTATTTGTATACTCTGGTTACCGTTTGAAGTAAACTATACAACGTGTCCTGGAGGATTTTAGACCAGTTTTCTATCTTAATGCTATGGACCATTCTTGTTTCCAACCTGAACGCAAATCAAAATTGGTGACTGATGTTGAAGCTCCCGATAAATGAGGCAAGCCAGCATTTGGCGCATAGGCAAATTGTTAGGTTTGTGGTGAACATGATAATAAAGACAATCACAGATGGTAGTTTTGCGGACAGCAGATGATGGAGTTGCTGTTGATCCTAAGCTGTATCTGTAAAATCTGTAAAGACATATGTTATCTCCTTCTCATTCCTACTTTAAGTTTACTCTTTAATAAACTTTTGGATCACATGCCTCGTAGTTACATCTCATCGGTATAATTGTTGTGAGCATCAAACCTTTACTCCCAAGTGAAGTAAACAAGATAGACTACATGGACAATCAAAGTTCTAATCCAGTTCAGAGAGCAAATTCGAAAGAGAAAACTAGGACAAAAGATACCCAAGAATCCAAATACATAAAATCCATGATTTCAGCAATGAAATAAGGTTCGCGCGCATGGATTAAATCCCTTTCGTTTTACTTTACCCCCAATCTTGTTAATTGATTCATTGTCAATCTCATTTGGTAATTCCATACACACAAATGAAAAGAATTGTGCGTTTTCACACTTCAAATTATCTTAAAATAAATAGATATGCATGATAACAATTGAAACTTGATAATTAAACAAAATGAAAATGAAATAGAGCAATGAGTACACGTTACGTAACTGTATACATGCAGTTGCATTCCATCGTAACATGTCGTGCATGTTATTCAAGACTCCTGATCCAACACGTTGCTATTTCTGTTTTTCAATATGTAACAGATTCCTTTATATTCTTTTTGTATTTTTTTATTCTTTGTCAGATGTAAAGTTTTCGTTTGCCTTCCTGTAATAAATATGTTTATAAAAGGAAATCTAGCCTCTCACTATATTTAGGCAATGATGTCATTCTTCTGTTCTGTTTCTTCAGTAGTCTTGGCTTAGTATCAGAGCCAATTTGGCTCACGCCTCATTCTATCCACATAGCTCATCAGAGTGACTCTGGTGATTCGTCATCGCTACCATCGCAACCATCACCTCAGGAGCTGGTAACCAGAATTTAAGATCCTCTTATTCTCCAAGCAATTTTTTTAATTTGGTAGTACCTATCAAGTTGGATAGGAACAACTACTTGTTATTGGAAACCCGTGATTCTTCCAGTAATCAAAGACAATAAAATGGAAGGTTTTATTACTAAATCTAAGCCTTGTCCCAAAGAATTCATTGAAAGTGAATCTGGAGCAATCCGTAATCCAAAGTTTGAAGAATGACATATAGCAGACCAATTACTCCTTGGTTAGCTATATAGTTCAATTTCTCTTGACATAACTACAAAAATGATCAATTTTACAACAAACAAAGAATTATGGAACTTAGTACAGGATCTCGCAGGAGCTCATACTCGAGCCAAAATTGCTTTCTACAACGAACACGCAAGGGTTCAACAAAAATGGAAGAATATCTGAAAACCTATCATTAGCAGACAATCTGCAATTGGCAGGAAGTTCTCTCTCCTTATCTGATTTATATACTCAAGTTTTAGCAGGATTAGATTCTGGGTACACTCCTATAGTATTACAGTTAACTGAGAAGGAAAACTTGTCTTGGATTGAATTTTAAACTACCTTGTTGACCTTTGAAAGTAAATTGGAACAGTTGCTTATTATGATTCATCTTATAATTTGTCGCTTGTGACGCTATAATTCATGCATTATGGCTACGGAACTTTATTTCAGGGCTTGAGGTTGTCGACATAATAAGCAAGCTGCTAAAAATTTATTATGATAATTCTGCAACGATTTTCTTCTCTAAAAATGACAAATACTCTAGAGGTGCAAAACACATGGAATTAAAGTATTTTGTTGTTAAAGAGGAGATTTAGAAACAGATAGTGCATATAGAAAATAATAGGATGGATATCATTATAGCATATCCTCTAACTAATCATTTACAATCAAAGATATTCAAAGAACATGTGCTTAAGATGGGTCTGGGTTGTAATGATGATTGATAATAATATTTGAAGATGATGTTTTAGCACTCTTTAACTCAATAATAATATGTTTATGAATTTTATATTTCTTAGTCTTTATGTTTATGTATACATGATTGTTTGAATAATAAATTTGTATGTATTTTCATAACAAGTAAGTGGACTGTATGTTATTTATATACAACTTATGAACCTAAACATTGGCCCTGTTTGGCAATCAGCTGATTGCATTAGCTGTTAGCTGATAGCTGATTCTATCAGCTGATTTGACCAGCGGATTGCATTAGCTGTTTAT
>JAOTAY010000004.1:700819-728468 GCA_025629805.1 Erythroxylum baracoense
TATTTTCAATTAAAGTTAACATTTTATTTCTAACCTATTACTGTCTACACCTATTTATATGACAAGTTACAAGATGCGTCTGCGTCTATATAATCATATTTCAACAATAAATTTTATTATTTTTCGTTACATATAAAAATATGCAAAAATAAAATAATTATTATCAATCTCTAAAAGAGTTAAATGGTAATTATAAGCTTAATATTTGAGATGATTGGAGAAAACGCTGCTATGTAGCAGCGTTTTCATATTCAGCTGATATGTGCACAATCAGCTGTTGGTCAACGATTTCAAACAGCTGAAATCGTCAAAACAACTGAAAAAACAGCTGATTTATGCTTCACCAAACGAGGCCAATGTCACGTCAGAAGCGGCTGAGCAGCACTAATCTTGACAAATTGACTTTTTTTTTTTTACCAATCAACTCGTACTCTCTATTATTTAGATGTGTATTAAATAAATTTTCATATTGATACAATAGTCTACAAATTATGCAAACTGAATATTCTGCACTAAACAAGTCCTGTATAATAGGTTTAATCAAGAGAGTGTAAATAGGAGGATTTGAACATAGAGCATTTTGACCTTATACCTCCTACTCAACTAACTCATCTACCCCTAATAGGCTAGCTATCTACGTAGCTATATTATTTATCCTCTAATTCTTTTGCTTGAATCCTTAATTATTTTAGCTTTCAATTAATATAGAAATTTTAAAAAATTGAACAATTGAATTTTAAAATTACTTTTGTTAATAGTTAATACAATTTACGAAGCTACTCAATATTTATTTCCTTTTGTCTTCGTTAACATAATTCGGACAAATAATAATAATAATAATAATAATAATCTTCTAGTAAAGAAGAGGTGTTAGTAACCTCTCAAATATTAGTCATTATATTATTCTGTCTTCATATTTATAAAATATAAATTTTATTTTGTTCTAATGGAGTTATTAAGTTTTTTTAAGTTTGAACAATTAAATTAATTTTTTTAAAAATAGACCTTAATCAAATATTTAAACTTTATAATTTGTTATCCAAATTAAAGTTAACTATTTTCCAATTATTAAAAAATTTAACCGTAAAAAACTTGAATCGTCTAATTTTTCAGTTTAATTTCAACTTTTCGATTTGATTTATTTTAATAACTATTGTTGTTAAAAACCAATTAGTTTATTAACTAATAAGTCAATTTTCATAAATTAATAAGTTCTTATAAAATAAAATAATTAGTTAATTTTTATTTAGCATTTTTAATTAAACTTTAAATTCTTTGATAAATAAGAATAATCTCTTTTAATCATAATTCAAAATTTTTAATTTTATTTATTTTTTAGAAGGTTTAACGAGGATCTAATATCTATTGAGTGTTGAACATTTTAAACCTTAAACATATTATCATACCTGTTTAACTTCCAACCTAGATTTTAAAATATTGCTATTTTCAAATATATTTACAAACATAAAATATTTTTTGAAATCATGTAATATTCATAACATCATATCAAATTCTCTGTTTCAGTTACTCTGTTCCAACTTTATTATATTAAATCACATCTATATATTTATGTGAGGTCTACGTAAATGTGTGAATGGGATTTAATAGAACACGATAGAAATACCATAATCGGTACAAAAAATCTGATCCCGTAACATTGGCTGAGATTCGCGAATGACCTTGCTACTTAAAATCTTATCATTGAAACATAAAAGATGACTTTAGTAGATACCATTTGTAAGTAGAAGACACACGGACAAGTTTGAGAATCTACCTTGTATAGAAATAGATTCACGCACTTTCAACGTGATGTAACGATTCCTAAAAATTCATCATTACCACCAACTAAAGCAAATCTAATAATTACACTGTTTGCCCTTTTTTATTGGACCTTTAACAAAAATTGGTCCAAACCCTAATTACGCATTGCCATTTACAATTTAACCTTAAAACTAATTTGCTAATTCAACTATTATCTAAATCCCAACTTTTCCCTATGATGCTTATTCAGCATCTTCTTGGCCGTTGCTCTGAAAGGACACGTGGAGCTAACAAACCCGTTGACCAAGTGGAGGTAGGTGCTCAACTCGTGACACGTGGCAACATCCCTTTTGTTGAGGTACGGTGACTCTTTGCTGCTCAGTCTTAACTCTCTTCCCACCTCAGCGTAGACCCATGGCATGTCCTCCACGCGCCTCTGCAACCAGCTTGGAAGCCCCCCCACCTCGTCACTGGCTACAAAGCCTGGTACTTTTGTGATGAGATCATCGGAGTTCACAATGCGTAATATGCGGGTCCCACTTTTGTCCAGCTGGCACCTAAAGTTCTTGTTCCCGACACGTGGCCCTCCGAAGGAGATGACAGTCACCATTGGTGCATTCGGGAAAGTAGTGTTTATATCGTATGCCGTGAGCGTGGCGAGTGCTGCACCGAGGCTGTGACCGGTGATCGTGAAACTGAGAGGCTCATCACCGTACATTTGACTGACTCTCGAGATCTCCTCTCTAACCATGTCTCGTAGACTAGGAAACGTGGCGGTACCTGAAGTGTAGATGCTCTGAAATCCTCTCTCTACCATGGGCACCCCCACATTATTACTATCGTCATCTTCATTCAAACAAGTTAAGGTGGCGCGTAGATTCTCAAGCCATTCCAAGCAAGTAGCAGTGCCTCTGTAAGCAATCACCACGTCGCGGCGCCCCAGTCTTGAAATCTCCTCCTTGTCCTGGCAAACCGCGACGTATCCAATCCAGCTGGACTGAGTGGACACCCAGCTCGGAGCTCTGTCAAACCAACTCGGCAATTGTATCCCACAAGTGGCTCGTAGGTTCTTCGTCATACGATAACCGGTTTCACCGATTCTACACCTGGTCAACAGCGAGTTTCTCGGGTACTTACAGTTGGCAAAAGTAGGTGAAGAAGGATCAAAGTCGAATGATCGATAAGCTGCCTCTACGAACTGCCCATACCTCAAAATCTCCTTGCGTAAATTATCATCAAGAGGGTCAAGCAAGCCCTCCCAGTTATTAAGTCCCTGATACTCCATCCAGTTCTTCCCTAGTCTCCGCGATGGGTTACAGGTCAGACTGGAGAGAGCTGAAGGATGCTTAATCCGATGCAGGGACTCCATGGGAGAGTAGCTTTGTGTTGGTAATCTTGAAGAGGTAGTAAAGTAACTAGGTCTAGCACTAGCAGTAATATTTTCCAGGTGTTTCGAAGCAGAGGGTAATGTGCATGAGGGCCTAGATGATATAGTAAGCCTCATTGTTCGAACTTCGAATTGGAGGCTAATGTTTTTGGATGCTTCATTCGACAATTGGGACATTTATAGGAAAAGGCCAAGTACCATGAAACAGTGGACGGCGGTGCATGCACAACACGAGCAGATAACAAAGCATAATAGGACGTGTAAGAAGGTAAAACATAGTAGCACTAAGAGAGTAAACGATCGAAAAAGGTAATGAAGAAAAAAAGAAAAGGAACCGATTGAGTGCAATTATTACATTTTTGACAACAGAAAAAACGGCTGGGGAATTTTTCAGTTGTTGGTTACTTTTTTACATTAAAAAATATATATATATATATTTGGTTTGACTTGGGGTCCACAGTCAAACCCCGTTTACAAAATGACGAATTTGTGTTTCCGACCAGCGAGCTTAATAAGGACAACGTCCGGCGCGGGCGCGGGCACGTGTAGTTCTCAGACCGCGTAGCTGATTCGGCTCCATTCAAGTTTTGTTTTGGCGTGGCTTTTGGAGTTTAGTCTGATAACCAGTAGTAAAGCTGACGTTTATTTTTATCTCCAAAGTCGTGGTTAAATGTGCCTTTTCAATAAAAACTGATTTCAGCGATTTCATATCAATCATTCAATTTTTATTTATTTTTTATTTTTTAATTTAATAATTTTTAAGATTCAATAAATTTATTAAATTAATCGATTAACTTTCATAAATTAAGAAGTTCTTATAAACTAAAATAAGTCAATTAATTTTTATTTCATAATCTTTTTCAATTAAATTTTAAATTCTTCAATAAATGAAGACAATATCTTTCAATCATATTTTTTATTCTTTAATTTTATTCAACCTATAGTTAATTTATTTATGACAGTTTAATATTTGTCTTTAATTTCCGATGAGTTTTTAAAATATTTTTTTACTATTTATTTTACATGATAATCTTCAATACTTAGTTTAGATTAGATTCTTGCCTATCAAATTAGGACCCATTAACCACCAGAGGTTGGTTCGAGTGGTAAACGACTTGATTCTGTTTAAACAAGGTCTCGAGTTTGAACCCTAGTATATGCAGAAATCTTCGTTGGGAGGCTTACTCATCACAATCAGGTGTATGATACGAGTCGGATTCAGATGTAATCAAGGCAAAAAAACTCTAATGAACCGGGTGGGCCATTCAAAAAAAAAAGTCCCATCAAAGATATATTTCCCTTCAAAACCCAACTATAACCAGAAATGAAGAAATCAAAGAATATTCTGCGAGAGAAAGCATTATACTTTTCAATGACCCCTTATTGGTACATGTAAGATGAGCCAAAGGGATCATTTCTTGTCTAATCCAACTTTAAGCAAGATGAGTTTTTATGGGAATAAAGTAAAGCAAACCACATCCTACTCATATCATTGGTTCGATAAGAACTAATAAGGTACTAAACCAACCAAAGTGGGTGATTTTTTGTTCCATATCCTAATCCTAAATCCTAATTCAACTTTTTGTGGAAACCCCTTTTTAGCAGTTTGAATTCTGCACTTGGATCTTCGACCAGCCATAAACGGTGGGCAACCCTTTTTAGATCATCGCCTTAATTTCATCGGAATCAAGTTTTATGCAACTTCAAAGCCAAGCAGGATTTCGATGTTTATTTGATGTGACACAGAGCAGAAGAGGCTCTTCAAGTGCAAGCCAAGGCCAAGTCGAGCCAAGCGAAGGCAAGCATTAATAGACTCGTTAAACCTCCCGCAAATCATGAAAAAAGTCTGGAGCCATTGAATGTCAATGAAACAGTTCATCAGATCCTTTTAAAAACAAGATAATGTGTTCCTCGTGCAATTCCGAACTTGTTTTGCCCTAAAAACTCCTTCCACTACCTTCAAAAGATCGAACTACACCAACTAAAACATGGGTTTGGTTTGATTCTTGCAAAGATATTATTCATTTTTCCACTCTCTCCTTTCTCTCTACCCTTAAAAAGGTAATTATCTTCAAAAGTTGACATCTAAATCTGTGTTCTAAAGCCTCATGCTCTTCCATTTTTCCCAAGCCCTCCTTTTCACTATACACTAAGAAAGGTAATTATCTACAAAAGTTGACATCTAATTTCGTGTGTCTAAGTTCTGAAATCAACGAAAGGCTCGGTACTTACTTGCAGATCCATTCCTGATTCTGAAAGATAATTTCATTTTGTTGGGGCTGTGGAAGCACAAGCATGTGATAAATATGCCACTTTGTTTAGTGGAGGATTTAGACAGTAGGAAATGAAATATCTCGTACTACCTCTTGCAAAGACAGGTTTGGAGAAAACTATAAATGGAGATTGGCATATCTGTGCTCTAAACAAGAATGTTTTATGTCGAGAAACAAATATCTTAAACATTATTGGCAAATTAGGAATAGTGATGTTGCTGAAGAATCGGATTCGAAGTTTCTACTTTTTGTAGCGGGAACAAATAAGCGAATAACTAAGAAGAGAAAAAAGTTAATCGTGAAATGTATAATTTCTATTTGTATTTAAAAATTAAGAGATATGGTTTAAAATTTTTGTTCCTATGGAAATATTTTTAAAAGGGTTGTCAAATTTTTAAGATTTTTTATTTTAGCATGTAAATTTTTTAAATTTTGAATTAAATATCTAATTTTAAAAAAATTAAAAATCAATTTGCTTAATATTCTACCTATAAAACATATGAAGACTGACATTTAAATAATTCTTCATCTTTGTTAATATAATTTTTGAGTCTCATATGACAAACACATTAATTATTACATATGCAAAATACAATTACTTGTTTAAAAATGATGTAAAAAATATCTTGTAAATGTTAAAAATATCAACTTTTACATATTTTATCGATAGCATCCACAAAATATTGACGAGCAACAACCTTTTAAACTAAATTATTTGATTTTTAAAAATTTAGATACTTAATTTTAAAAAAATTTTAAAAGTCAATTTAAGGATAACAAAAATAGTCCGGTTCGGCCCCTTTTTTGCTCAGGTTGATCGGGCAATAAGTCGACCATTTTTTGCAAAATTACGTCTTTTTAAAATTTCTTTTACTTAAAAAATCAAATGGCGATCAGCGGGCCAGTGCCCACCATGACTAAAGGCTACTTGAACCGAGCCCGACCCGACCCGACCCAACCCATTGATATACCTAAATTAACCACTTAAATATAAATTATATTCACGCTTCTCCACGTTCACTCCAT
Source organism: Erythroxylum baracoense (assembly GCA_025629805.1). Classification (NCBI taxonomy): domain Eukaryota; kingdom Viridiplantae; phylum Streptophyta; class Magnoliopsida; order Malpighiales; family Erythroxylaceae; genus Erythroxylum; species Erythroxylum baracoense. Next base: position 707,267 of record JAOTAY010000004.1, read on the forward strand.
AATTTCCTCATATCACATTAGCATCTTTTGCTTTCTTACAAAATATCATCTCCATTTCTTTTCAAAGCAATTTTTAGAATTTTGTTTTAGCCATTTTTGGTTACAGTTTGAGATACATAAAACACGCAAAGATTCATCATTGCGAACTTAGAATTCTGTGGCTGCTATACACTAACCTATCTACATATAATAGTTAAAGATGCATATCCACATATCACAACCATTATCCATTACTTTTAGGTAATCGTAGCTTCATACTTTTGGTATACATTTAACCTACCTTCAAAGATAATGAGAGACAAACCAAAGAGAAGTAATGAACCTTCATATTCCTCTTGAAGCCAGTTTAGATGTCAAAGAATTTGTTTCACATTATATATAGAACAACTCCAATTTTGATATATCTTTACTATATACCGATTGAACGTTTAAATTTTAAATATTTTATTTAGCTTAATTTTCAGTTTAATTTTTAAAATATTAATTTATTTATAAATATTGTTAGAAAGTAAATTAAAATTTTATTTATTATATTCGTGAGATCCATATTCATAATTTAATTATGAATAGCAGCATAAAATTTCTATAATTGTCATGTCTATTCATTTTAAACAATAAATTTTGATTAATTTAGTTTTATTTTCGTTGATTTTGATGGGTGTGACGTCCCTATCTAATTTCAACTCGCATGAAAAGCACGATCTCTGCAACCTCCAACGCTTATTGATCGTGACATCTTTGGAGCCGTGATGATTTGGATGATTAGTGTCCAATCAACCAAAGCAATCATTCCTGATTCGACCCCTAAATTTTGAAAAGCTTTGTTTACTTACAAGACCCGTGTACTGTTCAGCCTCCCTTTCCAACCTCTTGTTGCAATTACTGCTACGGGATGGACGGTGAGGTGATGTACTAGATCATAGGAACATTTTACTTCTTCCACTTTTGCTTATTCAATCATGATATAATCAATCTCATTCACCCATTTACATATTGACCAGAATAGAATTAAAATAGTAAAAATGTAGATGAGATTAATTGGAACGGAATTAAAACAGCAAAAGTGAAACAAATAGTTTAGGGTGCTAGATTAGGAAAGTAAATGTCGAAGCTCGGCTAGTTTTTAAGAGAGGGTGAATGGAGGGAGTGGTTGAACTTCGCAGTGAGTAAGAGAGGAGGGAGTGGTTCATAAAAAAACGAAGCATGCGTTCAAGTATAGAAGAGGTCAGAATAAAGGTGACGATAGTCTCCCCTACCACTCTGGGCCACCGTCACTAAAGAAAGTGCTAGATCACGAAATGCCACAGGCCACGCTTTTGAATCTTTAACCACTTCATATATTCGTAATTAAAAATATTATAGCAAATACCAATATTCTTAAAATTAAATAAAAAATAAAAACTTTAATTTTTAGAATTTTATGATTAAACTTATTAAATCGGTTTGATTTTAAGTTATTAAAAAATACAAATTAAAGGGCTTGGAATTTGCCATATTGGAAGATTATTATGATATTAAAATATGTAGGTGAAATTAATTTGTTGTTATAATAAGTATTCTTAAAGAAATCGTCTCTTTCGTCCCATTCCAAGCACTTAGGTAAGTGACTTCTGCCAAAGATATCCAGTGAGAGTGACGTATCATTAAAGGACGTACTGTACCTAAATTGTCCTGCTCTCTTCCATCACCACCAAATAGTAAGCAACCGGCCAAGTTGTTTTGCAGTTGAAATATCAGATAATATGTTAATACTCATTTTTATAATTTATATTTTAAAATTTGATATTTAATAAAAAGATAACGTATTTAAAAGATTTGTTCAATTTAGTGCTCAAACTTTTATATTTTTTAATTGAGTGACTAATTTTTTAAAACAATTCAGTTCAAAAAATTATTCTTAATGATATAACATATTTACTAAATATTATGTAAAGGTCCGTCTATTAGTTATAACAGTAAAATTTAATAGTTTGAACTGAAATGTTAAGGTCTTAAAAAATTGACCACTCAATTAAAAATTGTAAAAGTTTATGCACTAAATTAAAAAATCTCAACAAAATTGAATACTTTTAAGATTGGTTATTCCTTTAAATATAAGACGCAATCATGAACCTCTTCAAACTTCGCATATTATCAGGACTTTTACTGAATTATTGTTGTTGTTGTTGTTGATGTCGTTTTAATAAATTAACAAATCAAAATTAAGTAATGAGTTTAATTAAACTAATTTTTTTGGAGCTTAACAGCCTGTTTGGTTGAGTAAAATAGTTATTCTATTACTGATGTATTCCTGATAAATAGTTATTCCTTTGTTTGATTAAAAAATAACATACAGAATAACAAATTCTAGGTTTAGCTATTCCTACACTTTGAGAAATAGCTAAAGATACCTCTTGTGGAATAGGTAAAGACAGTCTTTCTCCCTCTTATTGTTATTATTATTGTTGTTGTTGTTGTTATTGTTATTGTTGTTGTTAATAAATTTTTATTATTCTTATTATTAATTTTCTTAAATAAGAAAATTAATAATAATAATAATAATAATAATAATGTTAGTGGAGACTATAATAAATATTTTGGTCTTTTTGTTAGTTATTCTTTTGTCATTTTAAAATTATATTTTCAAACCAAACATTAGCATACACTATCGTTAAAAATTTTTAGGAATAAACTAAATTAAAAAATATCATTTTATTATATTCTTCATATATTTTACTCTTAAAAATAACTATTCTATTCTTTATCTATTCCAACATATAAACCAAACACCTGTAAAAGAATACATAATCCAAGCTATGACTTTTACTATTTTAAGATTGTTTTGGAGTGTTTTCTCCGAATTGCCCAACATTTTCCATATTTTTTTATAATATTGAGGACTGATCTAGCGAAATGATTGGTCCCCAAAAAGCAGACGATATCGAAGAAGTTCCGTACTTTAGGAATCATTATCAGTAAATTCAAAGGAACGGAAGTTTATGGCTATGCATAGCCACAAATTTTGCTGGGACCTACAGATATTTATGCATGAATCCATTAATTTATGGCTTTACATGAATGGCATAGGGTTGGTATTGGATAAAAGAAAGAGAAGACTTCACTCCTTTGTTATCCCCAAATATCTTTTCTGACGGGACGCTACTATGATCATCTCTTTGAATAATGGTTACTTATATCATACCGATTCTGTTCACACTCGGATCTTAAATTTCAATTCTAAATTTGTAATATAATGATTTTTAAAAAAAATTCTAAATTTGTAATATATGATCGAGATCCTTATCATGACTTGTAATAATTATAAGAATAACAAATTAAATAGTGTCTATCTTTTTAAAATTTATATAAATTGTCTAATAAATACCATATAGATACTTATTCATAGTTACGTTAGTAAAAAAATATTTCTAATTTAATTTTATAATTTTTTAAAATCTCAACTGCTAAATTTTAAAAAAACTAAAAGAATAGATAATTTTAAATATATTAATACAAATATCTAAATTTTTATGTCAAATATTCCATAACCAGTCATAGGTGGATATGAATAATAACCAATTGTAACACAAATCCTTTCTCAGAAGAACCCTTTCTTTTCGAATCCATTCAATTCATGCAATTTTGTTTCTATTAATACTTCTTTCAATGAGTACTTAGAATTCTTTTTGTATTTACCAGTTTAGTTAATTCAATAGTCACTTTTAACACTTTGCAAAATGAAACCCTATTATTTAATTGTCTTACCTATAAATTCTACAATGAATTCCTTTTGTATTTGCCTGTCCAATTAATTCAATAGTTACTTTTAGCGCTTTGCAAAATGAAGCTCTATTATTTAATTGTCTTGCCTATAAATTCTAATTAGAGTTTCGTAAGGATTTGCAATTCTTGTAATAGTAATTTTGACTTCTTATGTTACATAATTCATGCAATTCTCTAATTATAATTACACTTATTGTAAATTATGGTCATATTATTCACAATTATTAAAATACCTTGCAGATAAAGCAAAAAATTACAATGTCATAAATAGTACGAGTGACTGGTAACTAAAGATATCGTTACCCTCCTTACCTTGTACGGTTTCCAATATTATGCCAAGTTGGCAACGTAGTAGTTGAACACAACACGAAGGGATGACATGTTATAGGTGTAGGACATTTTTGTCCTTTCCTATTAACTAGACAATATTAATTGTAATTTTTTGACTTTTCAATAAATTATTGATTAATTTACGTAATTTGATCAAAATAAGAGTAATAAAGTAGCCCAATAAATAATCTAAATCAATAGGTCGAAGTCTGAGTGAAAAATAGATCCCGATTAGTTTGGACTGGACTCATATCTGGCTTATGATGGGGAAATCCTATATGGAAACTATATATGAAGGTTAAGGTCTCCTACAGTTGCTCATATCATTCGTAAGCATACAGATCCTCTGACCCATTGAGAGTGCTTACATTTTGAGAAAGTTGTAAAAAGGCGTTAATCACGTGTCGGTGAACATATTCTGTAAAGGTCTCGGGAGATTGGAGTTCGTTTGGTGCTCGAAAATTGCTTCGGAAGAAAAAATGGAATCGAAATCAGGTATTCCGCATTTCCTTCGTTTTTAACCCTTTCATGAATGATCCAGGATACATAATAAGGTCTACGCTACATATTACACGTGGTATTAGAGCGGTTACGTGTTTGGGTTGTCAAAAACGAAGGTTTTTCCGTTTTCATCTCATATGGTTTTCTTCAGTTTTTCATTTGTTTTTTGTATTTTTGCATATATGATTACGTAAAAGTAGTATACATAAAGTTAACTGTGAAAAACGAGTTGAAAACGGACCAAATGGAGCAAGAAATGAGCTCCCGGTCATCGAAAATGGCCTTTCCCGACCCGACGGTGCTACAATAATAAGAGAGAGGTGGTTCAGTTGGCGTGTGCACGTCACGCCACATTGCTCCATAAAGCGATGGACGCATGTCACGCGTGCAACGCATGTACCTCACGCCGCCCACGTTTTCATGAGCGCGGGACGGCTGGCGCATGCGTTGCAGGAGTCACATCCTTCCCAACACGTGGACCGCTGGGATCAGGACACATGGAGGCGTGTGCAATGCACGTGCCATATAGTAAATGTGAGTATGCGCATGGGGGCACGTGCGCATATGCATTTGGAACCAGTCCATATTGACATCAGCACCATAAAAAAGGAAAAGAAAAAATTTCAGAAATTCCCATAAAGTTATCCCGGGTCTCTTTGGGTTTTCAAGGTTAGGGAATTTTTTAAAGAGTTTTTTCAAAATTTTCTAGATTTATTACGTTAGTAATTGGATTCCAAAAAAGTTTTTAAAGCTTTTTAAAACTAATTTTGAGGGCATTTTCGTACTCCGAACTGCACTAAGGGAGACACTTAAAGTTTTATGTCTCGTGTGGTAGGTTTGGTATTTGGGAAAGTACGATAGTCACTCTCGTTGAGAATTTTTTAAATAAAAGTCTCAAATAAAGTTTAAAGATAATATTTTCAGTACTAGTATGTGATTATTTGACTCTGCATTTGGTGTTTTGCATTTATAGCTGATATTCACATACATTATGCCCATATAGAATTTGAGGATGACTTAAAGATGTATCTATTATGTTTGTGGACTTTCTAGGGTACTGATGAGAATGTTGTCACCAAAGTGACATTTCAAGTTAATATGTTGGATTGTTTTGCTCACGTATTGGGGGATGTCTCTGGCCTTATGTTTGGTTATTCTGCCTAAAGGTGTTGGTCTTCTATAGGAATTTGAGATGTTTGTAAATGCATTAGATAGAGGGAAGTGGTTAATTAGATGATCTATTCACCCAAAGGTGGGAATGTCGCGTAAGTTGATGATTTGTACTCTGATAGCTTTTCTGTGGGGGTCTAATTACATATATTATGTATTCAGTCCAAAGGTGTTTCATAATATGTGTGATCGAATTCTCGATATAAATACTATTTTAATGCTTTAAGTATCGCTGTTATCTTGCATTTTTACTGATCTTCACATTATCTTTTCTATGTTTTAGTCACCTTTTTTGTAAACAACAATGTTGTAACAATTGAAACCTTAACTGGTTTCAATTTTAAGAAGTGGAAGAAGGATGTTGAGTTTTTCCTAGAGATGGCTGACGTCAACATGGCAGTGCATATTGAGAGGCCTTCTTTATTTACTGATACCAGCTCGGAAGTTGATAAAACAGCAATGACAATCTGGGAGTGGTCAAATATGATGTATTATTTGACCATTAAGAGGTCGATTCCAGATCATCTATCAGTGGATTGGCAGATACGGTCATAGCAAGGGAGTTCATGGATATCATTTCCCAGAGGTACAAGGTGTCTTGTCATACAGAGCAGAGCACCTTGATTAAAGAACTATTCTCCATGAGGTAACTGTCAGGTAACTCCTCGGCCTATATGATTCATGACTCTAATGTAACAATAACCACGTCAAGTTCTTGGTAGTTAGATAGTGGAGTTTCTAATCATGTTGCTTCCAGCTCATATCCAGGAGAAGGCCGACTAAAGGAGAGGAGAGACTGATAGTCGGTAACAATGAAGAGGTGGATATTTTTTTTGTAGGAGATGTATGTTTGAACCTTGATATGGGATTTGTATTAGTTTACGAGACACGTTTTATATATCATCTTTTAGATTAAACTTGATCTCTGTATCAGTTTCGGATAAAGAAGGCTATCATTTTGTATTTGATACTTCGATTGTAAATATTTCTATCAATACAAGACATATCGGAACAGCCTTCTTATTATATGGATTATATAGAATGTTTCTTACTCCTAACGAAATGTATGTCTCTTGCTATGTTGCTGAACCTATTGCTCAAAATAGAGCCTTCATAAAGGAAAAATCGTATATATTGTGGCATAAATGTCTTGGTCACATTTCCAGGGAGGGGGTTGAGAGATTGATAAAGGATAACATTCTCTCAACTCTGGAGTTCAGCGATCTAGAAACATGTATCGATTGTTGTAGGAGTAAGTTGACTAAGATAAAGAAAAAGGGATCAACTCGTGCTTTTGGTTTATTGGACCTCATACATACAGATGTTAGTGGTCCCTAAACAGTCACGTTATGTAATGCTAGATATTTTCTAACATTTATAGATGATTATTCCCGCTATGGCTATATGTTTTTGCTTAAAGAAAAGTTTGAAGTTCTTGATAAGTTCAAGATATTTAAGACTGAGGTTGAGAACCAATTGGAAAAATCAATAAAGATAGTCAAATTTGACAAGGGAGGAGAATACTTTGGAAGACATGGGGTTACAAGACAAGAAAAAAGTCCGTTTGCTAGGTATTTGGAATTAATTAGAATAGTGAATCAGTTCTCTATGCCAGGTAGTCCTGAGCAAAATGGTGTGGCTGAAAGGCAAAATTACACCCTAAAGGACGTGATGAGGTCAATGCAGAGCAGGACTATCCTACCCGAATACCTTTAGGGTGAAGCCATCAAAACGACATTGTATATCTTGAATATAGTCCCAAGTAAGTCAATGTGTAAGACGTCTTTTGAACTTTGGGTTGGAAGGAAGCCAAGCTTTGCACACATTGGTGTGTAGGGCTGTCCTACTGAGATAAGGTTATATAATCCTTATGAGAGTAAATTGCAACCTTGTTTCACTTGTTACTATTTGGTAGGTTATCCCGATCACTCTAAAGGCTACATATTTTACTATAGAGGAGGGGCCAAAATAGTGGAATCGCAGTTGACTAAATTTCTGGAATATGATATCCATGATGAGGGAGAATCCTCACATCCTCCAGGAGATAGCAGAACAGATACCATGATTATTACATATCTGCCTCTCATATAGTCAGATCCGGTAGATGAAGGTTCAAGTACCATGCCTATGCAGACATAGGGACTTACAACTATTTAATAAGAGGTTTCTGAGGTACAATAACTTATGTAGTTGTGCAAATCCACCAAAGAAAGGTGACCTGCTATCTCATTATATTACATAGTCTATTTAGGTGAGCAAGAATATGACATAGGACATGTTGAGGATCCAGTTACTTGTGTGGAAGTCGTTTCTGGACCCCATGTGGACATGTAATGGGAAGCAACAAAGGATAAGATGCAATCTATGAGATATAATAAGGTATGAGAGCTTGTTGATTTACTTAATATTACAAGCCTATCAGTTGCAAGTGGCTATTTAAGACCAAGAAAGACATACAAGATCAAGTTGAGCGGTTTAAGGCTCGTTTAGTTGCCAGGAGATTCACTCAGAGAGAAGGAGTTAACTTCAATGTTACCTTCTCTCCTGTGTCATCGAAGGATGCATTTAGAGTGATTACGGCAATAGAAGGATGCATGGAGCAACCTGAAGGATTTCAGGATCAAGATGCAACTGACAAGGTTTGTAAGTCGAATAAAGCAATATACTGTTTAAAACAAGCTTTCAGACAATGGTACCTAAAATTTGATAAGGTTTTGACCTCATTCAGCTTTATGGAAAATAAAGTTGAAAGATGCTTATACTATAAGGTCAGAGGGAGCAAAGTTATCTTCATATTACTATACGTGGATGATATCTTGCTCGTGTCAAATGAGTTGATCATGTTGCATGATGTGAAACAACTTTTAGCCAAACACTTTGACATGAAGGATTCAGGTGAAGCATTTGTTGTCCTCGGTATACAGATTCACTGGGTAGATCTCAACACTCATTGAGCCTCTCACAAAGAGCATGCATTGAGCGAGTGCTACAAAGGTTTAATATGACTGAATGTAAACTTGTTGTATCACCTATCTCTCATGGCAAGAGATTCTCTTTGGCACAGTGTCCAAAGAATGAAGTTGAGAGAGAGGCTATAAGGAATGTCCCATACTCTAGTGCAGTTGGTAGCTTGACATATGCCCAAGTGTGTACTAGATCGGATATTGCATTTACGGTTGGACTGTTAAGTCAATATTTGGCTAACCCAGGTATGGACCATTGGAATGCAGTTAAACGAGTGATGAGATACTTAAAGTGTACCAAGAATTATATATTGACATACAGAAAAGTCGATTGTTTAAACCTCACAGGGTATACATGCTCCGATTTTGCTATGCGTCTGGATAATCGCAAATCCACTTTAGGGTACTTTTTTTTTTTGGCAGATGGTGCAGTATCATGGAAGAGTGTCAAACAAACACTAGTAACTTCCTCGACCATTCATGCAGAGTTTGTTTATGGTAGATTCGATAGCTAGACCCATTCGGTTATATTATGATAATCTTGCTGTAATTTTGTTCAGTAACAACAACAAGAATATCACAGGGTCTAAGCATTTAGAGGTCAAATACTTGACCATAAAGGAGTTGGTTCAGAAAGGTGACATTGAAGTGAAGCATATTAGGACTGAGGAGATGCTAGTTAATCCTTTAACTAAAGGACTTCACCCACTAGTTTTTGTTAAACATGTATCTGGTATGGGCGTGTTAAGGTCCTTAGACAGTAGTAGTTAGGGATCATTGTATTTGTTCCTTAAATGTTTATACATTTTAATGTATTATGACATTATGGTTATTTATTAATAAAGATGATCATCTTTTTATTCTCAGTAATAATTGTTCTTGTGTATAGTCATCGTATATATGAAAGTCTTAAGATTTGTGTCAATCTTAAGCAATTAAATGCCATTGGGCATATATATAGATCGACCTTGAGCCTATGTCATTTAGACACATACAGTTTTATACGGATATCCTTAAAGTTTTACATGACATAGGTGGACATAAATTTTTAATCCCATAAAGGCTCTCTAATACATTTTAGCATTCAGTTGAACAACATAAATATTTTCTCGAATGTTGTTTAGCATTTGGTGAGAGAAAACAAGTTTTCTCTAATGTTGTTTAGCATTCGGTGAGAGAAAACATGATTTCTCTAATGCAGTTTAGCATATGCTGTTTAGCATAAAGTTGGAGAAATCGAGACCTATAAATTAAGATGATATAATTTAGATCATACAGATACCATCCTAGTTTGCCACATTCTATTTTCCCATTCATGTTAGTAAGGTATTAGATATTTGTGATTATATTGGACCTGTGTCACACATAACACATGTGTTTGATATTTTTCGGTATCAAAAACCTTGCAGGACGAAATGTTGGACTTTTATTATCTTTAGATCAAATGTTTTTAAATTTGGTACTAATACAGAAACGTGACTTATCCGAGTTTTCAAACTGTTTTTAAACTTAGATAAAAACCGCAATTAATGATTGCCGAAGGGGGAGAATATAGGACATTTTTGTCCTTTCCTATTAAATGGACAACATTAATTATAATTTTTTAGCTTTTCAATAAATTATCAGTCAAGTTATGTAATTTGATCCAGATAAGGGTAATAAAGTGGCCCAATAAATGATCTAAATCAATGGGTCGAAGTTTGGGTGAAAAATGAATCTCTATTAGTGTGGATCGGACCCATATCGGGCTTTTAATGGGGAAGCCTGATATGGAAGCTATATATAAAATTTAAGGTCTCCTACATCTGCTCATATCATTTGAAAGCATATGGATCCTCTGACCCGTTCAAAGTGCTTACGTTTTGATAAATTTGTAGAAAGGCGTTAATCACGTGTCAATGAACATATTTCGTAAAGGTCTCGGGAGATTAAAGCTCGTTTGGTGCTCGGAAACTACTTTGGAAGAAGAAATGGAATTGAAATCAGGTATTCCGCATTTCCTTCGTTTCTAACCTTTTTATGAACGATCCGAGATACATAATAACGTTTATGCTACCTATTACAGTAGGTGGGAAAATTAGTAGGCTTTTTAGCAAATTTTGCAATTTAGCCCAATAATGTCTACTCAAAAAGTATGAAAATCAAACAGCTCGAGCCCTTTCACGGTTCTAGCACATTCCCACTTTAGGCCTCTGGTTGAATTATTTTAAATTAAGAATATTATATAAATCAAGTTGAAAGGTTATTTTTGTTGATGAAGCTTGTCCATTAAATATCATATAGATGTTCATTTATTATTCATATCAATTAAAATAACTGTTTAACCTAATTTATACGAATTTTAAAATTGTAGTCATTAAATTAAAAATATTAAACACTTATTAATCAATTATTCCTTTCAAATTATAAAAATATCATAACACATTTCAAATTTAAAATGATCTTTTATGTTAAATGTTTAAATTATTTCAAATATTACTATAAATTGCTATAAAAATATCTTGTAATGCTACAAATTTATAGAAAGAGTTTTTATGTTAAGAGTTTAAGTTATTTTATTACATATGATAAAATTTAACAAAAAGTTTATTATGATAAAATTTCATAGATAAATACCAATGTTTTAAAAATTGCCGTCATAAAATCAGTTAAAGCTTGAATAAAGTTAAATAATTTGAAAAATGGTTGAAGAAGAAAATCTTTACCCATCGAAAAAATTATAGTTTAATTAAAAATGAGGCTATTAAATAAAAAATAATTGGTTTATTTTAGTTTATAAAAATTAACTGATTATAAAAATTAATTGATTAATTAATAAAATGATCAGTATTTAACAACAAAAATTATTAACCTAAACTGAATCGAATAGTTAAAAATTGAATAAAAAATAAATCACTTCAAAATTTTTACTGTTAAATTAATTGAATCAATTATACAACAAAAAAATGCTTGATGTTGGAGTGACAGGAGCATTCAGAATCTAGGCAACATGTCTTTCTCATTTTGGACCCACCATTAAGGGTCATGAATATTATTTGTTCTATGGTTTTTTTAATTAAAATAATATTATTTTATTAAATTTAATTTCTATCCAAAAATCTTACTGTAGAGATGACAATATGTCTAATAAGCTTTTTTTACTTTTAAAATTTTCTAAAAACTCTTTTTAACTTTCAATTCTTTAGGAAAATTTCTTTTGCAAAAAAATAATGATGAAATACACGTAGTATGAATTTTAAGTATTATTTACACGAAGATTCAACCTAGACCTTAAACTCAAGTTAAACAAATTAAATTTAATTCAAACTAATAATTTACGATAATTTTCTTAAATTGTTAATTTAAGTAGAATTTAATTTGTTAAACTCTAATTTAAAAATTGAATTGAGTTATTATATTAGTGATATTTAAATATTTATATTATATATTTTGTTATTATTTTTGACAAAAATTTAATAAAAATAATTTTAAAAAATAAAAATTGGGAAAATTTTTATTTATTTTACCCCAACTCTTATCTGCCATGCAAAATACTCATTGACTATGACAGCTCAAGGACTCCCTTAATGTCAACACATCGAATTCTTTGTTTCAGTTATTTTATTTTAATTATGTTCTATTAAATTTTATCCATATATTTATGAATGATTTACGTAAATATATGGATGATATTTAATAGGATATGATAAAAATATCATAATTAGAACCACAAATCAGAAGTTTTTTTTTTAGACAGTACGTGAAGTTGGACTTTGGAGAGTCTGAAATTGCGGCGCGAAAGGGATGGGTTAGGTTTTTACTATTTGAGGCATGCAATAAATTATGTATTTCAGGAGCCTAATTCATTCTCTAACACAACCACGTGTATTTGTCTTTGCTGGTATTAGTGTCAACTCCTATCGGAAGCGACATTATCGTACTATTTTGTATGTTTCAAATCACAAAGTTTCGTCCCGGACTAAGTTTTAAAACACGTCCCATTCAGACTTTTCTAACATTCAAACTTTACTTCTCTTATTCATGATGTATCTTATTAAAATTTTTATTATGAATAAAGTGTAAAATTTATTAACGAGAATTATATGAGTCTAATTATTGTCAAAATAACTAGTATAATTAGAATATAAAATTCATTAACCGGAATTAGATATGAGTCTAATTATTGTCAAAATGACTAGAACTAGTTATTTGGTTAGTTGATCCTTACCATTTATTATTTCTTTAATATTTTTATTTTTAAGCTATGCAAGATACTCTAAGATTCTCCTTCAAGTGCTATTAGGATTGGACATCCAGTTATGACTTAACGTAATGGTAATCGAATCAGGCTATTAGAACTGAGCATCTAAATGGACAACTAAGAAATTAAGAATTCAAACTAGATTTCATGTTACATTTACAACAGGCATATGAACCATATGAGGAAGAAAGTTAAACCACACACAAGTCCAAGTGGAATTCTATCTTAAAACAAACTGGCAATAGGTGGAGTACTCCACTAGGCTTATATGATAGTCTTCTTTCCTCTCTTTCTTCGATGTGGGATACTCACATATGGGTATTCTCAACACTCTCCCTCACATGTGAGTTGCTTTCTAACTTAGGCAATCTAAAGAAGTACGTAAACAATCCTCATAAGGGCTAGACTTTTGATTAAGGTCAAATAGGCCCTTTTTTGATACCAACAATACTGCTAGGCCACTTGCTCCATGCAGACTTCAAAATCTTTGCTTAAATGATGGGTCTCTTTATGGGGCAAACAGTAAGCTAAGATTTTCATTAGCTCTGATACCATATTATAATTTTTATGGGTTGAGTGTAATGCTCATTAACAATAATTAAGTTTAGGGCCAAATATCACTAAAATGACTAGAACTAGTCATTTGATTAATTGATCCTTACCATTTATTCACCCTTTAACATTTTCATTTTTAATCAACTTGAACTCCAACGTATCTCTCTTACAATTTATTAAGAGTTAATTATTAAAAACTCAAATTTTATTTGTTTTATAATATTAAATTATACTTTAGAAAGTGACATCAAAATATTTTAATTTTTAAATTTTTATAAAAAATAATCCGATTTAAGTTCTTCATTAACGAGGATGACGTAATTTAACACATCATTAATATTTTTGCTACGTAGCTTTCAAATATTTTTTATTAATTAATAAATTATAAATATAAAAAAATCTAAAATAATTATAGGCTCTTTCATATAGTTTACTTCGTTTGATATTTTTAATTTATTAAATAATAAAATATATTCTTGAGACAAATGTAATATAGATAGCCACATAACAAAAATATTAATTTATCTACATTAACAAATAATTTATGATTGAGATGCCTTTGCTAAAAATTGAAATTGAAATATTTTTAAATTTCAAACTAATATTACAAAATTGAATAAAGTTTTAGATTTTCTTATAATTAACCCATTTAATTACTCTTGTTATGTTACAAACATTTTTTTAAAAATTATGAGTATTTTTGTAAATTAAAATTGAATATTATGACACCTAAAATTTTAGGGCTTAGAACACCAAGGTGGATATCATATCTTTAATTCAGATAAAAAAATTGAAATTTGTCAGATTTTCAAATTTAAAATTAATTTAAATCAAAATTTCTGGATCTTTATTTAATTTAGACAAGATGAATTTAAACCTCTAATCTTTATTGCTTGCAATGCATTATTTGTTACACATGTGTAAAAGAAGTATATACATAATCCTTAATAATGCATAATAATATTATAATATGGTATTTTAAATAATTTATTGGACAATTTTATGAATTTAAGTTAACTAATAATATAATTGATCCAAAAAAATTGCTAAATTTTTAATTTTGTTACACGCCGGAGGTAAAATTTAAGTTGACTATCAATATGTATATTTTCTCTTTGTACATATCACGCTAGGACAATGTTATGGTCGGAATTAAATCTCCTGTTTCGGTTATAATATTTCTATCATGTTCCATTAAATCTTAACTATACATTTATGTAGATCTTATATAAATGTATAGATGAAATTTAATAGAATAAGGTTGGAACAGAGTAACTGAAATATAAGATTTGATGTGTTGGTAGACTCTTATGTTGATTTTTGTTACGTATGGACCCTTTAATTTGACTATTACTAGATATGATATCACTGACAAGTGACACTGCAACGATAGTCATATCACATTTTAATTTCATGATAGTTACTTATATAGTGTGTATCTCACATTTTAATTTCATGATAGTTACTTATATAGTGTGTATCTCACGTTGTGTTAGTAGTTCTACAAAATCTAAGACCAAAAACTAAACCGATAGATAGTTACTGAACGATCATACTTGAACTGGTGGGCTCAAAACACGGCTTCCTATCGTTGTTCTTCGCTTCTTTGTACATGAAAATGATCATATGCCACCCTTGTGAAGTGTCTTGATATTTAATTTCACATGCATGTAATTGTACTTGATGCGTTAAACTAGATTAGTTCTCAAGAATATGGCATCTGATTATTTTATAAATTGTGAACTATAAGACATCTATCAAAATGATTTTTCCTATTTGATTTAATTAGATATGACAATAGGTCAGGCCTAAGAGTTGGGACCTAAACCCGAGCTGAGCCTGATAAGGCCAGAGATGACTAAAACCCAAATCCAGTTTGATTAATTTTTTAAAAATAAAGATCCAAAACAATCTACCCATTTGATTTTAGTTAGAGATGACAAAATATCGGGCTTAGGAGCTGGAACCTAGACCCTAGCCGAGCCAGAGATGACTAGAATCCGATCCCAATCTGATTAATTTTTTAAAAATAAAGATCCAAAATAATGTTGTTGATGTCGTTTTGGTTAAAATAGTTAGGCTTGAGTAGCCCCAATTCGAGGCTTGGCCCAGATGCAACCCGTAGATTGGATAGGTGACGTAGGGCAATTAAAGAGGTTAATTTTTAATAGTTAATGTATCAAAATTGGCTTTAAATTTTAAAAATTTTAATTTCATTTTTATAAATAATTTAGGATTATTTTGACTTAAAATTATTATTATATGATATTTATTTTAAATTAACTAATGTTCATACCATAATATATTATTTAAAGCTTATCAAAATTATTATATAATTTAATTCTTATGATTATGATTTGATTATTTATTATTTTTGTTTAAATTATATTCTTAATTTTCAAATAATTATATTTATTTATTTTAATAAATGATTTGTATTTTGTAAATTTTCTAAAAAAATTAAAATAAACGAGCATACATGATAAACTTAAACCTAAAGGGATTTAATTTCATAAATTGGATGGATATTAAATTAAAATTTTATTTTTATCTAAATGTAATTAAATCTAACAAGATTTAAGCCGAAACATGTACAAATTTAAGAAACACATTTTGAGCTATGAAAACAAATTTGGCCGGACATATACTGGACCTATGATGGAAAGGTCCAATGTGGTTATTATCTATAGATGCTAAGGACCTGTTTAAGTAATTCGTGAATATTCAAATTCTTTAATTTTTTAAGAGGTTGGCGTATTAAAAAAGATACAAAATAGGTTAACGACATTTGGTTGATTGACTTTCATAAAAGATCGTTGAGAAAGTTTGAAGGTTTTGACATTGACAAAAATCGTTGGAAGTTATAGATAACAAAGACTAAAGTTCGTGTTATGCATTATAGAATATTCTCAAAACCTTTGTGTCTTGTTTTTCCAAGAGATGTCGGAAGCTTCGGTTGCTGATCGAGGACCACCGAACGACAGGACGGTGACAAGAGGCATGCAGTTGAATGATGTTTTGATACCATACTCAGTGAGTGTCGCGAGAGGCAGGCCCAGCCCTGAGCAAGGGCAGGGAGAGTACCTGCCCAAGACCACTTTATTTACTTTGGTCAGGACTAAAAAACGTTGAAAACGGCGGTGGCGAGAGCAGCTACGAGACCGTGTTCGGTGATGGTTAGACTAAGTGGCTTGTCACCGTAGGTCTGGAGGAATCTTTTGATTTCTTCACGTACCATGTCTTGTAGAATCCGACACATTGGTGTTGCCGAGGTGTAAAGGCTCAATAACGCACTTTCCACCCCGGGACGGCAAGCGTTAATCGGACACGCTGTCGGTCGGAAGTGAAGTGAGGGTGGCGCGTAGTTTTTCAAGCCGTTCAAGGCAAGTGGCAGTGCCTCTGTACGCAATCACCACGTCTCTACGTCCAAGCCTCCAAATCTCCTCCTTGCTCTGACAGACTGCCACGTAACCAATCCAGCTGGACTGACTTCCCATCCAGCTTGACTTGACACTTTTCGATACAATCCAGCAATCTGGTCTTGGGGAACCGACATGTGGCGTAAGTTGGTGACGAAGGGTCAAAGTCGAAAGACTTATATGCAGCTTCAGTGAAGTCGCCGTATCGGGGGATTTCTACACCAAAATTACTCGTAGTGCAGCACCGAACTGTCGTGCTTATATATTGACGGTACCGACGGTACCATGCATGGCCATGCAAATCCCACAGAAAAGCTTCATTTCGAATCTGTATTGTACTTATCAACTACACACAGAGACTTTTAACTTATGGTTAGGCTGAAACTTTTGAAAGAAAAGTCAAAAGGTTTCCAGCCACTATACATTTCATTACACACCCTGTGAAGCATTTCTGTCTATTTATAAGTTTGAACGTTAATGTGTTTCTCTGTGATTGAGTTTATTAATAAGTTGCCTATTAGTTGGTCATAGTAATATTTAATTTCGTTTACAAGTAAGATTGATAAAACAATCTAAATTCAGTTCGATTTAATTTAAACTTGATAAATTAAATTTATTTTAATTACTTTATGTGCCAATAAAATTAGAACCATCCTTTGTTCTTAATAATTTTAGTATCTTAGTAATGGAAATTTTTCATTTAAAATATCATTATATATAATTTTAAAATAGGGTTAATTATTTAAAAAATCTCAAACTTTCTTCAAATTTTCAATTATAACCTAAACTTTAAAAAGTAGCAATAAAATGCCCAAATTTTAATTTTTTTTAATTCTAGTCTGAAGTTGGTCCCACCGTTATCTGTGTTGACGTGACACAACCACGTGTCGACACCACTCCCTAATTAGACACCTCAGTTGGTTTAGGTAAAGATTGTCTAATTAGCGAAACGACATTGTTTGACTTTGATAGTAAAATGACGTCGTTTCAATTATAATCAGATGAAAAATCTTCTACCTCTCTTCTCTGTCTCTTTTCTGTTGCACATCGCTAAAAACTCTCTAACCTAAAATCTCCCAAATCCCCCAAAGTTGGTGATTCTTCTATCATACGTTGGTGCTTCTTCTATCGTGCGCTAGTGCTTCTTGTATCTTTGTGATTTTGTGCGTTGGTGCTTTTTTATCTTTGTGATTTCTTTGTCGGGTAAAAACTGAAGAAGCAGTTGCCGAACTTCTTATGGCACTTACTAGGGTATGATTGG
This sequence comes from Erythroxylum baracoense, assembly GCA_025629805.1. Lineage (NCBI taxonomy): Eukaryota > Viridiplantae > Streptophyta > Magnoliopsida > Malpighiales > Erythroxylaceae > Erythroxylum > Erythroxylum baracoense. The sequence goes on from JAOTAY010000004.1 coordinate 725,468, forward strand.
TCATCTCTCTCTCTATTCTTCTTTCCATTCCGAGTAGAGTAATTGAATGCATGATGGTCGATTTGCATTTCATATTGTCTGCAAATGATTTGTGCTTGTAGAAAATTGATTTTGTATTGTGCTAGGGTTTCGAAAGCACAAATCCAATATATTGTAATAGGGCTTCAAATTGGATTTATGCTTCCAGAAAATTAACTTGTATTGTGCTAGGGTATTAGAGTTGCAAATTGGATTGTGGTAGGGTACAATTTGTTTGTTATTGAAATGGAGGATTGACTTGTATGTGTATATAGCAAATTGAACATAAATTTGTAAATGTATGTTTCTAGTGCCTTTCCATCATTTCAGTTTGTATTATCCTTGCATATGAAAATGTGGGTGTATTTTGTTGTTTCTTTTTTTCTTTTTAGTTGATGCAATCATAGTAACCTATTTCTATCTAGAATATATACATCTTGGTAATTACTAAAAAATATGACATTACATGGTCCATAGCCTAAATATGCAATTATGTGTACTTCATCTTGATTTACAGGGAAGAAGTTTCCTCTCTTTCATTTTGTAAATGTAGTGGTAGTTTAGCTAAAATGTTAATATTGAGAATATTATGCTAACATTTTGGAAATTTAATTATTTGTTAGGTGAATTTATGAAAAGAAATCGTAGTAATGTTGTATTTAAGGTAGTCATTAAATATTTGTATGATGATATTGTAACAGGAAAACCATTTATGGGCAGAAACTTCTTTATAATAACAAGGAAATAAAAGGACTAGTATATTCAAGTAATATGAATATTTATGCGATTTTGTTAAGAGAGGTCGATAGAATATCATCTCTTCATAATTGTAAGGCTTATTAAATACCATTTCCAGAAAGACAAAACTTAAATCCTTTCCACTTAGATAAAAGAAATGCTTGCACTTAATCATACTTCAACTAATGTCTTTATATAACACTATAAACAATAAAATATTATTTTTATGAAGATAAATATTTTATATTTAGTAACTATTACATGATGGTTATATGCTCATTTTGTTATGTTACATTGCATAATTAGTTTAATAAGTTCAAAATAAACCAAACTAAATTGTGAAAAAGCTTTCGATAACTATGGTTACAAAAGCAAACAAATTTTTAGATAAAATTTTCCTCTGGAATCTCAAACGGTAAATATCCAAATTAAAAAACTAAGTCAATATCAATTTCAAAGAGTAAATTACATAGTAAGATCAAACAAGCAAATAAATAGGTTACAACATGATTGAATTCTACAAACTTCTAAAGCTCCAAATGCAAAACCATGCCTCTATCTTCCAACTTTCTCAAATAGATTGGTGACCCATCAGCTCCAGCTCCAAAGGCTTAATCTAGGGACTTCTGCAGTGCTTGATCACTCACACCATCCTTACGTAATCAGTAACTAGCAAAAATTTAGAAGTATGATTCAACTTAAAAGAGATGTCATCAAGATCACATACACACAAACATAAAGGAACTATCATGTTATATAAGAGCAAGAAAAACTTTTCATCCAAATGTCATAAAAAAACTAGACCATAATCATTCAACAGCTTACTTCCATAGCCACTGAGGGCAAAAAAAAATCAGTAAATACATTAAACTAGCCATGAATGAAGCAAGACTCTATAACAAGATGCAGTATTTGTCTAATGATTCAAGATCATTACGTATATATGTTTGAATTAGGTAATGAAGCAATACTCCCCAACTATGAAGATTTCCTAGTAGCAGATCTTTTAGCCATTATGTTGATCCTTCTCCTAAGTTGAGTTGTATTAGCAGGGGTACTTTGGGATGCTTGTGTTGTTGTTGTGTTAGTATTGGGAGGCTGTAACACTTGACATTGACCCTCACCCATTTATAAAGTATAAGCAACCAATTACGTAACTATTATCATCTTCCTTTTAATTACATATAAGTAGTATAAACATGAATTTAAATGACTCACTGTAAAGTAGGCATTCCCAGAAACTTCCTCGAATATTACTCCATATCCTCTACATGCTTATAAAAACAAAACGAATTATAAGGTTATATAAGTTAAAAAATAACTTAAATTTTATACTTAAAGTTAACTTGTCTCTCTTCGTAATATAAAAGATGCAATATTTGATCCTGTAGGTACTGATTTTTCGGTCTACTTACTTGACCGCTACAAATACTGGATAAAGGGGTTTAGTAGATACTAATTTTGATGGCCTTCCTCTTTTTCGTTGCACTATACATATTGAAGATAAACAATAATAAAACTTAATAAATAACAACACATTTATTACACAACTAAAATATCTACCTTAACAATTTCAGGTTGGCTTAGAGGTTGATTCTTATTTTTGCAGCCTCTTATATTGTGGCCAATTTCATGGTGATGACATCTCATAACTACTCCAACCTGGGTCAATTTGTTGGAATTGCGAGGTTCTTTAGTGTGCTCCCTTTTTCTTGCCTTTTTCGGTCTTCCAGGCATCTTCTTAATCATTAAAAGTAATATTGGCTGAATATTTTCAGTCTTTGTCCAAAATTTAGGACTACTAATGGGTTCCTTAGCAAACTAGTAAGTCTTCAAATAAAAATCACGCTTATAACATTGATTCACATAAGCATCGATATTCTCCCTCTGATAAGATATACAAGTCATGGCATGATTACGCGGAATCCTAGTTAAATCCCATTGTCTACATTGACAAGTTTGTGCTTGCAAGTCAACGATGTACTTGTCCGCAAAGATATGGACTTTAAATTTCAAATTTCCATTTGTCCTGAGCATACAGTGTAACACCCCAACTCCCGCCGGACCCGAACCCGATATCGATGGTGATACCCGGATCCGTGTCCCGCGAAGGTGGCATGTCACATCACTTAACACTTTACAAAAGTCGGTATAAATTTTTTTTTTGAAACACTATTGAAACACTTTACACTTGGCACTTATTGTGTGCCCACTTTTTCCTTTCAAAACATTTTGTTCAATTAAT
>JAOTAY010000004.1:728568-748619 GCA_025629805.1 Erythroxylum baracoense
TCACTTGCCACATGTCACATGCTTAGGCCCTCTTTTATTTCCTTTCCAAAAACAATTCAATTTCTACTCCAATTTTTTTTTCCAAAATTTCAATGGCTCAAAGCAATAATTCCTAAATTCATGTATCTAAATTTCCAGTTCCTTTGAACAGTAATTTTTACTACCGATAAGCCATTATTCTGCCACTTGGCATTTTTCCTAGTCCAGAAATTACCCCAAAATTTTCAGAAAAATTTCTAACATTCACTAAAAATTCTCAAACCTCAATGACCCTCTCTAACTAAATTTTCAAGCACACAAATCACATTTTTCATAACAATCACATTTATTAACAAATATACCAAAAAATGTCATGAATGCATGTACAGTCATTTACATGTATTGGGATGTTACATTAACTGTCCAGTTTTGTGCTCCAGAATGAATCCCTTTTCTTTGCTACTTGTTTATGTTTTTAGGTATTCCTTCACAAAGGCATTATGCATATCATTTCTGATGACTTTCTTTTCCATATTTGACTTTCTTGTGTTTTGGCCCATACTGCTCGTATATTAGATTGTTCTCTTTTACCTTACCATGAGGCACCAAATTGCGCACATGATCAAATACAAGTATGTCCCGTTTAACGTAGGGAAGCAGGCGAGTTTCAGTAATCTTTTAGCAATCTCTCTCTGTTACTGAAAGAACTTAATTTAGTAGAATTTAAGGTTGTGTTAGACAAACTTATATTTCCTTTGTCTTCCACATAAATATGGTGGTAAGAATTCTGCCGCGCGTAGCGGTAATTCCGTGCAGTCTAAAGCTTGATTGGTTGGTTTATAGGCACTTTTAGAAGAGGAACAAATGAGAAAAGAGCTGTAGAACTGAAGATTCATGAATGTGTTTTTATTATTTAGAGAAACACATTGATTATACTCCGGATTTGAATGTGCTCTTAACCACACTACCTAGGAGATTAGTTGTACTTTGCAATGAAAATGATACAACGAGGTTTGATGCTTGGACAAGTAAAATTTTCTTGTTTATACATTTATCCAACTGATTCAGTCAAGGTTTTGAGTATGGTATCCAAATTTTTTACCCCCAACAGCGATGTCTGCCATTGTCATTCATGAGAAGACATGAAGGATTTATGACTCTGGCATTTTGTGTTAACATCATGATTTTATCTTCGAAGGAAATGAATAATATAGTTTAGTTTCCTTACAGGTTCACCTTCTTAATTAGTTTATCATCATCATCATCATCATCACCACCCATTCTGAAATCCCGCAATGACGCGGGGTCTGGAGAGGTCCGATAGTACATAGCCTTACCCGTACATAGTAGAGAGGCTGTTTTCAGTGGACCCACATGCATATGAGATAATATACGAATGATGCAGGTTACAGAAATAAAAACAAGGTGCAGGTCAAAAGATTAAAAATTTAAAAAGCTATACAAATGTGTCAAGAAGATTTTAGAAAATAAATAGATAAATAAAAACTAAATAGCAATAGTAATACAAAAAATCCAAATCTCAAGGATAGAGCTAAAATAAATTCAAGTACCATTAAAAAAGCTGACACACTGGAATACTACAAAATAATATACTAATAAGATAATACTAATAATACTACTACTAATAATAATAATGATAATATACGAATAAGATAATACTAATAATAATAATAATAAATAATAAAAATAATACCACTAAGGATGGATAATAAAAATTTCGGCACAAGAGCCTACCGCGAGAAATTAAAAAGCCAAACGAAGAAGGCAGGCGGAGTGAACAAATGCCAAGCATGAAAACAAACACATAAGGGTGACAGAAACGCAATTTAAAAGGAGCAAATAATAATAGCAATTGAAGAAACATGCAAATAAAGAGAGCAGTATAGTAGTTATCTCACGCTTGCCAAAGAGAATTTTACTAAAGAGGCATGCAATTGGCAGAGAACGTTGAGCCTGAGAAGCATTACGTCAAAGAAATACGCTATAGAGAAAAACTTTGTAAGAAGACTTTGGTTCCAAAATCTAATATGTATAAATAAAAATAAATGCAAATAATAATAATACTAATAATACTCAAAGGTGCTAATAATACGAATAATAAAAACTAATACAAAGACAAAAGACAATAAAATAAAATAATACTAAAATAAAACGAAGGGAAGTAAATAGCTAGTGGACTAATCGAAGAGAACCTCAATCCGGTAAAAACACCCCCGACGTCGTCACAATAGCAGAGCTCAAAAGGGGGGAAAAAAAAGAATGAAGTGCTAGCGAGGGAGTCTTTGGAGAGTTTATAGAGAGAAAAAAATCGTAGAAACACGTTATGCCCATCACAAATAGATACCTTGACTACCAAAGGAGGTCTCGTAATGACACAAGTATAAGTTATTAACGGTAAAAAAATAGGAAAAGATTGATGGGAGACCATTAAATCCTTTCCACAGTCTCCAGCCGTCATTTATACGCATGAATAGGGCGTTGTGGCGTAGTTGGTGGTATTGCCAATGAAGGGAATCGCCGAAATTGCACGTTACCAAAGTCTGAAAAGCTATTCCAACAGCGGGTAATAGATGTCTTGCTAAATGATAAAAATAATAATCAAGACACCCATTCTCTCGTCCACTCCCCCTCACTCACCGTCTACAACTACACTATGCGACGTCCTAAGTAAAGAACTCCATAACTACACTACATTACGAGCTATGCCATCCTAACCTTCAAGCAGTAATACACAACCGTTGCTATCTGTTTAGCATGAACTAGTAACTCTCAACTAACGAGAGAAAAAAATACACTTACCAAGTAGAGAAGAAACTACGTTAGAGCAAGGGGAACTGTGATTATACAAACCCATTAAAAACAAGGAAGAAGAAATAAACCTCCTAACTCCAAATTGCTGAGCAAAAGAAGCGGAAAGCACAACCAAAGCCAATGTATGCACATGTATGCAGAGAAATAGTCTCATACGCCATAAGGAATCCAACACAAATAAAGCCTGTGACACCCCCTATCCAAAAAACCTCGCTACTCAAGACAAACTAATATTGTTTCATATAAACTAGTTTATATGAAACAATATTAGTGTGTATTCTAATACACTATAAGGGTGACAGGGTTTGTAAAATTAAACATCTAAAATCTAAATTCTTATAATAATATTCAATGAAATACTAAAATATATAATATTTATACCCTTATAATCTTTTTTAAATCATGTCCTCATAATTTTTTTAAATAGCTAGTACTAAACAGCTAATTTTACCAAACATCTCTAACAAACAGCTAATGCAATATGTTGGTCAAATCAGCTGATATAAGCAGCTATCAACTAACAGCTAATATAATCAGCTGATTGCCAAATAGGGTCTTCATATATTATGCCTTTGGCTATTGGATCCTTCGTGCCTTTTTTTGTGTTCCTATTGTTATTACATGAGTCAGTCATTTTTAACTACACGTTAATGTAAGTCTTATATAAATATGTGGATAAGATTTAATCAAACAAAATAGTAACTGGTTAATTAGAACAGAGGATCTATTCCCATGCCTTTAGGCATGCAAAAGTGATCCTTGGTTTGGTTTTAATAATCATATCAAAATTTAAATCAAAAATAAAATGTTTAAGATTTTAAAATTTTAATAGGCTATAATAAAATTGATTAAAAATTAGATAAAATTAAAGAATTTAAAATATAATCGAAGGAGATAGTTCATACATAACGAATATTTTGAAATTTAATTAAAAAGAAGACTATTAAATAAAATTTTATTTATCTATTTTAGTTTATAAAAACTGATTAATTTATAAAAATTAATTGATTGATTGATTAATTAATTAATTAATCATTTTTAGTAAAAAAAGGTTATTAAAGTAAATTAAATTAAAAAATTAAAAACTTAACTGATCATAAAATTTTAATTATTCAATTTTGTAATCATTGCTTAAAACGACGTAGAGAAATAAGATTTTTTATATTAAATGAATTTTTGATAAGATATTACTTAGATCATAAATATCTAATTCTATTAGTTTTAAAATGTAGAATTTTGATTGTTAATAATAAAATTTATATATTTAGAAAGATTTATTGAAAAACAAATGAATTAAAATTAAGTAATATACTTGACATTGTAAACAATAGTAAAATCTCAATACAAATTAAACTTATGTTTTCAATATGGAGTTTGTAAAATTATAAGAATTTCAAACCTAGTAACTCAAGTATTAAAGATTTTTATAAATTTTTTATTTGTGAAACCAATAAGATAATTCATAATTATGTTTAGAAGAAGTAGAAAAATATAAATTGGTTATTAAATATTAAGGGATAAAATAGTCCCTAATTTTTAATTTTTTAACTTAATAATAAAATTTTTAGAATTTTAAAGTTAATTACTAAAATTTTAAAACTTGTATAAATTATGTTAAATATGATTTATATAAAATTTGAAATATTAGTTACTAAATTAATTTTTTAAAAAAATTAATATTAAATTCAAAAAACCAAAACTTTTGAAATTTTTATCTCAAGTATTATTACATTTTTAAAAAATTTAATATTCATAAATTAAGAATGCTTTAAAATATTAAATAAAAGGAAAAGTTCTTAATCAAAAAGATAATTCTTAGGTGTCATTCGCTACACGTGTCGGACAGAGATGAATTGTCACGTTGTTTGGGAATGGTACGCTGTACTGTTCAGACATGAGTCATAAAGACATCCTTAAGGATAAGCCTCGTATGGCATATCCGTAAATCCGTTGAAATCCAGCGCTAGATATGAAGAGGAGTATGTCCTAGAAATATTTAGTATTATTATAATATTAATTAGTGTAATGAGTCGCCGCACTAACTCCATTGATAAGCAGCAACAAGTAGAGCGAAAGGCATTTGCAGATTAGGTTTCACTCTCATTACGGCTAGGGTTTTTCTCTCCCTCTTCCTATCGTTCTCTCTCTAACCTTATAGGATTCACTGCTGTCTCCAGATCTGTACGCGCGCATCTGTGAAGCCATGGAGGTTTTATTAGGCTAAGTTTCGTTATATCGCCTTTCGAGGTTGAGTCGTTGAGGAAGTATAATCTAATCGGAAATGGCGACCAGGAATCCGTTCGATTTGTTGGGCGACGACGACTCAGAGGACCCGTCTCTGTTGATCGCTGCACAGCAGCAGAAGGTCGTTTCGGCTGCAACCGCTGTGCCTAAGAAAGCTGCTCCGTCGCAGCAGCAATCGAAGTCACAACCTCCAGCTGCCAAACCGCAGGCTAAGCTTCCGTCCAAGCCTATCCCTCCTGCTCTGGCTGGTTAGTTCTTGCTTTGTTTTAGAGAGTATTAATTTAGCAATTGTTGTGTAACTTTTTCTTTTTGGGTCTAAGTTAGTAAAGGTTTTGAGTGTGTGAATAGAGTGAGTGTGTTACTGTTTTTTTGCTGTACGTAGACGAACTACTTGCAAATTGGAACCATTGTTCTTTGTCTGTTTGGACCACTAACTTTTACTTAGTTCTGAGTAGCTTTGAATTAGAGCTCCATTGAACTAGTCTTGCTTATGGAATACAAAAGAATAGCAGTTACCTTAGATTAAAGAAGCCTTCTCTAATCCCTTTCTGAGGATCTTTTATTGCTTTTTCTTTTGCTGAACGCTGTGAAATCTATTCATATTGGATAACTTTTCCTTTATATCAATGCTGGTTAATTTTTATTCTCATGAAGCCATTTAAGCAAGTTTAAGATATAACCCTTATACGAAACCCTTTCCTATATAACCTCCATGCTTTTATCATTGTCTTTGTTTATCCATCTTATAATGGCTCCAGAAATCTCAATAGTACCAGCTAATTTTGATCTCTTTTCATCGGTATAGTCAGAGAGGCAAAGAATGATACTGGCCGTGGAGGGAGTCGGGGAGGTGGAAGTGGACGTGGTTATGGGCGTGGTCGTGGTCGTGGTGGGTATAGTCTTGACTTCAACAATGAGAATGCACTTAGCAATTCTGGGGCACCTGCTGGTCAAGGTGCTACTGAAGATGGAGATGGGCGGCCCTCTGGGAGGCGTAGCTATGTTGGGCATCGTTTTGGATACCGTGGTGGTCGTCGTGGAAGCTTCCATGATGATGAAGCTGCTGATGGAGACCGACGTCGCCGAGTTTTTGAGCGTCGTAGTGGGACGGGACACGGGTGGGATGTTTCTCACAGTCTATAAGTTTTGCCTTTGTTTGTATAGAAATTATTGTGTTATCTTCTTCCTTAATCATATATATCCGCCTTTGACATCTATCCCTTTGTTAATGCATCCAATCTTAAATTCATCTAATTGCAGAAATGAAATCAAGCGTGAAGGAGCTGGTCGAGGGAACTGGGGAACTCAGACTGATGAACTTGCTCAGTAAGCGCAAACTTATCACTGACTAATGCTTGCAATTGGTTATTGGAATATTTTCTTTGCTTTGCTCTTGAAATTTGTCACTGATTATGTTATGAACTAATTTCTATCTAAGAGTGACTGAGGAAGTTGCTAATGAGCCTGAGAAGAATTTGGAAGATGAGAAGCCTGCAGGAGAAGAAGAGGCCACAGATGCAAGTAAGGAGATCCTTGTCAATGAAACTGAAGAGAAGGAGCCTGAGGACAAGGTGAATGCCTTCACTTGCCAAAAATATATAGTGGTTTCTCATATGTTCGAATTTCATCTTATTGTTTGTTGTCGCCGTTTGTCTTTCTGAAGGTGAATCAACACAGTTTGGCTTTTCTTATAGATTAACCTTTGATTTTTTGTGGCAATGTGCAACTTCTTTTGTGTTTTTTGTAGGATATCACTTACTAGGCATGATTTAACAAACATCAATTGTTAATCAAAGTCTTTTAGCAATGATGAAGGAAATCGAGGGAACTTTGTGGATGGTACTAAGTATTCGATACGTTTCTGCTTGTAGTTATTGGTTTTCTTGTATTTCTGTTTGTAACCCACGGGGTGATCTAGATAGATGCATTGTACTACCGTCTTACAGTCTCATTTTAGACACTCAAGAGAATTCTAAAAATTATTTGAATTTTACATTCTCGAAGTATTTTTTTTCTTTCGCCAGGAATGTTCATGTGTTGGTCCAGTACAAAAGTAATCTTATTATACTTGTTTATTTCTTTAGGAGATGACACTTGAAGAGTATGAGAAGCTGCTTGAAGAGAAGAGGAAGGCTCTGCAGGCACTCAAGACTGAGGAAAGAAAGGTCGATACCAAAGAATTTGAGTCCATGAAGCAGCTTTCAAGCAAGAAGAGCTATGATGATGTTTTCATTAAACTGGTGAAGGTTTGTGGTCCTTCTGAAGTTAATTTCCTTATTAAACATGTTAAAACAATGTTTGTTACTATGTTTTCTTACTTACTCGTTGATGATTGAAGGGTTCTGATAAGGACAAGCAGAAAGAGGCCTCTGAGAAGGATGGGAAGGCTAAGAAGGTACCGTTATCAATCATTCTTTCCGACAATTTGACTGATTATCCACGGAAGAGTTTGTTTCCTTTGATGGTTAAATCCTGATTTTGTATCTTTATGGACTTCAGTCTTTCAGCATTAATGAATTTTTGAAGCCAGTTGAAGGGGAAAGATATTATAGCCCAGGTGGTCGTCGAGGGGGTGGTCGAGGGCGCGGAAGTGGTGGCCGAGGGTTTGGAGGCAGAGATGCAGCAAGCAATGTGTCAGCCCCTTCCATTGAAGATCCTGGTCAGTTCCCAACTTTGGGTGCAAAGTGAGATTCATTCACCAAAACCCCCCTCATCCAAACCCTTTCTTACTTACTTCCTCTCCGCTCTTGTGGTTTTGGATCCTTTTCCTTTATAACTTCTGTTTTGTTTGTGCGAATTTCATTTTTAAATAATTAAATGATAATATATATTAAACAATAATTGGCGATAAATTACTTGATACTTGAAATTTATCTATTGTAAGTAAGAATATAAATTATAAACAAAACCGAAGCCAATTAAAAATTGTAATATATACATGCTTATGTACACACATATTGTTGACGAATTTTAAAGTTTTTTTGAAGTAAGCCTTGCCCCGAACATCATGTTAATTCTATTCGAAGACGATGAATCTACTTTCAACAGTGAATTGATGGAATTTTGAGATATAATTAAGATTTTTTAAAAAACAACTACATTCGAGCTTAAGATGCACAATTAAATATTCAAAATTCAAAATTACGATTTTAATTGTCATTTTTAATTTTTCAAAATTAAAAAATTAAATTTAATCGCAATTTAAACTTCTTCAAGTCCAATCAAGCTTTGAACGGGATGAGTTCGAACACCGAATGGCCGTCCTTATGTGTTAGTGTTTTAGTATAGCATAGGTAGTTTAATTACTGTAAATAACAATTTTATATTAGTTAATAGCCAGATCAGGGTGGGCTTACCCAAATACGAGCCCGGGGGAGCTTTGATCTTAAAACGTATCTCCGAAAAATGCTAATTAAGAAAAACAAAGCCAAACGTAAGTTGTTCAGATTCATTTAAAAGAATGCTTGCTAATCGTACAAAACCATTCGCCACTTTGTACAATCCCCAAGTTCTTCAAATTGAAATTAAATATGGCAGATATAAGGATAAGATTGGATTGGTTCTCTTTCAAATAAATTACTAACACACAAGCCACATAGAGCACTCACCCACCTTCTACTCACTTTGTCTTAAGAAGAGCAGCATCCACTCTTCTGTGCCACAGGCTGTCCTTTGATTTGGACCGTCGGAGGTCTCGCACTGTTCAAAGATGGCTGACTCGCCATTCTGCATCAATAGCAAAAGCTTCTGAGATACTTTAGAGAGAGAAGATTTGTGAACAATACCAACTTTCTTACTGTTGCGAAACTTTTTTTTTAATGTTATTATGAAGCATCTGGCACATTAAATGGATTTGAATGTATATCAAAGAATTATATATTATTTATTATTCTAATTCTAATTCTAATTATATATTATTATAACTATATACCCTAATTATAATATCTTTTAACTAAATAGATTCTATTTTTTCATATAATAAAAATCAATATGCAATTCCCAAAAATTGTTTTCTCTACGAACAAAGAAAAAACATCTAAGAGAAACACTTTTCCAAATAGAAGAATTTTCCGTATATCCATATTGAATTTGATATCTTATATTTTAATAGATTTCTTTAGAATATAAAAAATTCTAAAAATAGAAAAACTTCCCGGAGTACGGGACCTGTACTCTGTCAATATAAGAAAGAATCGTACCTATCCTTGATCGCAGAGGCCATAGCCATGAAAGCTTGTTCTACATTGGTAGCGTCTTTAGCACTAGTTTCCATGAACGGAATGCCTATTTCATCTGCAAATGCCTAAAAGGGAAAACAAGGATAACAACTATGAGAGCAGGAAACTTTTCCACCAACATCGCACTTGCAACAAATAGTTGTGCAATTAGGACTATACCTTTCCTGCTTCATATGATACAACTTTATTCGCAGTGAGATCAGACTTGTTACCAACCAAAAGTTTGTTGACATTTTCAGTAGCATATCGATCAATTTCACTCAGCCATTGCTTGACATTATTGAAACTTTCTTGGTCTGTCACGTCGTAAACAATCTACAACAGAAAGGGATAAGTTATCAAGATGATACACTGGGTAATTATAAACAGAAATCAAAAGAATATTAGATCACTTACTATGATACCGTGTGCTCCACGATAGTAGCTGCTGGTGATTGTCCTAAACCGTTCTTGCCCGGCAGTGTCCCACTGCAAAGAAACCAAAATGGAAGCTAAGAACTGATTCAAGATGGTTGAGACAAAGATATCGTGGCAACTACACTGCAAATTCTCAAAAAGAAGGTATAGAATACATACAATTTGAAGTTTAATGGTCTTTCCATCTTGCTCCACAGTACGTATTTTCTACCAAAAAGAGAAAATAAAGAAATAAGAAATAACACAATCTAGAACTGGGAACCAATGCTGGGAAAACAATAAGAAAGCACAATTTCTAGAAAGAGAACCACAATCGATTACTTACAAAGTCAACACCTATCGTGCTTATGTAACTATCTATATATGAGTCATCCTGCATTAAAGACAATAATTAGTCAAAAATAAAGAATAAAAATTAGCAGGAGAGCTAAACATACATGTTGCCTCTGCAGACAAATAAACATGTGCACTCATACCTCATCACATTTTTAAAGTCATTCAATTTCCTTATGAGCAGTTGCTGCTCTAAACAGTCACATATACCTAGCACCAAATGTGCCTCGAATGAATATTAATTTTTAGAAAACATTAACGTTTAGGGAGCAAGATACAACCTAGTTCTATAAGCTTTGCAATAAGGAATAAGACCTTGACGCGTCAGTTTGCGGGGAAAAAAAACTTAAAATGCGTTGTCCAAGTAAACAAAGTATAGAGACTATGTTCAAATATAGTTGATAGCGACCAAGCTATTCATTTTCTTGTTCACCAAAAATTATGAATACCATAGCTAAGCACCAGCACTGATTTTATCAGTCATATAGGGCACTGCTTATGCTATGCAATAGAAATTTTCAGAAATTTCAACCAAATATTTCAAATTTGTTTATTGGCATTAAAGAGTTACAAACTAGTCAATTTGTTTTCGGATAAGATAAGTGTTATTGGGTGGCAAAGTCCTGTAATAGAATTTGAAATACATTATTGAAAACGATTACCCATAATAGTAGTCAATAAGGGATCACCAGTTCACTACAGTCAATCACTGAAAAGCAATGATCATCAATAAATATCACGCTAATAGATTCTCATGCAGCTAACTACCAACAAGGATGCTTATGGACCTTTCACTCGTAATCCAATTTATAACTTAGAAAATCACTCAATAACAATGTATGCTAGGATCATACAGCAAATCTGAGAAGCAGGCAGGACTTGCCAACACCAGAATCTCCAATCAGAAGAAGCTTGAACAAATAGTCACTGCAAAACAGAGCAACCATAAATCAATCAATACGCACATTATGCTCTGAACTTTGAAGTATAACCAAACAAAAAACATGTCCCAAGGGATAATCAAAACAGTAAGCAGAAAATATGAAATATCAGCCATCCAACAACACATTTTTCTCTTTAACAGTCGATTTCCTTCTTACCTCATCATCCTCGGCCTTTTTTATTACAGTAATTGTCAAAATCCCAGTTAAACTGAAATCCACAGCTCGAGAAAACGATAGATCGTGAATAAATCGGTGTCACCAGTTGACCATGAACAGTTTTCCACGATAGGCGATTATAATTAGGCAATAAATGCGACTAGGAATAAATGAATTATAATGGATCTAAAATCGATCAAACGGATCTAGAAGATAACTCCTAATTCTATGGTTTACGAACCAAATCAGGTTATTAAGTACCAGATTAATCGCAACGACCTCGTAACTTGGCGAACAAAACCCTAGCTACGGTATGAGCATAAAACTATATACACATATAACGAATAAAATCTTATTCAAAGCGGTTAACAGGAATCGGAGACTTACTATTCGGTAGTCATGGTAGTGATATCTAGGTACTTCGTGTCGGTGCCGGAGTGCGTCTCTCTCCGGCGATATTAGGACCGGTAAATCCCCCAAATTTTCGCGCAACGCGAGAACAGAGATGACGAACCGCAAATGATGTATGAAATGAAGAAGTAAACGGTAAGACGACGACAAAAACGAATATAAATGATGCCTCAAAATTAAAGCTAAAAATCTCCAGCCGTTGGATTAATGTCTTGTGAGTGATCAAGGAGGACACGTTAGAGTCACTCGGTTTGAGTGGTCTTGGCGGTGAGAATCACTTGGGGCCTTGTAAAGTTGAAGGTCCTCGAATTAATAGAGAGATTTAAATATAAAAAGGATTAAGCAATTGTTGCTTAAAACGACATCATTTTAGACTGTGGGCTTGGGGATAAGGTCCGGGTCCGGGTCCGGGTCCGGGCAACTAGTATTCATTCTACACAATTAATGTACTCATACGTCGCCGTTGCATTGACCCTACAAAGTACACATACATTTTAGTAAAATACGCAAGTGATGCTCACGTACCGAAACAGGCAATTTAAGAGAACGGTGATCCCATTTCCTTAATAAAGAAGTTGCCAGCTCTCGAAATGTTGTCCGGGTACAACTCATTAATAACGCTGCGCCGCCGTCGCCGCCTCCCCATGTGCTAAACTCAGCTCAACTTGCTCAGCCCCCTTCTGCTCCTAGTCCTACGTATAATAATAATCATAATAATACATTGCTTAACTCAGTATTACGTACAAGTTGGTGCTCAACTTGCTCAGCACCTTACGCTTTCTTTTTCTTGTCGATGCATTGAACCAACCTGCTGGATCGATCGTCTTACGCCTTTCCCTTTTTTGTTTTCTTTTTCCGTGTTCTTCTTCTCTCCATCAACTTGCTTGTCTTCTTCTTCTTCTTCTTTCCTCAACATTGGACTTTACTACAAAAAAGGCCAGAGGCTTATGCACTATCACGTAACATCTGCTCCTTCCCTTCATAGCTGGCCAAACGTCAGAGTAAAAAGTTGCATATTGTATCAAACTTTGAATAAATGCACCAAACAAAAACGTCAGTCTTAGAGAATCCAAGATACTGATTTAATATCACCTCATCTTCCTCTTTAATTACACCGGAAAATCAGAAATATCTTTCGAAAGTTTGTCACCAAGTGCACGTGCGAGAGAGCATCATACGAAAGTAACCTGCAAGTTTCAGAACTTCTTTCCCTGTAAATTAATGTAAAACAAACAAACAAAGTTACCCTTTTCTAATCTATACGATGTTTCTGTCCTCGCAGGTGGTAGATATGGTCGTCTCTCAGCCCTTCGTGTCTATATAAAGAGTAGAGCTCTTCGATTTTGCTCACTCTTATGTTTTCCCCTCTGTTGGTTTTGAGTTCTTGTCAATGGCTCTAGCTTCTTTTCTTGAAACAATAGTATGATTAATCAGTATCCATTCCTCGTCAAAGAGCAAAACACTTCAAGCTTTTCTGATGTTGTCCCTTGTTCAATGTCTCTGTGCTCTATGCTCTTTTCTCTCTACTGATGGCGTGCATGTCAGGTAAGTTATAGGCCCGCTCAAAGAACTTCCACCAAGCTGCATGGTCATACTCCACTAAGCTCGCTATATATGTATAAAGATAAAGAATTGTTCCTTACACGAAATGACTTGTTTTTTACCCTATCTAGCCTGCTCTAGGTTTACAGGACATTGTTGCAGAAGAGTGTGAGAAGATACATATTTCTGGTGTATATACTCACTCTTGAGCTTGAACATATCTAGATAATAGAGATTAAACTTTTAGTCCATTAACTTCCCCCTTTCTAAGATAAATTAACAAGAGGGATGTTCTACAGTGTTGATTTTTACATAATAATCGGCTTTGATTTGAGCCCTTGAAAAATTTATTTGTCCTTAATTCTATTTTTCTCATTAAAATAACTTGGAATTTATCAATAAGTGATTTTAAAAGAAAATTAGTCACTTTAATGATCCAATGCTTTGGAAGAATGCATTTTTACTTTGAACAATTCAAAGATTTCTTATAAATTAATGTTTTACTTTATTAACCAGTTAATTTTTTCTTGGTGGAATAGGGGGCATAGGGTCAAAAGGTTTTGTGTTCGAATCTTCCTATTTACACTCTCTCGATCGAGTCTGTCGTACAGGGTTTGTCTAGTATGGAGTATCCGATTGACGTGATTTGCAAGCTATTGCATCAATTCGAAGATTTACCCAATGCACATCCAAAAGATAGCAGCTGCGAGTTCCTCTGTGTTAAAATAATAATAACAATAATAATAACTAGTAATTATTTTTAGAGAATTTGATGTATTAGATCATTTATAATTATAAATTAGTTATGAATAAAACTATGTATTTTTCTATCTTTTCATATTGCGTTTCAGTAAAATTATTACTAAATGTTATTAATTTTATTTCATATAAAATTTAAATTATTTACACTCTCAAATTTTTATTTAATATGTATTTAAAGAATAAAGTTTTTAATTAAAAATAAAAATAAAAATAATGCTAAAAAAGTATGACCATTGTATTTGCCTTTTAGAGGGTGGTGAACCGAACAGAAGATTATGATTTATGTCATAAGTTATAACCTATACTGATAATTAGATAATTATGGATTAACAAAGGTTGTTTATTTGAAGTTTAAGTACGGCCAAGGCTAATTATTACACGTCATCAAAGTACGTCAGCTAACAAAGCCACGTGTTAATTTTCCAGTGGGTTAGATGCTTTTCTGTCCCAAACAAGTGTCCTTGTGATCCCATGTGTAGCATGCAGTGATCAGAATTCCGACACGTGGCATGACACTTCTGTCGTTCTCCGGGTTTCTGAGAATGAGAATCGGATAAGTCCAGAGTAATGCTATGCTACATTAGGCTCCACCGTACCAGCTATGATAATATGTGCAGTGAATCGATCCGACTTTTCCCAGATTTTTAGTAAAATTAGTCGTTTCTTTGGCCAATCGCTTAAAAGAGAACACGTTGAAGCGGTGCGAGTAAATGTATATAATAACACAAAGAAATGAATATGGTCCGTTGATAAGATCCGTTCGATCGGCCCGGTGAATATCAACCGTTAGATTAGTATCCGAAGAAGAACATAAGCTTCCCTGCACAAAATACCCTTTTTCAACCTAGAAATCGATTACTCCAGTAGACTGTCGTAGGGCCGACAAGGAGAGAAACGGAGATACGGTGGCGTGATGTACAAGCGACCGTAGCGGAGTGTTGTATCGAAGTATCTGTAAGTTAAATTACTTTCGTCTTCAAAACCTGTGAAGAGATTAGTCAAATTATGTTTTTTTTTCTCAAAATCGAATGGTGAATTGCCGTTGGTTGTTATGCAATCGGTTGTATATGATTAATTAGTGGAAGCCGAGTTCGCGCCAGTCAGTTTCAGATGATTCTCCTGTGCGTTGATCAAGTTTCACCTAGTGTTTGTTCTATTGAAAACGGTTTGACCAAAGTATGCCAATCGGGCGGGCAGAATCAAATCTTGATAAATTAACTTCGATTTCCAGATGCTTAATGTAAATTTGGAAGGTTTTGGAGATTACTACTCACGTATAGTAATCGTTGAACAAACATAAGAACTAGAGGAAAATTTACCATGATTAACTTATTGAAACCTGAAGGTTTTCCAGGATCCTGACGACCCAAGTTCCATCTTTTCACGGGTCTTTCTTCAATTTATCGATGAACCTTCCTTTTAAAGCATCTCTGCTCGATATAAAATCAAGAAAGTCCGTGAAACTGAACTCTTTATAGCCTGCAGGGTTTTGTTCATTGAGAAGTTGTGGTGCTGGCCCCATTTTCTTGTTTAAAGCTAGGCTGTGAAGACTTGCTATGGACAGTCGCTTCGTGTCAGAACTAACAATCACTCTGTGAAGGACACTCTTATAATGGCCATTGCTCATGACTTCTAACTGATCTCCCAACAGAACTATTAGAGCCCCTTCAACAAGTGGAACTGGTACCCAATTCTCGTTGGAGTCCAGGAGCTGTAGCCCGGAACAGCTCTGATGTAAGATGGTCAATGATCCATAGTCTGAGTGTGCTGGTATTCCCAATGTGAGCTCTGGTTCGGGACATGCAGGGTAGCAGTTCACAGTCATGACTTGTGAGCCATTGTCAATGTCATCTACCATGTAGTTTGAGTTCAGGCCTAAGCTTTGTAGAACAAGTTCCATTAGTTGTTTCTGTAGATGTTCCACTTCAGTTGCATACTTACCCATCTTGTCTCTGTGTTAGAAACACGATAGGTAAGATGTTACTTGTGATTAGAGAAAGGTGATAGTAGAACACGACCCTATACTACACATTACATAGTTAGAAGTTGTGTTATCTTTTTCGTGCATTGGTTAACTTACTTGTAACTTGCAGGATGTGAAGGCCAAAGGTGGATCCATTTTGAGATGGGATGAGAGTAATGTTTGATGAAGTCTCTCCAGAAATGAACTTTATCGGTTGCATGATTTAAGCTAGTGCCATACCTTACAGGCTCATGAACATTCTCTGACATTAGAATCATTTTCTCTTCGACAGGTAAGTCGAAGAAGTCAGTTGCAGCCTCCATAGCATCCCTCATTGTGCACTGAAGAATTCCATGATTAATCACCTGATCATAATGTAAGTTCTTAGCAAAGTGGTAAACTTATACATTTGGTGAAAAAAAACAAAGCGTTATGTTTCGTGCAAATTGATGATGGTATATATCTTATATCTAAAAACTATGTTAAGATAATAAGATATAATGTAATACGTTTCTATTATTTGGTATGTAATAGGTACACGCATTACGATATGCACATGCCATGCATATCATACCTGAAAGAATCCAAATTCCTTGCAAGCTCTTTGTATGTCATTTATAGTTTCTGATCTTGGTGAAGAACTAGAAGGGTGTTTCAGAGAATAAAGGTCTACGATTGGAAGGTTTATGGAGAGGTGAAGAGAAGGGTTTGGACGTTCTGATAGAGGAAGAACGTAACGTTGAGGCACCTGAGGATTACCCAACTCAGTTAGTGTCATTGCACTGGTAAAACCATATGAGCTTTCTGATACTTTCTCTGCTTCCATTGAAGCTTGATCAATCGTCTGTTCTTTACTTTCTTCACTTTGAGTCTATGATCACTACTCTCCATAACTTACTTGAAACTTGCCCTATTTATAAGTTACAATCACGCAGAACTGGCTGGTTACAGGGGGTATTAGACATGTTCTATATTCATATGTTTCCTCCTTGTACAGTTACAATGAATGGAAAAATATCTTACAGATCCAGATTTTTGTTCATTAATGAATAAATGTGCGTGCAGATGAAAGTCGAAGAAATGGAGCCGGTGGTCCCTAACAACTTACGCCCGCTTTTTGTAAGATTCCTGAACTAGTGGAGCTAAAGTTCAAGGTTACTTGGGACCAACATCCTGAGATTGTGGAACTGTACTGGTACGTAAAAACATGGCCTGTTTAGGTTGGATGGGTATATGGACTTTACGTCGGCGCGTGGAAAATGGAGATCGAATTGGCATTTCACGTCAGACATTGCGTGTGCCCGCATCGATTCAATCTATTTCAGAGAGCGAGAAGAGAGGGTGAAATTGAAATTTCTCTAATTTCTTTTGTTTTTTTTGTACAAAAATCGGAAAACTAAGCTAAATCACTGGTCGGCGACATAAGGTCCCTTCTAGATTATGATAAAGGAGATCGGTAAGCAGACTCGGAGGCTCCGGGATGAAATACAGGCTTGGACCTGAGTAGCCAACCAGAGTTGCCATGCGGTCGACACACTGGTTTCTTTCGCGGTAGACATGCTGGATCTTCACCTCCCAGTTACGGTAGAGCAGCTCCCGAATACTTGCAATCAAAACGTTAGACTCAGTCAGAACTAGAGGGGAGGATGAAATAATAGTAATGACTTCGGTCGAGTTAACTTCGACTTCGATATAGCGGTGGCCCTGCTCCCAAGTGATATTAAGCCCCGAGTGAACACAGGCCCGGTCCTGAATTTTGTAGGTCCATCCTCAAAGAGGCATTTGTTACGCCATTGCCACAAGAACCAACAGGCAACTCCAAAGATCCTGGCCCAATCGATGTGGTTAGCGCGACCCCGTTGCTTAAGGTTCGTTAACAACCAACGCTCTTCCCCTTGGTGAAAGAAACCTGCACTCACCATTGTGGCAGAAATTGATACCAGAAGGTTTTCACTCTTTGGCAGTCTCGTAACACATGCATGATTGATTCCTCCTGTCCACAAACGTGACAATTGCTATCATCAGTGAAATGCCTGGCCACTCGGTGTTGGTTGGTGAGCAATTTAGACTTAGCCGCCAACCAGAGAAAAGTCTGAATGAGGTTATAAGCTGATGCTACGTTAAACCCCCATGGGAGGCAGGGCCCCAGACGACCGAATATTCCGCTCCATCTAAAGGGCTAGGGTGAATTTTCACAATATCCAGACAAACAGTATGAGGCAGATAGTGGTGGAACAAAGGCCGTTGCCACTCCCCATTCTCTAATTTCACGTGCTAGATCTTAATTGGATAATGTATGCTTTTGTCTTTTTGTAATAAAAATAATAGAAACCGGAAAGAGTGAAAAAGGTAGCCTTTGCCTTACCATTTCAAGATATTTGACCGCGAGACCGACATCATTTAGACTCGGTTTAGAGAGCGGATAATATGCTAAAACGATAAGTAATTATGTGTTTAGAATTGTTGTTTTAACAACTATTAAAAGGTAAAAAAAGATATTTGATAAGTGTGATTGTAGTTGTTGAAAAGAGATAAAATGATTAAAAAGTCTATTAATTTAATAAACTATTAATTGTTGTATAAATATTTAAAAATATATTATTAATCATATAAATTTAAAATTATAAATAATAAAATATTAAATTAAAATAAGAAAATATAAATAAAATAAATTTAGTAAATAAAATATTTCATAAAAAATATATTATTAGTCATATAAATTTAAAACTATAAATAATAAAATATCAAATTAAAATAAGAAAAATATAAATAAAATAAATTTGGTAAATAAAATATTTCGTAAAAAATATATATTATTAGTTGTATAAATTTAAATTATAAATAAGAAAATATTAGTTGAGGCCTAAGGGTATAATGGAAAATAATAATTATTAGAAGGTTATTAATGGAAAGTAAAATTTCTACTGTAGAAGTACTTTCTTACCGCAACTCTCTTTCTGCTTATCGATTTTTGTGGTAGCACCACACTTTCTTCCAACTTCTGGTTGTTAGCCCGTAGATTCAAACATGTGACTGCGTTTAAAAACTATAGTAGATAAGTACTTATCCTTACCGCAATGCATATCTAAACACAATCTTAGAGTCATTTAAATTTTATTACTTTAATTTATCATTTAATTTTAAATTATAAATGATTAAATAACTTATTTAAATTCCTAATTTACAAATTATATGTATATTCAATGGTTAACTCAATGATATTAAAAAGATAATGATTGAAATTTCACCATTACATAAAGAAAAAGAGACATTTTAAGTTGATTCTAATATTCTATTTTCCGTGTAATTGTGTCCCTTGTAACCTTGTTGCCAATATATGTTCTTTATTTTCAATCTTTTAAAAACCAAATCAGAAGATGAATCGGTAATACAAAAGATTAAATTGATATTAGATTGTCACAAAATCAGCTAAAAATTAAAAATTTTAAAATATAATTGAAAGAGATTATTTTTACTTGTCGACTAATTTAAAGTTTAACTGAAAAAATTTGTTAAATAAAAATTGATATTCTTAAAGATTTTATAAGATTCGTGTAGTACGTAATATAGACCTTATTACGTACACAGGTCATGAATGAAAGGGTTAAAAATGAAAGAATGCGGAATACCAGATTTCGGTTTCATTTCTGACTCTGATACCGTTTCCGAGATTCAAACAATCACGAATCTCCTGGGACCTTTATGGAAAGTGTTTCCCGACATGAGGTTATGTCTTTCTATAGTTTTTTCAAAACGTAAGTTATTTTAAGGGGTTAGAGATTCCTTATAGTTACGATTGATATGAGCAACTGCAGGAGACCTTAACCTATATATATAGCTTTCATATCGAGCTTCCCTATCATAAGGTCGATATAGATCAGGTCCATACTGAAAAGGGATCCATTTTCTACCCAAACTTCAACTCATTGATTTAGATCATTTATTGGACCACTTTATTAACTTTATCTGGATCAAATTACGTAATTTAGCCAATTATTTATTTAAAAGCCAAAATCACAATTAATAACTATCTACTTTATTAAAAAATGACAATAGGTCACAAATGTCTTACAATTCAAACATGCAATTTCATGTTATTCACTCTCCATATGATAAACGACAAACATATCCTTTTGGAAAGAAAAAAAAAGCCTCAATTCCACCGCATTGTACTTTTCTAATCTCCTATCATCAAATGGTGTACTAGGTTCAATGAAGACTTGGAGATAT
>JAOTAY010000004.1:764727-779997 GCA_025629805.1 Erythroxylum baracoense
TCCTAGATATTCTTCTAGATATCACTTCATTTTGGCCAAAACCCTAGAATATGGATGACCTTGAGGCTAATTAAGTGCTTTCAATTCTCATGAGTTGCAACTTAATTTCTCAACTAATGAATTATTTGATTTCTTTCATATAAAATTTATATTATTAGACGTCTGTAAATATTCTCTACATATGACTTTCATTAGTTCTCTTGTCCATATTTGGTTACACATTGGTTTGTGACCTTCCACTAACTATCCTTGCACTTGTATCCTATCAAATTAAATTATCTAAGCAGTTAAGTGTGGCAATTAAATAGCTACCATCTATGTTCCAATGGAGTGTTTAGAAGATATTTGGTAGAATTACTAGGTGAAGTGCATATAAGTTGTTTATTGGAATTCATTGAACAATTAGTTGAGAAATTAAGTTGCAACACATGTGAATTGAAAGCACTTAATTAGTCTCAAGGTCATCCATATTCTAGGGCTTTGGCCAAAATGAAAGTGATATCTAGATGAATATCTAGGAATATAATTGTTCAATGAATTTATTAATTATATAAATAAGACTATTTTAGTCTAAATGCAGAACCAACATATTTAGAAAAACTAATTTAAGGTATGATTATTAATAAATTAAATAAGATAAAATACATAAACTTGCTTTGTAGTTTAAAAAATCTATAAAAACTCTCTAATCTTTAAAATTAAGGAAAAGACTTAATTTTTGGTTTTCTAGAAAAATTCAATCTCATATACTTCGATTAAAAAATAACAATGGAACAAATGCAATATGAATATTTAGTGTGAACTAATCAAATATTATTAATATAATAATCCAACTCAATTCTTAAAGCCAACTTAAATCGATTAAAATTGAAAATAAATTATAATAAATTATTAAAAATTGAGCTAAATCGTCATATAAATATTTTTTGATTAGCCTAACGTGTGATATTCATACTACACATGTTTTTCATTATTTCAACCAAAATTAAGGATTAAAAAGTTTTTTATTTTAAAGAAGAGAGAAAGTTTATGTTTTTTCACCCAAATTAAATATCACAATCCCTAAGCTACATTTAAAGTAGAGGGGTTTTGTCCGGTGCAAAAGAAACTATGAATTTGGAAATATTTTTTTCTATAATTAAAGACTATATTAAGACTGCGTTTGGATCTATGATGTGGTGTGGTGGGGATAAATACTTATCTACCGTAGTTTTCAAATACAATCAAATGTTTGGATTTGCAGACGAACAACTGGAGGTTGGAGGAAAGTGCGATGCCACTACAGAAATCGATAAGTAGAAAGAGGGTTGCGACAGGAAAGTGCTTCTGCGATAAAAATTCTACTTTCTATTAATAACATTATGATAATTATTATTTTCCATTATAACCTCAACAATTAATTATTCTTATTTATAATTTGAATTTATGTAACTGATAATATATTTTTTATGAAATATTTTATTTGTTAAATTTATTTTATTTATATTTTTCTTATTTTAATTTAATATTTTATTATTTATATTTTTAAATTTATATGACAAATAATATATTTTTATGAAATATTTTATTTACTAAATTTATTTTATTTTATTTTAATTTAATATTTTATTATTTACAATTTTAAATTTATATGACTAATAATATATTTTTAATTATTTATACAACAATTAATAGTTTATTAAATCAATGAACTTTTTAATCATTTTATCTATTTTCAGCAACCACAATCGTACTTATCAAATACCTATTTTCACATTTCAGCATCTACCAAAATAATAATCCCAAACACATAAGTATTTATTGAAAATAAGTATTTATCATTTAAGCATGTTGATTTCAGAAGGTTATCAACCGTCGTCACTCCTACAAACCAAACCTAAATATTTAGAAGAATCCAATCCAATACAATACAATTATTAAACTTTGCAGCTGGCACCAACACCAGAGATGCCACTTTTCAAATGGTAATTGGACGAAAGTTAGTACAGGACCAGGTTGCTTTCCGATGTACGTACATAGAATACCACCCAGGAACATTGGTCTTGGCAATAAATAGGTTGTACGCTGAATTGGATTATTTCTAGTGTTAGTTTCTCGATAGGCACGACATGGATGCCATATCTGTACTAATATTTGACATAATCTATGCCGCCACCAAGTTTAAGTATCTTTTGATTCCCAAAGCGTTGAACTGTCCAGGAGATGTCCCATTTCTTAGTTTAATCTACATAGGTTCGGTTTGATTCGATTTAGTTTAACAAATTTTTTTATTATTAATTAATTGACTAATTTTTATAAATTAATCAATTAATTATATTATTGTAAAGTTGTTAGCTAACAATTGTCCAATAAGTTCAAATTATTTCGTCAAGAATGTAAAGATAACATAATTAAAATTAATTATATAAAAATATTTTTATGTATTTAATTTGAATTTTAATCTTATTATTATTCTTATAAAAATTCTTGAGTTTAAAATTTTTGAAACATTTTAAAGATTTAAATTAGTTGACTTATTATTTTCGATTAGCACTGAAATTTGAGATCAGATTTTTTGTTTCGGTTATAATGTTCTTATTATGTTTCATTAAATCTCATCCATATATTTACGTAGGATTTATATAAATGTATGAATTAAATCTAATAGAATAAAGTTGAAACATAATAATTGGAACGGAGAATTTGATGGGCTAAAGTCCTTATGATGGATGCTAGGGATCAAATCTTCTGTCTCGATTATAATGTTCAAATCATATTTTATTAAATCTTATTTATATATTTATGTAAATTTTATATAAATGTATGGATAAAATTTAATAAAATATGATTAAAGCAGACTAAACGAAACATAAGATTTAACAGGAAGATTGTGGTGAACTTTTCGCTAGGTATCCTTCGCACGTACCAATGTGGGTACCAATGGCCAAGCTAAAAGGTGCTTTATTTGGCTAGTCACAGTCATTTCCCAATTAGAGACGCTACAGACATAGAACAGCCAGCAAGATGTTCCCGTCCGCAACGTCTTTGTCTTGCCAAATCTCATGTATACAAAATTTATAGCTTGTTCTTTAAAATGTATATTAACAGATTACTACGCATAATGAAGAAGTTGTTCGGTGCATCGTCTAAAAGAAAATGACTATAAAATTCACACTACGTATTTTAATTACAAGATAAATTATATTTTATTTCTAAAAATTTCCCTAATTATATAATACTAATAAATTAAAATACATATCTAATTAAGATCTTATACCTTTTTTATAAATTACAACAACAACAAAAATCTTGTTGAAATGTAAAATTTTAAAAGGTTCAGTAATACGCAATTTTTCAATATTATGAATTAAGACATTATATTATAATAATGTTTCTAACTGGGCTTAAATAAATTGAAAAAAGGTTAATAGTTTAGCAAACTTTTCAATTTTACGTGGTCGTCTTTGACACAAATAAAATCAAAACCAATTAAAAATAAAATAACAAATGACATCAAAAATTTGATAATGCAGTTCGACACTCCTTGCCTACGTTTGCGGGGCCCTTATCCAGATTAATTCTTTCACCAAAGTACAATAGATTTACCTAAGGCTTTACTGAGTCGATGCTACTCGACCCTTGACACTATTTCTCAACCTCATTTACCGTGAAATATCTTCACTCCCAATAACACGACCGACTCGTGTTAACTTTGTCAGAAGATTTTTTTATACTACTCTTAATGAAAGACAATTAATAAAAATAACTCAAGTGATTAATCAACTAATAAAAGAATAACAATACACCTGAGATAAAAGAACCTTTCCTATGTTCAGCTTCTCGAAATATATCTAAATAATTATCCACCAGTTGGACTAATCTATGTCAGCTTTAGAATCAAACCACAGCTGCTCAATTAATAATCGACACACAGCAGAACGTACACACAGTGCCCAAATACCTCTCAGTCGAAAGCCACTTCACTGAATGAAGATTCAACGTAAGTGACTTCCAAAGTAATTAATGAAGGATCGTGAATCTACCAAGGTTGAAATCACACACACGCACATGCACACGCATAAAGAAAAACATTTCCAACCGTGTGTTACTCCAACGATTCAATACTAAAAACATGAACCCCACATAATCGCGCACATCACTCAAAGCATTCACGCTGCACTAAATACATCGACCATAGGTTCACAACCAAAACGCCACCCACATCGTATTTTTGAGAAAAACCACTTAAGCTACATTAAAACTTCTAATAATACCCTTCAGCTGCCACATTTATGTAATGCATCACAAGTTTTCACTAAATCCACATCTATGTAAGATAGGACTTTATACTATCTAGAATATTATCCAACTAGTTCTTTTGAATCTAAGATAATAACAAATCTGATAAGTCTAATTTATAAAAATATTTCAAAATAAAATAAGTAGATATATACAACATATATCTAACATAAAGTAATAAAATTATAAATTAAGAATTTAGAGTTATTATTATTCAAATACTCATTATTAAAATATTAAATATACAATATTATGTTTTCATTGTTCACGGTCTAACTTTTACACATGCACACGTTGACGTATTAATCACTCATAAAGACTAGTTACTCTATAAAGTATAAACAACTAAGAAAAGCTATCTGATTTTGCCATAATATGTTTAGGCCAAGCCACGTGTAGCGATGAATAAAAAGGAAAAGCATAAGGACTTTATGAGCAATGTATTTATTATATTAAAGCAGTCAACTTTGTTGAAAAAGAGAGACCCATGCGCGTGGATCGTGCCCTAATTTGGAGGTATTTATCATGGGCGGGCAAGTACCAAAGATGCTATCGTGGGACCTCATCGTTTAAATGAACTCATACCCATCATGTCCATGGGCCACGTCTCGCAACAACCCATGTGAACTTTTGCCCTTTTACGCAAGGTCAAATTCGTCATATCTCATTTTATATATTGTTTTTTACAAATTATAAATAAAATGAACGAATTTAAAATATGATTGAAATAGATTATTCTTAAACATTCTAAAGTTTAATTGGAAAACAGATTATTAAGTAAATATTAATTGATTTATCTTAGTTTATAAAAAATTATTAATTTTTTAAAAAGATCGATTAATTGATAAAATTATCATCTTTTAATGATAAGAATTATTAAAGTAAATCGAACCAGAAAGTTAAAAACCGAATCAAAAAATTAGAAGGTTCAAAGTTTTTACGGTTGAACTGATCAAAAATATTGGATTTTTTAATCATTAATTTTATATTCAATTAAAATATAATTAACTATGATGATTTATCAAATATATTTATATAAAGAACTATTAAAATATGAAATTTACGAAAATTTAAGCGTTGGTCAGATCTTTTCCCTCAAAGGCTATGTTTAGTTGGATGTAAAGTTTTTAATAGAATGAAACGTAAATAGAAGTAATATTAGAAAATTGTTATTTGGGAGAAATTGAAGAGTTCATAATATAATATAGTGAAATGTTGTTTAGAATAAGAGTTTATAATGTAATATAGTAAAAAGTTATTTATCATTTTACATTTGATCTTAAACTCTTCAAATCGAAAGTTTCTTATTTTTACTGTTCAGGATGTAATAAGATGTAATATAAAACCTTCCTTTCTCTTTCATTCTATCCTATTTCATTTCATTATAAACCTTCTTCTCAAACCATGAAATAATATTATATTCTGTTTCATTTTAATAATAAATCCATACCCAAACATGATATAAGTTCATATCTAAATTCCTAATGGGCTCAATTTCTGTAATTATGACAAATTTAAGGGTTTTAATTTTAAGCACACATTAAAAATAATTAAAACAAAGACAAAGAAAATAACATAAAAATAAAATAAAGATAAAAATAAATATCACCTAATAATTAGGCATAAAACGCCAATTTATCGTTGTGATTAACGATCCTCTCTGTCTCTAAAATATCGAGTGTTCCTGTCCCAAACAAACGCCTCCCAAACTTCCGCTGGCTAAGAAGAGAGAGAAGCGCAGAGAGATGGAGAGATAGAGAGAGCGAGAGAGAGGGCGAGCACTCTCTCTAACTTTCAATGGGCTGATTCTAGCGAATCTTGAAACCACGAGTTTTCTTGGAAAATTCTTCGAAACTTTCTTGCATTTTCTTTTCTGTTTAAAGATTCTCTTCAGTTCTTTTCAAGGATCACTTGCTTTTTGTTTTGTTTTTTCTTGAACGCGTTTGGTTCCGTTAATAGAGTAACTGAACTAGGTTCTTTTCTGGAGCGAAGAGCTAGAACCTCTCGTTCTCTGTTCCTTCGCAGGAGTGCAAGTTCCGAATCAGTTATTGCTGGTTCCGATCCCGTTCTGGTGCAGATTTTTTCCGCATTTTGAGAAAAGTTTCGTGTCGGTTCTGTGATTTGGTTGTTAGTTCATGTTCGTTTCGAGTAGTGAATTGTTTAGTTAGAATTGGTTATTTGTTTTTGTTGTGAAATGCTGAAGTGAATTTAAAGGATAGAGATATAAAGAGTGAGTGTTGTGAGAGAAGAGTAAAAATGGATGATAGAGGAGGTTCATTTGTCGCTGTCAGGCGAATATCTCAAGGACTTGACCGAGGCAACAGTGCTTGCCATTCAACTTCTGGTAATTTTGTTCACTACCTTATTTTTTCTTTTTATTCTTTTTTGCTTTTTTGAATTTAGCTATTTTAAATTTTAAACTCTGTACGAATCTACTTTTCTCAGTTTGGAATCTCTCTTTCTCTTCTGTAGATAGAACTTACACTTAGGTTTTAGTTTCTTCTTTTTTTTTTCTTTGGGAATTTCTGATCTGCAGTTTATGATTAAGTTACTTATGATTAGGTTTGAGTACTATCAAAACACTCGCTAGCTTCATGTTTGCTGATTTACAGAATTGTTTTGGTAGGTGGCCTTATTTTAAATATCGATACATTTTTTATTGATCTCCGCCCTTCGATTTCGGATCGTAACTGAATATTATTAGGATGTTTTCCAACCTGATAATTTGGAACCGCCACAAGCACGTTTTGGTAGGTTGCACAGCCTTTTGAAAAACTTTTGGATTAAAGTTATCATTTTCTATGCGCAATGTCCATGGTTTGTGCATAATCTCTTTCCACCTTTTCTATTCGAAATTTTTATGCCTGTACCTGAATAATAGCATGTTTGGCCGTTGAAATTGCGCCATTAACAGACAGGTTATCTTGGTACAGCCGAGGTTGTGGCAGGATCAGCAGCATGGCTTGGGCGTGGTCTCTCTTGTGTTTGTGCGCAGAGAAGAGAGAGTGATGCCCGTCCCTCCTTTGATTTGACACCTGCCCAGGTTTTCTTCTTTCTCTGAACTATTTATTTTGTCTCTGTTTCATTTAAGTGCCATTATTAATGGGCAAAGAAGCTAGTGAGAGATTCTCTTTTAAGCTTGATTACAATATCTTGAACAATTGTTTTCTTGCATTAATTTGAATTCATCGTTTGAATTGAGTAGATGTTAAGGATCACAAGCATCAGAATACAGATGTGTTATCACGATTATGAAGACTTGTATTACGCTATGATTGTTCAAGATCTCAAAACCATATTACTTCTTAATCTGTTCTATGCTGCTTCGTTAATTTTCAGGAGGAATGCTTGCAGCGATTACAAAGCAGGATAGATGTTTCCTATGACAGTTCAATCCTTGAGCACCAGGTACATGCCTATTCCAGTCCAGAACTTAGAGCAAAATTGTTTGTCTACTATTTATTTTTCGTGGTTTGAGGCCAGAACTTTTATAAGTCACATGATCATAATTTGGGAGGTTTGTTGTTAATTCTCATATGTTATTGCCTCAATCCAGGAAGCTTTGAAAGCTTTGTGGAATGCTGCCTTTCCGGGAGAAGAACTTCATGGTTTGATATCTGAGCAGTGGAAGGAAATGGGGTGGCAAGGAAAAGATCCATCAACAGATTTTAGGTAATCTGAAAATTCATCTTGGTTACTGGCTTATTTCATTCTCCCTTTTCTCTTTCGCCCTTTGTTGCTGATGCGAAGTTGATGATACTTGATTTTTTGTTAACAGGGGTGGTGGTTTTATATCATTGGAGAACTTGTTGTTCTTTGCTAAGAATTTCCCGGTATGCCTTCTTATACTTCCTTTGTTCAAAATTCTTGTGCTTTTAGAGCTTTCATTAGTCTTCTTGAAGTTTAATTGGAGCTTAGGCTCTTATGCATATTTTCCCCTCTTAATAATCAAATGTTCTTAAATCAGTTTCTGGACTATGCTCTCAATTCTTCACGTTTTAGTAATTTTGTAGGTCCTCTAATTGTCGATCAACAACAAAGGTGGAAAGAAAAAAGGCAAATGAATTATAAATTGGATCTCCAATTTCGAGACATTTTTTACATGGCTTAGTTCAGTTAGTGCAAAATTTCAGTGGCGCTTGTTCTAATGAAGATGGGTGTCCTAAATATATGGAATATGATGCGAATCTAGTGGTTGTCTATTGTTGCATCTTAATGTGCTTGAATCGTTGCTCTTCATTTTAATTTGAACAGCGGTAGCCCACTGCATAGATTCTATAATTTTTAGCCCTCTATGTAAGGCTTCATAAGTGTGCCATTTTCTGAACCAGTTAAGAGCAGCTTATATCTTACTTTCCAATGCAGACTTCCTTCCAGGATCTTCTTCAAAAACGAGAGGGTGATCGATCAGTCTGGGAATATCCCTTTGCAGTCGCGGGTGTGAATATCACATTCATGCTCATTCAGATGCTTGATCTTGAAGCAGGTCATTTTCTGAATCAGCTGGAATTCTTTGATTCTCTCCAGTTGTAGACATCATCTTGAGTGTTCTAACGCCTAAACTTCCTTTTGGTTAATATATCATACCAATGCTCGCTTTTCAAACTATCCATTTGCCTTGTCTTTAATGGATGTTGTGTTACCGTGGGAACATCATGGGTGTTATTTTATGCTATCTAATGTCGTGTTTAAGCAATCAGGAATTGAAAGTTGATCTTTCTGGAGATTGATTTGTGTGCTTCAATTTTGCAGTCAAACCACGTACAATGGTAGGAGCAATTTTCTTGAAATTTCTAACAGGTAATGTTGACAATATCAGTGCGCTCACTTGGGCTAAGAAAATTGATAGCTCAAATGTATTTTGCTTTTAACTTCTCAGAGAATGAATCAGCATTTGACCTTCTCTATTGCATCACTTTCAAGCTGATGGACCAGCAATGGCTTACAATGCGTGCTTCGTATATGGACTTTAATGTACGTTTTCATCTCCCTTCAAAGTTTCCCTTTAGATTAAATGAAAAAGGCTTCCTTGCAGCACGAACAGTTACCGTTCTTATTTTGTTTTACAATTTGATAACTAGATATTCATGGGTATAAGATTGTTATCGCTGATGTTCCAATAATCAACTTTCAGTTGCAGTAGTCAGCATTTTCAATTCACTTGTTTGAAATGTTCTATCAACAGACTGTCATGAAAGCCACAAGACGTCAACTTGAAAGAGAGCTGTTGTTCGAAGATGTAACACGGTTAGAAGATCTGCCATCTTACAGCCTTCTTACTAGATAGTATAGAGTAGGAGACATAACTGTCTTCTAACAGCGTCTTGATCGGAACGGTCACTGGTTACGTTTTCTTCTTTTCGGGTTTGCCACCCCCTCTGCTTCTCGTCCTTTGCCTCTTTTGACTAGATGTGTGTACATCACGATATGGTGCTCCTTGTCATAAGTTGACCAGAAGCCATGTCAGTGAACTCCTTGTTCTCGGGAAAGGGATTGTTGAGTTTTCCAGGTTTCTTGTACCGGAAAAAAGATTTTCCACTTGCAAGAATGAAACCACTGATAAAGGTTGTTATTGCGTTTAGGCTTTCAGATATATGTGCAAGGATGACCTTTTCATTTGAGCTTAAAGATTATATAGATATGTTTCTAAGTTCATTTCCAGTTTGCCATATAAAAATTTCAAATTACTGAACCAGTCTGAGTTCATTGTTTAGCTATATCTTACTATCATGATATTGAATCAAAATTCGCAAGCTAAGCCGATATATGCAATTATTTAGAGTTGATTTTCTTTAAAACTTCATAACATTCATAATGACCTCAAAATCCAAGTAACTCAGAACAAACTAAGTTCCAACATAGGAAATTCCAGTAACTTTGGGAAAACATAAACTGAACTAGGCTTCTTCTGTTCTTAACCAACAGTTCACTCATAGATCCAAGGATGAAGGCTGCTCTCCCAGCAAACAGGACCATCTGGGAACCACAGTGCAATTTCCTTCCTGGCACTCTCAACTGAATCACTTCCATGGATGACATTCCTGCAAGAACAATTATATCAAAGTTTCAAGTTACCTTATAAGTGTGTTCCGAATCCAGACTAAAGATTCTAATGGTCATCATCCACAAGCTTTGATGAAGAGGGTTTCATTTACATAAATTTACCTTCCAATCTCAATAGCAAAGTCACCGCGAATGGTTCCGGGAGCGGAGTCTGCAGGGTTTGTCGCACCAATAATCTTGCGACCAGTAGTAACAACATTCTTTCCCTCCCAGATCATGGCAACAACAGGACCTGAGATGATATAGTCAACAAGTCCATTGAAGAATGGCTTGGCAGACAAATCCTGGTAATGCCTCTCAGCAAAAGCACGTTCCACCGTGATCATCTTCAGACCTGAACCAAACAACAGATACCAATTTCTCATCAGAAAACAACCTTGGCAATTCAATAATTGTTAACTAACGACAATCCCGCAAATCAATTCATAAGAGGACAAAGGAAGTACCTTTAAGAGAGAAACCCTTCTTCTCAAATCTGCTGATAATTTCACCAACCTGAAAACACACCAAATTATGATAAAGAGGTCCAAGAACATACGAATTCATGTCAAATCTTTCCCAAATCCATATCAGATTAAAAATTTCTAAACTCATAAAGAACCCATGAATCAAAATACAACCTACCAAACTGAAACTTGATAAAGAACAACAATTCAAAGTACCCAGAAGACCAGCAACAGTTAGAAAGAATCAAACATGAAAAAGTAAAATCAAGACTTTGAGAAATGTAATAACAAAACATACAAGGCCTCTCTGGACCCCATCGGGCTTGATCATGATGAAGGTTTGCTCCATTTTACCCTCTCTCTCTCTCTCTGTCGCGTTGACGGTTCTAGTACGTAGTGAGAGAGTAACGAGTTTGCGTGGAGTGAACACAGAGATCTTAGCTTTTATACGTCAATCGATGACGATAGAAACCAAGCCCTAAACCTAATTCCTAACGAATATTCGAAAATGGAACATATGCTAAGGGCCTACTATTATGGAATTTGGGCTCATCGAACCAGATATTTGCTGGAAGCAACCATGAAGCATACAGAAACATGAGTTCAGTATATCGTCAAAGGGTCTTGTCTTAAGTGAACTTGGACCTAGAAAGAAAAGCCCTATTGAATCATCACAGGCTCTAACAGGTAGAAAATGAAAATTCAAAACCATCTAGTGTTTAGGAAACTATGAATTCAGCTTTTGAATGGACTATTCCGTAAGATTTTCTACTTGGGATTAAAATTAGTGAATTAGATTGGAGTTTTTTTTTTTGAAACGGAGAAATCTGCAGTTGTTATTCTTTGAATACGTATTGAGTAAATCTTCGAATTGACGCAATAGCCTATAAATCACGCCAACTGGGTACTCTGTACTAAACAAACCTTGTATGACAAACTCGATCAAAAGAACGTACGGAGGAGGATTCGAATACAAGACCTTTTGGCCCAATGCCCCTCACTCCACCAACTCGACCACTTTTAAGGGCTAAATTGGAGTTGATTGAACTTGTCTTGAAGGTTATACTTGAAAATTTTAAATAATTTGAACAAAGTAATATTATTTTAATTAATAAATTGAAGAATTTATAAAAATCAATTAAAATAATATTGTTCAGTCTGAAATTAAATTCGAATAAAAATAAAATAATTTGAATCCAACATAATTGGACATCATCCTAAAATTTTGTATTAAGAAATGGAAACATGTAAATATAACTAAGGAGGATGAAGGCAAGACCCTTAAAGGTGATCGAGTTGGTGAAGTAGAAAGTATAGGATCAAAAGGTTCTGTATTTGAATTTCCTATTTATACTGTCTTGATTGAACCTGTCGTATAGGATTTGCCTAGTGCGGAGTACCCGATTGACATGATTTACAGGCTATTGTATCAATTCGAAAGTTTACCTAGTGTACATTCAAATGGTAGCGACTGCGGGTTCCTCTGTTTTTAAAAAAAAGAAATGAAGGCGTGATGTTTTAAAAACTAAATCGGGCAGTTTATCATTAAAAATTTTAAACTGACTAATTTTCGTTATAAAAAATCGATTAGTTTATTATTTAATTTGTCAGTAAAATAATTAGTTATTATAAATCAAAATATACATATTAATTTTTATTTAATAATTAATAGTCTCCAATTTTAATTAAACTTTAAAATTTTAGAATAATATTTTTTAATTAATTTTCAAATTCTTTAATTCTGTTAAATCTTTAACCAATTTTATAATGATTAAATATTGACTGAATCTTTTAAATCGTAAATTTTTTATTTTTCTAATCAAACTTTCAACCTCATTTTTAAAATATTCGATCACACTAAAATGTAAAAGCAAAAAGTACTGAAATACATGGCTGTAATGGTTTCCTTCTTTTCTGAGCTTCTAGTTTTCTTTTCGGCACTTTGCTTTGTTTTGATTTCGACGTATAAAGTTGAGTGGCAAACAAGTACGAAGATAAAGGATTCAATATGTGGAAGAATGCACACTTCCCTATTAATGTGATTAACATTGTGTTTCACGTGTGATTTTATGAATTGTGAAGGTTCTTATCCAC
The DNA here is from genome assembly GCA_025629805.1 of Erythroxylum baracoense. Taxonomy (NCBI): domain Eukaryota; kingdom Viridiplantae; phylum Streptophyta; class Magnoliopsida; order Malpighiales; family Erythroxylaceae; genus Erythroxylum; species Erythroxylum baracoense. The sequence goes on from JAOTAY010000004.1 coordinate 777,609, forward strand.
TTAATCCATAATCAATATTTTTAATTAATAAATAATATAAAATTTATAATTATTATGAAATATTTTATACATTATATAATCTAATTATATTATTTAACAAGTTAATAATTCATATTTAATTGATACTTTCCTATTCACTTTAATATTTATAAATCTAACATCATTATAAGTTGCGTTTGAATTTGCGCTGCGGTGAGAATAAGTGTTTATTCACTACAGTTTTTGAACGCAGTAATATGTTTGGATCTGTTGGGAACAACCAGAGGTTGGAAAAAAGTGTAATGTCACTGCAGAAATTAATAAACAGAAAGAGGATTACGGTAGAAAATTGCTTCTGCGGTAGAATTTTTACTTTCCATTAATAACCTTCACTACAAGTATTATTTTCCATTATACTCTTAATTAATAGGACTAATAATATATATTTTTAATTATTTATATAACAATTAATAACTTTTTAGTCATTTTATCTTTTTTTAGTAACCGCAACCGTATTTGCCAAACATCTATTTTCACGTTTCAGCAGTTACCAAAATAGCAATTCTAAACACATAAGTACTTATTGATATTTCAGCACAACTGCTATCACTCCTCCAAGCTAAGTCATACTCTTCTCATCGTTAATAACAGTAAAGTAGTGTATTCAACAGTAAGCTACTGGTTCGTGTATCTTTCACCTTATCTTTTTGGCAAAGGACATACAAATAGTTACACTTTATACTATGCATTAATGTGTGCATGAAATCATAACATGTTAGAACCATAGCACTTTACATTCTATATTGTCTTTTCGTATATACCAAAAAAGAGACTGTACTTAAACTTAAACCAATAGTTTTGAACACATAAGTTTATGATTATAAAGGAGTAACTTCAAGTTATCATAACGTATGAACGGCATTATGATAACTATCCTTCCAATGGGTAGAAGAAAACCGGTGATGACTGACTTAGTCCTCAAATTACCATAAGTCATATGTTAAAAAACTGATAAATCTTTATGCCAAGGTTGGTAAAGATTGTGAAGTCTCACCTGTAAGAACAATAGCTTCAAAGTTGCAACCCAACCATAAGCATAAGCATAACCATATATTCCATTGTTTCTTTGAAACTGAAGCCAAAGACAAAAAGGACTTGAGTGGGGAAGCAGACAATGCTAGAGACAGAGCGGGATCCACCAAATTATCTGATGCCTCACTCTATCATCATGAAATTTGAAGAACCCTTTTGAAAATTGATTGAGAAGGCCATGATTGTTGCATGGAATTCAGCATATACAACCCTCTGGCTATCCCTCTCTTATTGCTTCGACTTGTAAATCTTTTTTGGGTGATCTATTCATTACCCTTTTGAACTTTGAATATCGAAATCATGAACATGTCGGATCCGTAGGTAAAGCTTTTTCTTTTTCCTATATCTAATAACAATTCCTTTTTCTTTCTTGGCTTGCTTTGCTTTGCTTAGATTGTTGGTACCGAACCACTTGGTTTCTTACACTTCTGAAAGGTTCAAACTAGACTAGACGACTACTGTATTCTTCCATTACCCGGTCTTGAAGAGTTTGGAAAGTATAAAACCAGACGGGCCTCAGGAACACACAGGAACAGTAAAAACATGAACTGGTCACTAATTTTAAGGATCGAACCGAACAAACAAAACATCCTCAAGCCCCTGCCATTTGATATATATATAGAACCTGTCATGATAAGCGAAGTTACGGCACGTGCCAAGTGCTGTTCTTACATGACACAAGATGTTGCTGCTAAATTCACTTTGATCTGATGTTTGATCTGACATATTCTGCAATTATTATTAGGTACAGAAGCAGTCACTTAACATCGTCATCCTCACCCGCATCCACTGCTTCCTTTCCCTCTTTATCGTTACCTTTTTCTCGCCTTAGCATTGGCTTCCATGTACATTCATTCGCTTGAGATATGGTTTTCCCGATTAAATAGTAATCTTCTCAGCAAGAGTTTAAGTTAAGGTGTTTAAGGAAAAGAAAAAAAAGTAAGAATCAGTCACTTAAAGGCTTGGTTTAGAATAACGGTAGTAGTTGATAGTTTGGTAAAATCAACCTATTAAAATGATAAGTACTTATTCTTAATAAATATTTATATATTTTTTATTACTATTTTGGTAATTGCTAAAATGTAAAAATAGATTTTTTTTTTGATTACATTAGGTATCCCAGCTTAGCCGGACTAATCCTAAGCCTCTAAGACCCCACCCCAAAAACCCTAGAGGTAAAAATAGATATTTGATATGTGTGGTTGCGGTTTTTGAAAAAAGATAAAATAAATAAAAAATTTATTAATTTAATAAACTATTAATTGTTGTATAAATAATTAAAAATATATTATTAGTCATATAAATTTAAAATTATAAA
>JAOTAY010000004.1:790380-803694 GCA_025629805.1 Erythroxylum baracoense
CTTTATTTTGTAGTGATAATCATTAAAAATTACCAACTACTGATAGTGTAATTGATATCATTATTGGTAACCATAAAACAAAAAGTCTCTGTACAAAGGTAATGAAACTAAGAAATCATGGGTTCAGTTTCTATTCCTGAAAGTAGATGTGAAAACTTCCCCTTTAACGTTACCACATTGATAGTTTCAAGTTAATGAAACTAAGAAATCACCCTTGTTAGTTACTAAACGTAGATTTTGGATAGTACCATATCCTACAATCATCTCTGCAAGCACCTTTGAACATACAAGAGTAAATTGATACAATAAAAACTACTGATAAAATGTTTAGGCACTTATCCATGTAATTGCTTTGACGAGTACAATTATTGACATGATCTCAAACTTAGTTGTTCCTTCAAATGGTTAACCCTCAAGTTAAGACATCTTAGTTTTTCAGGCGAGTAAGCTTTGACGCTGCTCACGGATATAACCTCTAATCCGCACACTTTACTGAATCAATAATCAGGAGACGACGAAAACATTTAACAAATAAAAAGGTCGTTCAAGTTCATTCAAAAGAATGGATAACAGATGCAACAATGCGAATTATATATACCATTCCTAATTTGTACAGGCACCAAGTTCGATCAAATCTAGTGTCTTCTTGCAACAGTTTCAGGACTATAGGAGGATGGTCTAGCAGAGAAGTGTTTTCTTTCAAACTCCACGGATGTAACGGAAAGCAGATAATTTGACAAGCCAAATAGCACTCACTCGGTGTTTTTCCTTTGTCTCAAGAAGAGCAGCAACCATTCTTCTGTGCAACAGGCTGTCCCTTGATTTGCACCGTTGGAGGTGTCGCGTTGTTAGCTGGTTGACTCGCCATTCTGCATGAATTGAAAACTTTTGATATATCGCATATAAAAAGTGATAGTGTGTAGTGCCAATTTTAATGTTACAAACCAACTTTCGTATGATGTATTTCGTATTTTGGAGGGCTTGAAGGGATTTAATCACAGGGGCCCTAGTTACGTGTGTTCCAATGTATCAATGAAGTTCATTTTCATCAGACCAAGATATGCAAAACTCATCATTACATTCTACTTTCCCCAGTTGTACATACAAATTTCTTGATTCTTAATACCGGTCAAAATACTTGAGTGAATAAAAGAGTGAAATCATAGGATAAATCACTACTTTCTAAGCTTTCCAAACTGAAGACCTTACTCTGTCAATATAAACACAGAATCATACCTATCCTTGATTGCAGAGGCCATAGCCATGAAAGCTTGCTCTACATTTGTTGCATCTTTGGCACTAGTTTCCAAGAAAGGAATGCCAATTTCATCCGCAAATGCCTAAACAAGAACACAAAACAATAAGGTTAGGAAACATTTCAATCAATGTGACACTCGCAACAGTTAGTTATGTATAGGGTAATACCTTTCCTGCTTCATATGATACAACTTTATTTGCAGTGAGATCAGACTTGTTACCGACCAAAAGTTTGTTCACGTTTTCACTAGCATAACGATCAATTTCACTCAGCCATTGCTTGACATTATTGAAACTTTCTTGGTCTGTCACATCATAAACAATCTACCACCAAAAGAGATGTTATGAAGACAGTCGATACAGTGTAAAAATATGATGAGAAACCAAAATTAAATGAGATTACGTACTATGATACCATGTGCTCCACGATAGTAGCTGCTGGTGATTGTCCTAAACCGCTCTTGCCCAGCAGTGTCCCACTGCAAAGAAACCAAATGGAAGCTAAGAACTGATTCATGATGATTGAGATAAAGACATCGTAGCAACCAAAATGCAAATTCACCAAAAGCAGGTATAAAATCCATACAATTTGAAGTTTAATGGTCTTTCCATCTTGCTCCACAGTACGTATTTTCTACCAGGAAGAGAAAATAAAGAAATAAGAAATAAAACAATAGACAAATCGAAACCAATGCTGGGAAAGAAATAAGAAAGCAGAATTTCTAGAAAGAGAACCACAAATGGCTACTTACAAAGTCAACACCTATGGTGCTTATGTAACTCTCTATATATGAGTCATCCTGCATTGAAAACATTATTCAGTCCATCAAAGTGTACAACAATTAGCTTGACATATCATCAGCACCCTGCACATGCAGACACATCTAAAAATTTGCATGTATCTAATTGCTTCTTGGAAGCTATCATTTGATCTCCTTGTGATGTACTATAAACAGTCCTACAAACCTACCAGCAAACTTTTCTCGAATGAATACCCAGTTCTAGAAAACAGTTTCATATTTCGGGCACAATATTAACCTACTACCATAATCTTTTCAATAAAAAATCAAGGGATTTAGTCCTTCAAGCTTCAATTTTAGCATAATTTTTTAAATTATTGTGACAAAGTAAAAAAGTACATATATTATATTCACATACAATTCAAACTTAATAGATCGCATCTTCAGTTACATGCTTAGTAACCAAACTGTCATCTTTCTAATCCACCAATAATCATGAACAACATAGTTAAACCACCAGCACCAACTTTCTGCAGTCATGAAGGCCCCTGCTTGTGGTACATCAATAAGATTTTCCCGAAACTTTCAAGAAAATATCAAATTTATCATACAAATAGAGTTCCATACTAATAAAATTTTTATAATCTGGGAATTATTAACATGTAGCAAAGTCCTGTAAAATTGAATTACATTTCTGAACACAATCACCAGGTCAATTATTCAGTAAGGACCACCAATTCAGTGTACTCCTTTCACTCAATACAGAGAACTATCATCATGGATACTGATGCCAACTACTGAAAAGGATTCCTAAGGATCTTGCACTCTTAATCAACATTTTAACATGGAGAATAACTCAATCTTCCAACGAAAAAAAAAATGACCAGCTTAATGAACAGAAAGGCAGCCTGGATACTGCACAAGCTTATGTATAAAAAAAACTAGAATAATATTTTGATCACTCAGGTTAAGTAGAAACAGAAGCAATTGACAAGAAATTGATTAACCACAGATACATATTTCATAATGAATTTATGCTAGGATCATACAGCAAATCTGAGGAGAAGACAGGACTTGCCAACGCCCGAATCTCCAATAAGAAGAAGCTTGAACAGATAGTCGCTGCAAAATATGTCAAGGAAACGCGTGCATATTAGGTTCCCAAAGTTGAAATACGAGATACAACCAAACCAAAAACATGCACCCAAGAGAAAATGAAAACAATAAGCAATCCATCCAATAACATTATTTTCCTCTAATAGTCGATTATTTTCTTAGATCATAACTCTAAACCTTTCTATTACAAAATTGTGAAAAACCCAGAGATCAAATTGATAGTTCGAGAAACTAGCGATTAGGAGTAAATACGTGTCACTAGCTGACGACAGCACAAAAAACTTGGGTTTTCCACGATACAAAAACATTACTAGGCATAAACGTGATTAGGAACAGCAGAATCAAATTGGATCTAAACTCAATCAAATGGATCTAAGAAAACTCAACGGGGCATCCAATCGATTATCAGGACTAGATTTATCGCCAGATAAAGTCAAAGACTCTTAACTCATCAATCGAAACCCCAATAAACCGTATATGCATCAAAAGGATATACATCCATAGAGAATTAGAGCTACGAAGAAATTATGATTGAATTGGAACTTACTATTCAGTAGTCATGGTAGCGATACGTGTCGGCACCGGAGTGGAGTATACCTCCGGTGAAATTATCACCGGCAAAAGCTTCCAAATCACGAACTCTCCGCGAGGGAATAACTGACAAGGGGAGACGCAACGCGCAAGGAAGTGAACAACGTAAAGAGAGGAAAAGCAAACAAAAGCAAGTGTGAACATATATATAACTTAATGGTAAAGAACCGAACGCTTGTTTGTCTTGTTTGAGAATATTAGAGGGGTTGACAAAAGTGCCCTTTGAATCAAGCTCGAACCTTTGAATTAAGTTTCGGGCTGAGTTGAATTTGGATTATTCTGTTATTCTAAAGCATGAATTTTTCAAGTAAAATGCTTTTAATTTTTAAAAATTTTAAAATACATATTTAATTAAATCGGATTTGATTGGGGTCACCTAAATCCGATCATATCTACAAATGTCAATTTTGACCTTACTCAATTTTGACTCGAATTGATCAGGCCACGAGTTAAAAGTGATCAGCTCAACTGAGCCACAGATCAAAGTTAGACTAACCTTAACAGTTACTTTAAAAACGACTTCTCGACTGAGCCACAGATCAAAGTTAGACTAACCTTATTATTTTAAAAACGACGTCGTTTTTAACATTTAAACAAAATTATAAGATAGGCTAGATTAACCTGCTCGCCCGTGACCTGGCACCTATCCTAACTCTTCGGGCGATGGGTCAGGCGACGGGTTGACATTCCTAATCACATTGAGGTTCAGGCTTAAAATTTAGGGTTTAATTAGACTTCAGGCATAGCGGGCTTGAATATAAATTTTCAACTTGGACTAAGACTTAAGTGCTCGAACCCAAATTGATCCGTTGCGAAGTTTATCGGCCTGCCATGAAAGACCCAGTTAATGAGCTCCTCCAGTTGAAAATATGATCCGACAATGAACTTTCGTTAAATCTTGTTCCTTAACTATCCCAGGAAAGCCCACAAAAATGGCCCTGACCGTGTAGAAGCACCTTCCCTCTTCACTTCTACCTCCCGGTTTTGTGTTCAGTGCAACAATGGCTTCAAGATCATCTCAGTTTCTACATGTTTATGGTAAAAATGCGGACTTAGCTAGATACATGCAAACGGTAGCTTAGACTGCTTTTTCTTTGAGATTCTTGGTTCATGGATGATCGAATCGTAACGGGTTCTTTCTTCGTTTTTTTTAAGGCTACGATTTGATACTAGGAGCAATAGCTGGGTTTTATGTGTTCAATGTGCCCTACACCAAGGTTGAAGAAAGCTTCAATGTTCAGGTGCTCCTGTAATTTTACTTGGCTTGTGGATTTTGTGTATATGAGAATTTAGAAACTCACTCCTTCAATTCTCTGATTTTAAATGAGTCTTAAAGATTGAACTTTTCAAATTTCAAGAAGCAGAGAGTGATCTGCTTTTGATTAACTTGTGGAGTTACTTGAACTGACGATACCAGAATGTACTAAGAAATTTACTTTCTTTTTTGGTGTTTTCTGTCCTCTAAATAACTTGTGTGATGACTTGTTAATCTTGTGTTTATTTAGGCAATGCATGATATTCTTTACCATCGAGACCACTTGGAAAATGTAAGTTGCATATCTTTATATCTTCTTTCTTTCCTAGTGGAAATATGTACCTCTGGACTGAGCTTTGTCCTTTCTTTTTTCATTTACATCTGGATTTCATCCCTTTTAGTATGACCATCTGGAGTTTCCTGGAGTTGTTCCTCGCACTTTCATTGGTAAATGTCAATCCCTTGTACACTAAATGCAATCTTGTTAGGTTCATTTTGAATTTGGGTTTTTGATTGAATCTTTGTTCCACTGGAATTGGCTTGTGAGTTCTGATATCTTCGTTTTCCATGCAGGAGCTTTTCTGGTATCAATCGTAGCATCTCCAATTGTATTAACTATGAGACTGCTGCAATTTCCAGGAGTGTATGGACTCATTGTTGGTTAGTTATTTGCAGACCTTACTCTCAGTTGGAATCTAAAGTCTTTTTTTTAAAGTTTGCTTCTTTGTTATATTTTCTTTCCTCACAAGTTGCATGTACATCATGCCTTATAGTGTATTATTCTTGCCACCTTTGAATGTATTATCAATTATTTTTGGTTTTGCTGCTAGTTCGTCTAGTGTTGGGTTGCATCATATTGTCTACACTACGGTTCTTCCGTCTCCAGGTATATGATTGTTCTGTAGTAATTTTATTGTTCAGTTAGGTCGGGCTTCCAGTTTTCACTTCATCAAACAATACGTTCTTGTGGCCATCCATTGGTGGTCAATATCATGCAATCCATAATTATGATGTTAAACAAAAAATGTTCCTTTCTTTTTGAACAGGTCAGGAGTAAATTTGGTCGACAAGTGGAAGCTTTCCTTGTACTATTAACTGCTGTACAGTTTCACTTGCTGTTCTATTGCACACGTCCTCTTCCAAACATATTAGCTCTTGGTTTAGGTGACTACTTTTTCTGTTTAACTTTGACTCGTGTGTTGTGTTTTAGTACCACTCCTATCTCATTGGTTATGAGCTTAGCACCATCCTTTGATCGTAGAGATTTATCAATGAATTGTTGATAGTCACTACTCTTTTCCCTTTTCTGTTCATCATGTAGTGTTAATTGTGTTTAGGTAGTCATAGTTGATTGTTTTGTTGCTTATGCAGTTAACTTGGCATATGGATATTGGTTGAAGGGAAAGTTTTATTCAACACTAAATTGTCTGGTACGTGCTGCTTATATTTCCGAAATTCAATCATGTGCATCCTGTGTTCAATTATCAGGCTGACAAGCCCTTATGTATCAGTTGTATTGTTGTAATGATTCCCTTTGCGATCATATTGTTAACAGATACATACCCTTATTTAACTCAATTTCTATGAAGTGGTTTGTTCATATCTTCTCAAAATCTTCTCGTTCCCTTGTTTGGGTGATCAGATTATTTCCGCAGTCATCTTTAGATGTGATATGCTGTTGCTTCTTTGCCCAATTGCCCTGGAGCTTTTACTGGTATGTTCATGCTTTCTGCTGGCCTTCTTTGGGAACCTATGTTTTATAAAAGAATTATGTTTCTCTTTTGTAAATCTTCTCACCATTTTTTATCTTCATCTGGTATATTATCATCCACATAATAGGTGCACTTTTGTTTACTTGCTTGGATACTTATCTACAGTAACATCTTGTTTAAGTACAGACAGGGTGCATTAGTCAACTTCAAACGTTTATTTTAGTATTCGATGACGTAATCTTTTAGTTGACACACATGAGCATTTGTGCCAATTATAAAAATTTCAGCCGCTTGATTTCAGACCAGATCTATTTCAATATGGGATGCTATTAAATACTGCATGGGAGTTGCACTGCTGTCTGTAGGTTCGTTTCTTGTTTTATATGCAATATGTAAATTCGTTTGAATATAAGCACGTTAATTTTTTCGTTATCTTCAATTTCTGAATTCACTTGGCTTCTGTCTGTCACCTCTACATGAAATCCTTATCAGTGCAGGTCTTACCTTAGTGGTTGATTCACTAATGTGGAAGAGATTAGTTTGGCCTGAATTTGAAGTTTTGTGGTTCAACTCTGTACTAAATCGGAGTTCTGAGTGGGGTGTATCCTTCTGTCCAGTGCGTTGTTTCATTTCTTGTGAAATTGAATATGAACGGCATTTTCTGATTGAGTGATCATCCACTGAATCCCAAGGTTCTGAAAGTGTGATCTTTACCCAAATTTATGTATATGTATAGTGTCTTTTCAAGTAAGATGTGAGCTACTGTTCCTCAACCTTTTTTCTTAGACGCATCCCTACCACTGGTACTTCACTTCTGCTCTCCCTCGTGCATTGCTTGCTGCATATCCTCTTTTTTTGGTGAGTCTTGGTAGTAATGTTTCCACAATGTGATTAATTCATTGGTTTTATCCTTTTCACGTACTGCTTTAAAAATACAAATTTGATTCCTTCTTGATCATACATCATACCTGTTGAATACTGTCTAATGATGTCCTTAACTGTTTGCTGATGACTGGCGTTGCTTGTGGCTACTTCATTTTCCCAGACTAAACTATTTGCACTTATTTGGGTACCAAGATTTGGAATTCAAACATCTTTTTCTCATGAGTGTTTGTTGTTATAAGTCTTGCTTGTTACATTTCCTATTTACTGATTTCTGGCATCTGTTCAAGTCCAAAAGCAGTAAGGCAATGTCCGTATGTGGACCAGTTATGTCTTCACTTAGCAGCTTTGTGTTACTTTCTCTGTTTTTTTTTTAATTTCAATAAGATTTTTCTTCTTTCAGCTTGGGATCTTACTTGATCAGAGGGTTCTGTACTTTGTACTTCCAGTTCTTTCCTTCATCGTGCTTTATTCAAAGCTACCACATAAGGTATATACACATGTTGTCTGACTTTTTTTTAATATATTCAAAAGATAAATGTATATCTCTTGGTGATGCAGGAACTTCGATTTATTATCAGTTCAGTTCCGATATTCAACTTATCTGCGGCAGTTGCAGCTAGCAGAATGTATTGCATACGTTTGTTTTCATCTTTTGCCAAAATGATAATATTCAACAGTAATCAGGAATAACTCAACCTTTTCTCCGAACTTAATAGCTAACTAATTTCCCGTTTCTTCTTAACAACCTCTGCAGCTACAACAATAGGAATAAAATTTCATGGAAGTTGCTGAATCTCATCACTTTGGGATTGCTTGTGATCAGGTTAAATTTTTATTTATATTGTTTGTTGAGATGATTATATGCGAAACTCCTTTGTATACTCATTCTAGATTGTGTAGCCTAGGGTGCACTACAGTGACTTTCATGGCATCATATGGAAATTATCCGAGCGGTCATGCTTTAAAAGAGTTGCATCGTATTGGTGAGTCTGCTCCCCTATTTCATGCACATACGCAATTCCACATCTCCTGCATGCCACACAAATGCACCATTAATCTGCTGATGGGCTGCCTGAACCTTGGAACCCCAAGATTGGTTCCTTTTGTTACTTTGTATCCTTTTTATTTGAATTTTATCTTACAGGATTTCTTTCTTACACACACCTACTTACGAATATGCTTACCTTTGGGAAAAAGAGAACTAAGTTTTGAATTTTCTTCGAAGGTCGTCTTAATAATAATGAGGAATGGTGGGTTCATATCGACACATTTTCAGCAATGAATGGAATTTCCCGGTTTTGCGAAGATGGTTCTCCGTGGAGGTACACTTCTTTTTCTTCTTCTTCTTCCTCGCCCTTGTCCTCCTCCTCAAGTGATTGTTTCATGTTATGCAGGTATTCCAAAGAAGAGGCCATCTCTCTTGAAGAATTTTCTCTCAGAAATTTTACTTACCTTGTGAAGTGAGTATTTCCTTATCCTATTTGCATTCCCCTTGAGATCAACCCGGAGGATATAGGACTAAAAAGTTTGTAGATCAGTCTGTTGACTTCATTCTTTCTTTCCGTATCTCTATTAGCGAGCACTCCAGTGTCGATGGATACGAATGCTTATTCTCGGTAAGTGGCTTCACAAGGATTCGGCTTCGACATAAAATTCCACCCCTTGTACTGGTAAAGATCAAAAACTCTATTTCTGCAGTTGCATCCTCTGGCTTATATTGTATGTGACAATTGATGATATCATCTTGCAGGTTAAAGAGCCAAAGGTATTCATTCATGGAAGTAAAAAGGTGAAGGAAATCATGCAAAAGAATTGGCCACGGTGCTCTTAAATTCTTCTGAGGAAGCTCCCATTTCAATGAGATAGGAGTTTGTTTGGCTGAGAATACTAGGATACACAGAACATGCATATCCTTGTTCACCAAGCCATGTTAGAGAACTGTAGAATGAGCCATTGTTGATTTGATTATAGTTAATGACATGCCTCAACTCTTGTTTATTGCTCATTTTATATTGTATTTATCAAGTATTTATTTGTTGTTATTATTATTGTCTTTTTTTTTTTTCTTGTGGGTTATTCGTAAGCACCTTTTCTGCTAGCTAGAAATAAGGCTACAATAGTCTACAAATTACGCTAAGTGGATACTTCGCACTAGTCAAATCCTGTACAACAGGCTCGATCGAGAGAGTGTAAGTAGGAGATTCGAACATAGAACCTTTTGGTTCCATGTCTTCCCACTCTATCAACTCGACACCCCTACAGGCTACATGTATTATATGTCTAAATGTACAAAATAATTTATAAATTATTTACTTGACAAGTCAAAAACTTCTCATTTTTTGAATAATAACTCACATTCAAACTCAATTTTTGGAAATGAAAAATTAACATGACCTCAATCTTATTTAACTTAAAATTAATGGATTAAATAAATTGAATTTGGGTTTAATTGTTTGATTTTAAAAATAATTATAAATGTAGTTTCAATAGGGGGAGCCGTTGCGTTAATTTTTTAAATAATTTTTAAATTAAAAATGTAAAATATTTTTTTTAATTAAGTTCTGGCCTGAACTGCCTAAGTTTAAACCGAGCCCTAATTATTTTAAGTAAAATGATTAATTTTAGACCTGTTCAGTCCAAACTTAGGCGTAATTGACAACAATTAAATCTGAACTTATGGACTGGATCATTGTCATCCCTAATTTTTAATGGGTTTATTTTTTAAAAAATTTTGGTTTGAAGTTTATTCAAATTTGTAAATTTTAAAGATTGATTAAATTAGAAGTTTAATATATTTTTTAACTATTAAATAAAAAGATATAGTTTTCTTTATATCAATTTAAATATATTTAAATTATTTGAGTTAATTAAATTGATATTTTAAATTGAATTTTATTTAAAATTCAATAAATTTGATTTTAAAATATTAATTTAAGATGGAGCTAAAATTGCCTTTTAGATTTATATTTTGTTTGGGACCTGAAAATAGAAAATAGAAAATATAAATATTATATAAAATATTATAAGTATAATATAAAAGAAATAAAACTATCTGAGAAGGGACTTATTGGTAATTACGAGTGGCTTTATCTTCAAAAAAATCCTCAATGAATGCAAAGCCAAAACCTCTGCTCCTCCTCCCGTGCTCTGCACTTCAGTCTTCAGAGGGTATAAACCCTAAAACAGAAAATGCTTCTGCAGCCTTCACTCCACCACCAAAAGGTGTCTCTTTCGTCATCATTCTCGTACTCTGGACCCCTCCGTTGCGATAATCCCCGTTGTGCCCTTCCCCGGAGCTTAAATTATCGAAGACTCCCTGTTATTTGTTCAATATCTCAATTCAACAGCTATGGCACTGTGGATTATGAGAGGAAACCCATAATCAAATGGAACGCTATCTATAAGAGGATTTCTTTGATGGAGAACCCTGAGTTGGGTTCTGGGAGTGTGTTGGATCAGTGGGAGCTTGAAGGCAAGAAGCTCACAAAATGGGAGCTTTGTCGTGTTATTAAGGAGTTGAGAAAGTTCAAACGTTACAAGCAAGCTCTTGAGGTATAATTAGGGAAAAAAAAACTTTATTTGGCTTCTTTGCGATCGGTTGTCTGATAGTTTTGTAGCACTAATTGGTCGTTGTACTATGTGATTTTTGGTTCAATTTGGAAACGTTCGAGTTCTTGAATTCTTGGTTCGCTTTTTAGAGACTTTGAATATTACCAAATCAGAGTAATCTTCTCTTAGATTGTGCTCTTGACCAGGGCTTTGGTTCTTATTTTGCTTGTGTTTGTATTCATGGGTGTCTGATATATTGTAGAAACATGGTATTTTATTAACCATTATATTGAAAATATTGAATTCTGTTTTGGGTGGTGTAGTTTCCAGGAAAGAATTTCAATTTTGTTTGTTTTTGGTACCTCTTGATCCAAAAGTGTTCTATTTCAGTCTCTTGGTATGTTGCTAATGGTCTTATCACTTATGCTGCTATTTATTCTTCCGGCTTATTCTTCACTTCAAAACTTACCATCAGATTTCATACAGATTTATGACTGGATGAGCAACAAAAGAGAGAGATTTAGATTGTCTCCCAGTGATGCCGCAATTCAACTAGACCTTATTGCCAAAGTGCGTGGAGTTTCTGCTGCGGAAAGTTTCTTCATGACACTTTCTAATGTCTCAAAGGACAGGAGGATATATGGAGCTTTACTAAATGCATACGTACGAGATAAAATGAGAGAGAAGTCTGAATCTCTGATTGAGAAAATGAGAAATAAAGGTTACACCACGCATGCACTTCCGTTCAATGTCATGATGACTCTTTATATGAATCTGAAGGAATATGATAATGTAGACAAGATGGTTTCAGAAATGATGCAGAGGAGTATAAAGCTTGATATCTATTCTTACAACATCTGGTTGTCATCTTGTGGATCCCAAGGATCCATAGAAAAGATGGAGGGGGTATTTGAGAAAATGAGGCAGGATAGAAATATCAATCCCAATTGGACTACATTTAGCACCATGGCTACAATGTACATTAGGATGGGACAGACGGAAAAAGCTGAAGATTGCTTGAGAAAGGTCGAGAGCAGGATCACAGGTCGGCTTCGGATACCTTATCATTATCTACTAAGTCTGTATGGTAATATTGGTAACATAGAAGAGGTTTATCGAGTGTGGAACAATTACAAATCGATTTTTCCCAGCATTCCAAATTTGGGATACCATGCTATTATCTCATCTCTTCTACGTTCTGGGGACATTGAAGGGGCGGAGAAGCTTTTTGAGGAGTGGCTGTCAGTTAAGACTCACTATGATCCTAGAATATCAAATCTTCTAATGACAAACTATGTTAAAGAGGGTAGGTTTGATAAAGCTGAGAGTATGTTTCAGAATATGAGTGAATGGGGAGGAAAACCAAACTCAAATACATGGGAGATTCTCGCTGATCGTCATATTTCGGAGAGGAATGTTTCGGAGGCTTTGTCTTGCTGGAAGGAAGCTTTTGCAGCTGATGGATCAAAGAGCTGGAAGCCAAAGCCTGCGAGTGTTCTTAACTTCTACAAGCTGTGTCAGGAAGAAGATGAGTTGAGCAGTAAGGAGGCTTTGGAAAACTTGTTGACACAACCAAGGTATCTAGAGGATAAAGTTTATGCATCGCTTATTGGCTTGTCCAGTGATAAATTCTCAACTCTCAGAGATTTTACTGATGATGAAAATGGCAATGAGAGTGAGGAAAATGAAGAATCAGACATGCATCTTCAGCTTGAGAGCAGTATGTAATGTAGATTCCTTATGTACGTGCTTGTTAAGAAATTGGGTGCTGAGAATATTTACCTAAGCAGGCTAAGCTCCACTTTTTGAAGGTGAATTTCTAGCCCTTTTAGGAGGAACTTTGAAATTAGAGTTTCTCTGCTGCTACTCTAAAATGCCTTCAGTTGATAGACAAGAAGCTTTATATTGGCATAGCCTCGAATCAGTGATGCCGGTAGTCCATCCCCAGTTCTCCTATTATACTAGACTCTGAAACGAATTACCATTGTGGTTTGATCTGGATCAGGCTCGGGCTAAAATTCAGTTTGGGCTGATTTTGGACCAGGTCGGACTTTCGAGTCTAAGTCCTGATTAAATTGAACTTTGTTCGTTTTTGAGTCGGATTCACAATCGAGCTTCTCTTATAATATCTCTTCTTTATATCCTCTCCCATTGCCCTATTTACAAATTTAACCATAAAATATACTCAACTTGGGACTACTAATTTTTT
>JAOTAY010000004.1:803794-820432 GCA_025629805.1 Erythroxylum baracoense
AAAAAAAGATTTAATTTCTAATCCGATTTTGAAAATATGGCCAATTGAATGACATAGCACTTTAATTTTGTACCATAAATTTATGCCTAACCCTTAAGGTCATTTCAAATATGGAATATAGAAATAGGCCCACTACTTAGACATTGAAGATGACTGGCATTTAATACATATTTATTGTATTTCATTTTGTAATAATTTGGAAATTCTTTTTTTTTTTGTGGTGTGGTGTGAATACTACTAATATTGTAGGAGCTGAGAATGAGTTGCATTATGGCGCTCAATTTTTCTATACTTATAATTTTATGTCAACTCTGTTTCGAATTATCTCATCTATATATTTTTTTAAGTTTCATCTATTCATATAGATGGGATAGTTTGAAACAGGATTGGTACAGAGTTATGGACACAGAGAATTTGAGTCCCACCTCAAGGGAGCATGGTGCAAAAAGTTAAGGTTTACAAGATTTTGACACCTATGTTTAGAAATTAAATATAAATTAACGAGTTAAGTTTGATTAATTTTAAATTTTAAATTTAAGCTTTACATGATTTTGATACCTATACTTAGAATTGGCAAGGTTGATTTTTATTTAAAAAATAATTAATTTTAAACTTAAAAATTGAGTTTAAATTTTAAAAGATTATGAATTTATTTATTAAATTAATATCATATAATTTTAAAAAATTTTAAGTTGGTGTCAATTTATTGATAATTTGTTTCACTCTTTCGGCTCTACCTATTTTTGTTAATTTTTAATTTTTATTATATATACACATGTGTGTTTATTTATTTATTTTTATTTTTATTTTATATTTTTTATATATAAATTATTTAAAAATAATATCTCTATTAATTGAGGATAGAGCTTCGCAAACTCTTATCTTCAAAATTTGTCCTTGTCATTAGGTTGTATTCTCTACCTAAAACACTTAAAACGTGGTTCCCGGTTCCAGCTTGGCATTTGGCTTCTCATAGCTGTATTCTCTATGTTCTATCACCTCTATAATCTTATATTGGATTTTTCTTATTCAATGACCTCCACCCACTTTTAAGCTTAGGTCTTTAAGTCTTATGCAAAATTAAGTGTCCATCTGTCTATGTTTGAGTTGTCAATTTGCAAAATAATTTAACATAAAATATATTTTAATAAAATATAAAAATATTTTATATTATAAAATATGATTTATAAAGTATTTATTTATAATATATACTTTATAAATTATTAGCTAATAATAACTTTCTTATGCCAAAAGAAATTAGTCAGAAAAATGATAACAACAATATTTAGTAAAAGTTCCGCTAAGACGCAAGATTTAGAAAAATTCAGAAGTACGTAACTTTACTCTTAAGTCTTAACTAATAAAGAGACTATTAACTTTACTCTTAACTAATAGAGAGACTGTTTTTAACAAACTTACATAAAAATGTGTGAAAAATCTCACATCGGACAAATATGAGTGCATTCAGTCATTTATAATAGTATACAAACCTCCCCTCTTAAGTTAACTTTTGGAGGTAAGTTAGGCCTTTTAATATGATATCAGAGATTGTTTGTTTCGATGGTTTGAAGAGGTGCACAGTTCTATCCCTTTGTCCAATATATCTAACAATGTCCAACCCTGCTTTAGGTTGAAGGGGTGTGTCAAAAATCTCATATCGGACAAGTATGAGTGCATTCAGTCGTTAATAATAGTGTCCAAACCTTCCCTCTCAAGCTAACTTTTAGGGGTGAGTTAGGCTTCTCAATGAAAAAGTCAAAAAAGAAAAAAAATTTGAGAATTATTTATGGGAAATAATCAAAATTACAATAAAATAAAAATAAATAATATATACAATATACAATATACAATATGTAATATGTAATATAAAATATAAAATATAAAATATAATAATAATAATAATAATAAGACAAGCAAGTTGTGTTGCTAAGGCAAGCAAGTTTGGTTGTCCCGTTATTCATGCTCGGCTTTTGGCGGCTAAGTGGTTACATTTCATGGGCACGCCGTGCCGGTAAGTAAACCCAATTCATGAGTTGGCTTTAACTTTTTGTATACAACAAATGAGCTTTCAGGTGATTTTCATGAGAGCTGGAAAATGTCGGTGGGTTGGTCTGGTCCCGGCTGGAGTTCCGCATGTTTTTGCCACCACTTTGCCAGCTTCTTAACTTGAAACACAATGCAAGAAATAAGAGTGATCACAAGTAAGCTTCGAGAGATAAATGTATGTATTTAAAAGTGTTTAATCTTTTAAAATTTTTAATTTAATACCTAAATTTTTAAATTTTTTAATTGAGTAACTATTCTTTTAAAATTTTAATAATTCAACTTAAAAGATTATTCTTAATTATGTGACATATCTATTAAATATTACGTAAATGTCCGTGTATAAAAACTAACATATCAAATTGAATTAGACACCTAATTGAAATTTTTAAAAATTTAGACACTCAAATAAAAAGAACTCAAAAAATTAAGTATTTTAATTTTAAATTTCATTACCTCTTTATTTAGTACAAACTTGAAAAGTTTATACCAATCAGTTTTGATTAAGGCTATGTTTGGTTGGACGTAAGATTTCTAATAGAATTGAATGATTTATAATAGAATAGAATATAAATAAATATAATATTAGAAAATTATTGTTTGGAAGGGATGAAATGATTCATAATGTAATACCGTAAAATGTTATTTGGCAGAGAGATTTATAATGTAATATAGTATAAAGTTGTTTATCATTTTACATTTCATCCTAAACCTTCCAAATAGGAGGTTTTTCATTTTCACTGCTTATAATTGAATAAGCTGCAATATGAAATTTTCCTATTCCATCTCATTCAATTAGATTTCATTATAAACTCTCTTCTCATAACGATGGAATAATATTATATTTCATTTCATTTCATTAATAAACCCTCAACCGAATATAAATCTCTACTTGTAATTAACGATTAATTTGATAAACATCTGAATTAATGTTATAAGAAGAAGGGTTAATTATAAAAAAAAGGTCTCAAATTTTACTAAAATTTGAAATATTAGCTCAACTTTAAAAAATTAGTGCTAAAATGCTTTAATTTTAATTTTTAACAAAAATAATATAACATTAAATTTTTCATTAATGTTAATAATAATAGGTATTGTGTCAAAGTAGTATTTTTATTACGTGGTTATCATGTTTACACGATACTATTTAATAAATTAAGAATGTTAACTATCTTTAAATAATTATAAAATAAAACATGTGGAATTATGTACAATTATTTTAGGATTTTTGATATTTTTAATTTATTAAATAATAAAATAATACATGACACGAATACAATATGTGACAATTATGTGATAAAATACTAATTTGACCTTATTCGTTACATTATTTACATTAACAAATTATTTAAAATTGGAAAATTTCTAAAATTAAAAATTGAAGTATTTCAATGTCACATTTTAAAATTAATGCTAATATTTCAAATTTGGGTAAAGATCGTTCTTATAATTAACCCAAAAAAAGAATTAATTCAAAGTGTCATACTCATTTTAAAATAGTAATTAACATTGCTAATATGGCTTGCCAACTACAAATCCAATTTCATAGGGAGTGGTCAAGTTGGTGGAGTCGGTGACATTGGATCAAAAAGTCTTGTGTTCGAATCCCCCTACTTACACTTTCTCAATTGAGCCTGTCATATAGGACTTACCTAGTATGGAATACTTTATTAGCGTAATTTACAGGTTATTACGTCAATATGAAAATTTACGCAGTGCGTATTTAAAAAATAACGATTGCGAGTTTCTCCATTTAAAAAAAAATATATCCCATCATTTAACAAGCTTAGATTTTCCATTATAGTCAAAATTTGGGATGATAGTATTAGTACAACGTTTTAAATTTGGAAATGTTAATAAAAAAATGTCATAAACACAACATGACAAATCTCATTGATGTCACTCCCAATGCCATAGAGTAAAAAACACATGCAAGATACATCATGGGACCATTTTATTAACTTCCACAAAATTTCCACATGTAATCACATGATGGACAACAAAATTTTGGCAAAATTTGGTAACCATTAATGTCTTCTTTTTTTTTTGACTGGAAAAATCTGCAACTTTATTCTTTGAATGTGCACTTAATAAACTTTCGAATTGAAACAATAATCTGCAAATAATGCCAATTAGGTACTCAACATTATGCAAGTTCTGTACAACAGACTCAATTGAGAGAGTATAAGTAGGGAGATTCAAGCACATGACCTTTTAGCTCCATACCTTTCACTTTGCTGACTCAACCACTCCCAAAAGAGTCGATTAATGTTAGTGTTAGTGTTAGTGTTAATATTATAAATAATAAAATATTATTTTATAGAATAATATTTATTTAATAATATAACAGTAACAATCACTTGGTGAAAGTCTAACAGAAATGTAAGGTTTAGAAAAATCTTAAAATACACGACCTTATCTCTAACCGATACAGATTATTAATTATTAATAAAGTTATTAATAAATTTTTATGGAATAATAATTAAACTAAAAATAGCTCATAATAAAATCCCCAAATTTCCCTCTTCTCCTGATTGAGTTTTAAACTGAATAACAATCATTAACCCAACTCCACCTTAGCAAGCTTTTAGTTTTGCTGTCTAAAGGGAAAGTAGAACCCCACCATTCAGACGGGACATGCACGTCATGATTCCAAATTACTAAGCGAACCAATTCCTATATTAAAAACAGGGAAGCCATTGACGACCACGTTACAAGCTTCTTATATTCATTTGACAGGGACAAACCATTGTAAAACGCATAAGTTTCATCAATGGCGGAGCTTGAGAGCCCGGCTGTGATGCCAAAGCTCATAGCTTTCCTGTCTTCTCTGCTTCAGAGGGTGGCTGAGTCTAATGATATCAACCGTCGATTTCAGGCCCAGAAAATCTCCGTCTTCCATGGACTCACCAGACCCACCATATCGATCCAGAGTTACTTGGAGAGAATTTTCAAGTATGCGAACTGCAGTCCATCTTGTTTCGTTGTTGCCTACGTTTATCTCGATAGGTTTGCCCAGAGACAACCATCTCTGCCTATCAATTCGTTCAACGTTCATCGTTTGCTCGTCACCAGCGTCATGGTTGCTGCCAAATTCATGGATGACATGTAAGTTTCAAGACATCTTTCTGGTTCGTTGAGACTCTGTGAATCTGCAGTTTTGTCAGTGAAAAGCTTGGAACTTCCCAAATTGTTTACTGTATCATTCTTTAGGCCTTGATTAGATGCCCTCTGATCCAAATCATGATCTTGAATCCATTATCTTTCTGTTTATTCAAGAAACAAGATCATCAAGAATCTGAAACCGAGGAAATTGACATAACAGACACTGACGATTTGCAATTTCAGGTATTATAACAATGCGTACTATGCAAAAGTTGGAGGAATCAGCACAACGGAGATGAACTACCTTGAAGTGGATTTCCTATTTGGAGTAGGATTCCATCTAAATGTCACACCCAACACATTCCAGACTTACTGTTCCCATTTGCAAAGAGAAATGATGTTCCAAACTTCTCTAAGTTCAGCCGAATCTTCCCTGAACTTGGGGAGATCACTAAAAGTCCACTTGTGTTTCAATGAGGATGAACCATCCCATCATCATCATCAACAACAACTTGCCGTTTAAGTTAAAGCTCTAAGTGTAGTTAGTTTTAATAATTCATATGCCTTAGCGTTTCGTTTTGCTTTTTCTGTTCATTTTTGGGTTTTCTCGTATCAGGTTTTCTGTCAGAACCATCTGTTTCTGCAGTGTACAGAATGTGGTTACAGTTTGGCAATCAAAGCATCTTGCTTTCTCTTTTCCCTCTTACATGACAGAAACTCCGAGATAGCTTTGCTGTGTATTTGAAATAGTTATTAACTTATACCGTACCGTATATTTGTATCTGCGTAATATATTATAAAATTTTAATCTGTATTGTGTCAGTAAAAAGATTAACACGCCGCGATATTAAAAAATATCAAGTAAATATTATTAGTAAATATATAAAATCAATTAAGTTAAATTTACACAACAGTTTAAGCTATTGTAGTGAAACAATTGTTTAATATAGTATCAGAGTCTTTGATGACCAATTAATTGTGAGTTAAAATTCTACCATTCACTTATTATTTAGCACAAGGTAGAATGAATCTGTGTAAGTTTCAAGCCCAAAGAACTTTAACTGAAGAAGATGTGTTAGTAAATATATAAAATCAATTAAGTTAACTTCACACTACAGCTTAAGCAATTGTAGTGAAACGATCACTTAACAAATATTGTAAATTACTGATGTTTGAAAAGTTAAATTGAAAATTAGCTTTTAATTTTTTATATTTAAATTAAGGTATTTTAATGAATTAAATTACAAATTTAAAAACTAATGAAAATGATACATGAAAATGATGAAAATTGCAAAATTTCATAATTATTTTTTACTTTAAGAGGATGGTTATTTATATCATCATTATCGTTAACACCCAGTTGAATCATGTACTAACACGAAATTCGGGAATGTCTTATAGTACATAGTCTTACTCTTATTTAAGTAGAAAAGTTGTTTCCGATAGACGCAAATACAAATATAACATAAAAAATTTAAATATATATAAAAATAAAAAGATGAAAAATAAATAAAAATTAAAAATTTTGAATTAAAAATTAAAAAATAATAGCTTAAAAAAACTAAAAATCTTTATTAGGAGATGCAAGTATAGAAGACAAAGTTGTAAGAAATTTGCAGGACAAATATACCTGATATGTTGCAAAGTTCTACTTATACCTGATATGATATAAAGTTCTGCTCATCATTTCTCGAGTTGTGTGTGTCATCCCTGCGTAGGGGCCATTTTTTGACTCGAAATTTTGGAGAACTGGCGGTTGAGGTGATAACGGAATCGGTAAAAGGGTGGGAGAATCCTAGAGAGAGGAAACTTTATATCTTAAGTTAAAATTTTAAAATTGGGATAACAATTTTTAAAATGATCAATCTTTTAATTTTTTAATTTAGTGTATAAACTTTTAAAAATTTCAATCTAATGACTAACCGTTTTTACCATTAACAATTTAGTTTAAAGTCTTAATTTTGTTATTATTTTATTTATTTGATTAATATGATTTTTCTTTTATCCATAACATGTATTTATATAAAAAAATTACCTGTCAACTAATCATCCAAGTAAATTTAAACACCGAGTCTATAATCTCTTTCACATATTAGATCGAGTATTTTAGTTCATATAGATGATTATTTGACAATTAATTTTTCATTTACACATTTAACAAAAAATATTAAATATAACCGATGTGTTAAATTAAATTGCCAAATTTATAAAAAATTGATAAATTAATTTAAAATTTTATACACTAAATTTAAAAAAAATTACACATTTAAAATTATTTGAATTATAAAATTTTAAAAATTTAATGATAATTTTTCATATATATTACAAAATGGGGGATAAGTTTATTAGATTTGTAACCCTACATTAGTCTTTATTTATAACACATTTTCGTGAATTTTACGTAAATTTGTGAATAAAAATTAATAAAATAATATTAGAACAGGTTTACTGTAACAAAGTATCTGTTACCCTTATCCACTCCTCACGAAGGGGTTCTGATCTGAAAACATTGGGAATGGGACTGAAAGTGAAAATGTGACAAATGGGGGTCTTACTTCTTAGGAATCGAAGAAAAAGAGGGATTGGGTTGGGAAATAGCAAGAGTTGATTTCAGGAATTGGTCACAGGTCACAGAACTCTGTTTTAGTTTTCCTCTGTTCTGTCTGACAGTTGTACTGATACCGTAGAAGAGACATATAACATGTGCAATCATGCCCAACTTGGCTGGACAGCACTGTGTGAAAGCTGAGGAGTGGCAAAATTAGGGAATTAGATTCTCCGGTCGATTAACTAATTTTTATATTATTACATTAAATTCCATCCACATATTTATTTAAAGTTTATATAAATATGTAGACAAAATTTAGTAGTACAAGATTAGAATACTCTAACAGAAATAAAATGCTCTAACCTCAAAATCAACTTATTCTGGTATGAAAATTAATGAGTCGAGTCAATCTATCTTAAATCGGGTTCGAATTTAGGTTCAGATATTCCATTTATGTTAACCTATTTTAAACTTGTTTCACTTTGATACGACATCATTTTATATTTAAATGCATATAAAATGATGTTATATTGGGGCATAAACAAGGTTGAAGCAGGCTAATCAAAACAGATGATTTCATGTCTCGAATTCAACCTATAATTCAAGAAAACATATAAATTAAAACCTTTTTATATAATTTAAATCTCTAAATTTTATTAAAATACAATTTAAATCTTAACTTTTGAAGTTATATTTTTAAAATGTTCAAAATATATTATTAATAGATAAAAATTAATATATTTAAAATCATATCAATTAAATGTCACATAAATAACATAATAATTTTATTATTTTTTAAAATTTTGTTAGTAGATTTTATTACTTGTAGATTAATATTAATAATAGATCGAACTGACCCAATTTTAAAGAAATTTTAATAATGAATTTCAATTTTTAAATATTTAAATCTAAATTCAAGTTCAAATTTAATTAAATCTTAGTTCACTGGTTAATTTTGAATTGGTGTAAACTAAATCAATATAATTAATCATATGTAAATAAATTTAATTTAATCAAACTTAAAGATTCGAACCCAACTTCAAATTCAAATTCAATTTCAAGTTCAAATTCAAATTTAATTAAATTGAACTTTTGTTTATTGACTCGATCAGAATCTTGCCAAAAGTTACTCTCGTATTATCGTTACGGATGACAATTGGTTGAATCAGGCTAGGTTTGAGACCTAACTGAGTCCGACTCGACTTAATCTGGTCTAACTTAATTTTTAAATTAAAAAATAAAAAATTATATCATTTTTCTTATAGTTGTCAAATGAGCGCGGTCTAAGATCCAACTCGAGGCCTGTCAATTCAGACATAACTTGTTGATATTAGACTGAGTTAGGGCTGGGCCATCCCTAATTATCATCCACTAGTAAGATAAATGGGCCAATGAGGCCAATACATGGGTTTTTTATAGCACCTTTAGGCCTAACCCATACATTTAATGTAAAAACATACCAATTTGGAACATACTAAAATTTCAGTGTCCAAAACACTTGATATGTGTCATTTCCCAAACTAACGTGTGATTCAAATTTTGCTTTGCAAAACCCTAAAAATATGGAAAAAAGAAAAAGAGAAGTACAGGCCTCGAACCCATACCCAATCCGAACCCCAACCAACCACCCCAGGCGGTGGGGGTGGGGGGCTCTAACGTAGAGTCAGAGTCAGAGTCGTGGACCTGGTGCGCACGAAGCACCTATTGCGCATGTTAGAGAAACCCTCACCTAAGCGGTGGCCTCATTCTTCTAGATCTCAAAATCAGCCGCACACCCCTCCCACCCACCACCTCCCTACCAATCAAAAACCAAATCAATATGTCAACAAACCCCACTTTCCCCACTACCACCGTAACCACAACCACTTCTCTCCCTAATCCTCCACCCACTTCACGACCTTCCTCTCTCCTCCCCCACTCCGCTAACGTGCGCCTCCCCTCTTTTCTCCAACTCCCCAACCCTAACTTCAATATTTGCGCCAATCACCTGTCCCCGCCACCAGACTTTTTGCCTTTTTTTGAAAAAACTCCTCTTCCTCCGCCGCTCTGATGTCCGCCGCCGGAACCGGATCTCCCTCCCCTCAAGATCCTATCCCCCAGTCTAACTCCCTCCCGGTGCTCCCCGCTCCTCCGCAGCCGCCGCCTTCCAACCCCCGTCGCCTCCCCCCTCCGTGCTGGTCCCATGATGAGACCGTCGCGCTGATCGACGCCTACCGCGACAAGTGGTACTCCCTCCGCCGCGGGAACCTCAAGGCGAACCACTGGCAGGAGGTCGCCGATTCTGTCGGCCAAAGGTGCCCCGCCGCGTCTCCGGCGAAGACCGCCGTCCAATGCCGGCACAAGATGGAGAAGCTTAGGAAGCGGTACAGGACCGAGATCCAGAGAGCGAGATCTATGCCGGTCTCGAGATTTACGTCTTCGTGGGTTCACTTTAAGCGCATGGATGCTATGGAGAAGGGTCCAGAAGCTGTGAAACCGGACTACAATACAGAGAGCGACGGCGATGATAATGAAGACGAAAATGACGACGAAGAGGAGAATCAGGGGTTTTACGTGGAGAATTACAAAAATGGCACTACTACAACTCCGACTCCTACCAATAATATGAGAAGTATTCATAAGCTTTATAGAAATGGTATACCAAACACTGGTAGTAGTAGTAATTTGGGTGTGCCTAGTGTTGGTGCTGCTGCGTTTAGAATCAAAATTCCTACCGGTGTTAGTATTGCACAACCAGGTCCGAATTTTTATCCCAAAATTGAACAGACTAATAATTTGAGTTGGGGTAAGCTTAATTATGGAAGTGGTTCTGGATTGGGTGGGGGTGGTGGTGGTGGTGGTGGTGGTGGTGGAAGTAGTAGGGTTGCAAAAGGGAGTGAAGAGATTGGGAAGAAGAGGGAAAGAGAGCCCATTGAAGAGATGGTGAATGCGATCAAGTTGCTGGGAGATGGGTTTGTGAGAATGGAGCAAATGAAGATGGAGATGGCGAGAGAGATTGAAACTATGAGGATTGACATGGAAATGAAGCGTACCGGAATGATTCTGGAGTCGCAGCAGCGGATTATTGAGGCTTTCGCGAAGGCTTTTTCGGAGAAGAAGGGAAAAAAGAAGCCCAAGAACATGGGATCCTCAGATTCATAGTAATTAAGTTCAACTATGTATGTTTAGTCCAGTGTCATGCCTCTTGTTTTGTGATTATTTTGTTTGTGTCTGGTTGATTGAGATTCAGTAAGATGTGAAGCTTGGTTAGTAATTAGCATATGATGTTAGATCAATGTAACTTCTTTTATAAGAACTTTAGCAAGTTTGTAGATTTGCTGTAGAATTAACTCGGTACCTTTAATTTCAAGAGCTCAGGAATTTAGTTGCTTCCAGTCTCTTATAGCTACTGTATTTGTGCATTGAAAGGCAATGGCATTGCCTATTGCTTTAGATGGCTATATCAGTATAGTAAACCAGTTTTGGTAAGTAGTTTCTTGACATTGTAAATGCGCTTTATATTCTGACATTGTAGATAATTTGTGGAACTACCATTTAGAATCTATCTGGGATGCCTGTTTTCTGTTCTCATGCTAGAGTAGAGAACCAGAATTCGAGACAAGAAGCATAAATGTCTTCAGATTGCACGGTAACGGGTTCCATGCTAACCATCAGCCTGCTTTCCCCTTTATTCGGTGTCCGGTGGCCTCGTGTGAGCCGAGATGAGATTGGGTTCAGGCAGGAAGAATCTATGGTGTACATTGGTTATACTGAAATGCTCATTGAAACTTGTTATAGCATGGTATTCATGTCATATCTTGGCAATTTCGAGTTCAGAGATAGTTTCTCAATTGCTAAGATAGTTTCTCCTTGAAAGTCTTGAATTAGTTAGCAGTTAGTCAACCTGTTAGGACACGATTGGTAGAAACAATGATGATTGATGAGTAGTGTTTGATTTCTCCTTCTGTTGTATCTGTACCATTATCCTTTTGGAGCTGAAGCATGATTTGATACATGATGTCTTGGTCGTTGGAAGTGGTTATGTTATTATTCAAACTTGTGAATACTAAGAAAATGACCAGTTTAGACGAGAAACCAATTACGTACCAAGTGCCCGGGACAGTATTCTATGGTGTAATGATAAGCAATTTTGGCTTTCAAAAGAAGGTAAAAATCTAATGGCTCATGGGTCATAACTCGTTTTGAAGAAGGTGGTTTAGACAGATGGCAAAAAGGAGTTCAGATCTCTTGTACCACTCACGGTGTTTGTATCATGTTTTATTAACTGCCTGTTTGGTTCAACTTTGGGAGAATAAAAAAGTTTCTTTTTTTATCGCAAAAATTATTTTTAAGAAAAATGAGTGTTCGATCGTAAAATTCAAAAACACTTTATTAAAAACTAAAATACAACTTTTTAAGAAATTCAAATTTGGAACTTTTTAAAGAAGTTTTACTGACAAAAGTTCTACTGGTATAAGCTCATCTAAACAGGCACTAAATCTCATCTACGTATATATGTAGATCTCACATAAATGTATGGATGAGATTTAATGGAACAAGGTTAGAATAGAGTAAGTGAATCAGAGGATTTGATGGGAGTAAAAAAGAGCCTCGAGCTCAGATCATCGGAGATTTGACCAAATTTGACGAATGATTAGTTAACAAAAAATTAAGTTGATTCAGAAATCATGTTTAAAATTTTAAACTGTAAATAAGAATATAATTATTTATTTTAAAAATGTTATTTTAACTAACTTAAAACTCTCGGGTCCAGATCCAGAGTTAGTCGGACTCATGAAAAGCTTGTGATCGTTTCACAATTTGTGACCTTACACCTTTTTAACCGCTTGAGAAATAAGAAAAGCTTGGCCTTCCTAGATATACTTATCGGCTAAATCAAAAAGCTTGAGGAACAAAGAGGGGTTTGAACCCGACGTGAATCGAACACGCAACCTTCTGATCTGGAGTCAGACGCGCTACCATTGCGCCACGGATCCTCTTAGAGATTAGTAAATTACAGATGCTTAAAATTACTTATTACCTTTTAGGATTTTTTTAGAAATCAAATCAATAAAATAAGAAATTTTATGTTTAAAAATTCAATCAGTATTAAACTACAGAGATAAAAAAGAGCCCTAACTCAGCCCAAAATCAATCTCAGGCTCGATAATGCAAACAACGTTGTTTCGTCTTTTCAAAAAGAAAAAAAATAGAATCCTAAACAGACTCAACTCGATTTATTGTCATCTATATATTAAATTATTATAAAATTAAATATTAGATAAAATTGAAAATTTTAAAACACGATTAAAGAAAAAATATAATTACTTATCAAAGAAATTAAAATTTTAATTTTAAAAAACTACTTTTAAATGAATTATATTATTTTAATTTATAAAATTAATTAATTTACAAAAATCAGTTAATAAACCAACCAATTTTTAACAAAATTTATTAAAATAAATCAAATTAAAAAATTTAAAACCAAACTGAAAAGTTAACGGTTAAAAATTTTTACAATTAAACCAACTAAACCGGTTTAATTTTTTAATCTCTTGCACCATAAACTTCTTTTCCTGATTTCCAACCTTAAGTTTAGTTAAAGTTAAATATGCTAGCTTTGTAGCTGCTTACAAAAAGTATTCTTAACAATAGCAATTTGGAGAGGAAACTGAAATCTTATCCATGTCCCCGAAAAATATCAACAAACAATGAACATACATTTAGATACTCAAGCTACGACCATTGATTTTTCA
Organism: Erythroxylum baracoense; assembly: GCA_025629805.1. NCBI lineage: Eukaryota > Viridiplantae > Streptophyta > Magnoliopsida > Malpighiales > Erythroxylaceae > Erythroxylum > Erythroxylum baracoense. The sequence goes on from JAOTAY010000004.1 coordinate 817,226, forward strand.
ATGTAGAAGGAACCGAAGAAAATAGTTTATACACAAGGTAAAAACTTCATATCTAATTCTAATGCCTTGGAATAAGAGGCATTACAAGTGATTGTCTTGGAGATTATAACTCATGAGCCAGTGACATTCTTCATTCTTCCCAGACGCAGGGGAACAGGTTTTTCCAAGACACCAACATCAATATTACTCCATACCTCCCGTTTGGTTGGAAGCTGAGCGATTATCTCTGCAACTTCCATGTCTTCCGGTAGTAAGTAACCGAACACGCCATAAACCTTCTGCCACTCGTTGTGATTAGCTAAGCTTATAAAGAATTCTGGTCCGGATCCGACCCATGCTACCGAACCTCTTTTTATACCAGGGCAGAATTCTGTTGAAAGGTCTTTGAATGTTGTCCCAACTGATCCCAGTGTTCCTTGAATTAGTGCAAATGGAGGGCCGTATGAATCCTGCACAGTTCAATAGGGAGTAGTTTAGTATTGGAAGGTATATTAAGCAGTTTGAATAAGAGACTATCAAACCAGCTTACATGCCGGACATGGTTTCCTTCTGAATCCCAGGACCTTCCCCGGCTTTCTGCACGATAAAAATGGCAACCCACACAGTGACGCAGCCTCAACATTTCAATAATTGAGGACACAGAACGTGGAGCACAATCAGGTAGAAGCTGCAGATGAAAGTATCAGAATTAAGTAATAGCATAGAGTTGGGTTAGAGCTTTTAAAATATGGTAAGGCAAAAATTGTTCCTCAGCTGACTACAATGATTAAAGTTGTCAACTACATTGTTCCTCAGTGGCTAAGATGACAGAAAATGAAAGCTCGGTATGATTCTCATTGCACCACTGTAATTACTTCTAACAAGACTAAAATCGTATTGCATATGAACTTGAAACAGGAAAAGAATATGGACCTTTAAATAGTCTTTCACACTGAATGCAAAAGTCTTTGCACAATGATTTATCCCTATCTTTTTCCGAAAAGAGATGAAACAGAAATTCCGATAGAAACCCCCATCAAACATTATTGTTTCCATAACATCCGCCTTGCTTTTATCTTTTTGCAGTTGCAAAGATTCTGAAGTCAAAGTGCAAGAAAAGGGTATGTGCACCTTTAAGTATCATTCCTTTGTATCAATGATTAAGGTGTTAATGTTGACTTTTACAATAGGCAACAGGCTCAGTGAAAAATTATCCTATTGCAGACTATTTTCATGGATAAATGCAAACAGAAGATTTTCAAAACTATCTGAAAAAACAGGCAGTTGAAGCAAGCAGTGGCTCGAGGTAGCTGCTCTTTATCAGCTGAATAGGCACTAGTAACAACTCACTGGAATACATTCAGTAAAGCAACAGAATAAAAAAGGAGAGCGAGAGCTTGATGCGCTTGAGAAAGGTTTACCAACCTGGAGTAAACAATGAGCAGTTTTTATGATGCAACAACTAAAAAAAATCCAACTCATAATGTAAATAATAAGTTAATAACTATACTCCAGCAAATACAGCACAAAGGGTAGTGAAATATTCATGAGCTAATTTAGTAGTTATAATGATTGCACGCCAATATAACAAAATTTCGGGGAAAGAATCGCAATCAATTTCCCACACAATTTGGAATGATAATCTCGTATATTACTTATATCTCACGAGCAAAAATATGCCTTAGGCATGAAAGAATCAACAATAAATCCACTTACTTTAATACGCATCACTCCATATTCCGTTTCCAGCTTAATAATGCCCTACTAGAGAAGCAACATGGGTTATTATTCGCAAATCAATTACAAGAACTATTCATGGTAAGCAACACAATACTAACTAATAAAGTTATAAGCAGATTAGAAAAGGTTAAATTCTCATGGACATGCAACCACATCATGGCTTTGGCCGATATAACTCCGTCCAAGCGCTTCTCTCCAAATAAATGTGTTAGAAGTTCTTCAAAGTCATGGAACCCCGACTACAAAAAGGTACTTAGTTAATGCAAAACATCATTTCAATTTGGTTTATGTCAAACATTTTTTTGGAGACTAATGAGACTGACAGTTCTTCATTGGGTGATAAAAGTGCATATGCATGGCCAAAAGACAATATTTTCTCTTTAACCTCAATAATACTGCTCCACCAACTCATCTTGTTCCTATGACATATTCTTCAAACATAAAATCATTACATTATTGTGTCCTTTGGAGTAATATCCAGAAATTGCCAATCATATAGCTCAAATAAAGGAGAAAAAGATAAAAAATAATGATATCAGGAACCTTTTGATTCATTTTCGGTTTTTTTTCAATAAATGACTGAAGATGGCAATAATGTATACGCCTTTGGGGAACAAGAAAAAGTAGAAAACACATACAAAAGCATCACATTGAGTATCCCCGAAAACAATAAGAACTTATGAGAAAAAAGAAATAGTTACAAGAAATGATTCATTTGTTTACCTCTTCTTTTCCAAAAACTAGGCCAGAAGTCCACATCACATGATCACCTGAATCTCGCATGGCAGGGTCCAAAACGTCTATCTGTCTCTTCAGCCAGCACTGATAAACACAGAAGAAAATGAAAACAATTCAAACAAAAATCATGCGTCTACGTCTTGCATAAACATCATATTCTTACAATTCAACTAATGCATCTCATTACATTACAAAGATCAAAACAAATCTAACATGGAAAAACAAAAAAAGAGAGCATACCTCACCAAAATGAGACCCACAAGCGTGCTTATCACTGCAAAACACCCAAGAATTGCACAAGCAACGCCCATCATCGCACATACCCTTACAAGCCAAGCAACAGTCTCTAGAAGAATTGACCTTAAAATTGGAACCCCATTTCACAGCATCACCCCACAGCTCCATATGTTCAACTCCTTCACAACAACCCTCCTCGTCCCTTTCTACTCCTCGATTCTTCTTCTTCAACCCATCGCCAATCGTAATGCCCAGAGACTCCACAGAACCGGGTCGAAACACGGTAGAGAAACAGAGATAGGCCGCGTAGCAAGAGATCGCACCAATCAAGAAAAGGATGAGAAGTGCAAAACGGCCGAAACTTGAATTGTTTTGCCTCCGGCCCATTTGCACCAACTCACGCAACAATCACACTCACACACACGCAAAACCGCTTCTTTGCTTTGAACCTTAAATTTCTGATGATCCTTGTACTATCTCGCGAAGTGTTCGTACTAAGAATTGTAGGACCAC
>JAOTAY010000004.1:829441-855490 GCA_025629805.1 Erythroxylum baracoense
TAATTGTGTGTTGATTTTGTCTTGAATTTTGTTTTGATGGACTATAATTAGTAAATTAGAAATTTATCGTTACAATTGAGTGATTGATGAGATGATATGCGCATCTAGTCTTAAAAAAATATTAAAAAGCAAGACAAATTGATACATGAGAATTTATATTGATTAGGCCTATAAAATGATGACATGTGACATTAATAATAGTGACAGATGTTGATTTCATGAGTGATAAATGGTGGTATAATTGAATGATACATGACTTGGTGATTAGATGACAAATGAACTAGTTACGGAACGACAATTGGGCGTATAAGACAAAGACACATAACATAGCTCTTAGCATGACAAGTGTCGTGAAAAGTGTCCACTTTCTTCACCACACACTTCACCCGTGTCTCTCACACTTTTAAGACCACCTTCTTTCATGTTTTGGTCTTACGTTTTCTTCTCCTTTCTTCACATTAACGACACTCTCACACCACTTCCATAACCCTTGAATTTTTGCCAAAATTTCGTAGCCTTATCTTGTGTTTAGAAATCCTTCTCATTCCATCTTGTTCTTAGAGTATGTTTGAATGCTTGGGAGGCTTGTTAGCTTGTTAATTGAAGAGATTTTGAGATAAACAAGTATTTGATTGCTTTATTACGATACTCGTGACCATAACATACATTATGATTGATTGAAGATGAATTGTATAAGATGTTGATGATGGAAGTGTGCTGGAATATGTTAGATGGAGTGTTTTTACTAAACAAGCACCTGTATTTTAACCATATCTTCATTTGTAAAGATCTAAATGGATGATTTTAATTTTATATTAAACTAGAAGCATACGAGTACAACTTTCATGAAAGAATTGAATTTGAGTTCTGTCTATAAAGGATTTGAAATTGGGCTTGAAGTTGAGTACTAGGTGCTATCGTTGTTTGAAATCAGTTTGTAATATTTTAGGTATAACTCACAGAATATTGAATTAAACTACATTAACTTTATGTTGTTAAAAACTTAAATTATTTCAACTGAGATAATTGCCGGATTTATTATTAGAAAGTTTCATAACTTTATTTAGTACATATTAAAAAAAGCAAATTAAAGAAATAATAATAAATAGTCAACGTACTTAATACACAAAGTTTCCCGCTTTACAAGTGTCTAAGGAGGGTTAATAATATACATAGTCTTCTCCTTATATTATTATACAAAGAGACTGTTTATGTAATTCAAACCTGTAATCATTCTCCCTCTAAAATATGTCATTTATTTCAAAATAAATAATTAACATATTGTAATTTATAACACTCAAGAAATAAATAAATCTCTGTTTCTCTGTAAATTCTCTGTCAATTCAAGTTTTAAATGGTGATTAAAAATTATTTTTCATTGACTTAAAAATCATCTAAAAGATAGGGATTTAAAAGTAAAAACATGATAAAAGGATAAGTATTGTATACAAAGCTTCCCGCTCTGCAAAGATCGGGTGAGGTTCGTCAGTTATTAGAGATGACAATTGATAGTCCATGGATCTAAATTCGAGATCTAATTATTCTAAGCAAAATGTCATCGTTTTGTTTAGAAAAGTTAAATTTTGAATAAGTCTAAGCCTGATTAACTAAAGCTCAGACTTAATTATAAAAAATATTATTTTATACTTTTAATTTTTTTAAAAATTATTTTAAAAAATTTGACGAAAAGATCTATTACCATCCCTTGATAGTTATACGTAATTTTCTTTTGTATTTTATAAAAAAGTTATTTATGTGGCTCGAAACCGTAATCTTCCGATAACACAGTTGCGGATTTTTACCAGCAGACTTAGCGAATTTTTTGGCATATTTTATGATAAAAAGCTTTTATTTATAGAAAATTCTAAGCCTATGTATAGACTTGTTATGCAATGGGTAAGGAGTAGTTGTCAAACAAGTGAAAGCCAAACAACACTCACGCAGTGAATTAAGCGGAGTCAAACTCCATTCATTGTTCAAGTCAAAGATGCCTAATACCTTACTAATCACAAAACGATCTGAATCAGGTCCACTAAGAGAAATGTACATTACAAAGGTTATGCGCTCTCTGACCCCCTAACAGAAGCCCATTAACATATAGAATTAGAGCAATGATAGACAAGATCAGGAGGACAAAACAGAAGCAAGCAAATCAAAAGCAAGAAACTGGCACCATGAAACAATGGACATGAGGAGCTTGGTCTTGGCTGATCATTTTCTGGATATGGAACTAAAGAATGAGGCAGACTCTATGTCTTCTCTTTTGCTTCTTCTGTTTTGGAGGTTGAAGAACTGCCTTAATAGCAGCGTCGAACACTGCCTTCACATTCTGTGTGACAATTTTTGTTCAAGAAAAAAAAAAAATCAGAACCATATCACATCCCAGGTCGGATATGACGAAGTAGGATGAATGGAGATGGTATTTTTTAGCAAAAGAATTGAGTTGAAGTACTTCCTTAAATATGGGAAACATGTTCTTTTTTAAGTATATGTTTTTCTAGTATTGCTGGTTGACTGATTTAACAAAGCTATAATGGTTATTTCTTGGCCCATAAATCCAATTAAGTTGGTGCAAGTAACTTGGTGTGTGTCCATAGTTTTATCAAATTTAGAGGATAAGATACAGAACTTAGACAGACCTCCTGTGTCTTTGAGCTGCATTCTACATAAGCCAATGCTCCTATTTTCTTCTTTAGTTCTTGACCCTGATCATAAAATAGTGTCAATGAATCAATTGAGTTTTAGTGCTAATTCAAAATTATGACATGCGTCAAGCAACGAGAATGACTTTGGTGGATCGAGGCGCGCCTACCTGTTCCGTAGATATGGTGCATGCTCCAGGATAATCCAAGTTAAATTGTCCATCTTCTCTTAGATCTGCCAACATTTAACAGAAAATTGCTTACAACAGTAGAACAGACATGGATTCTCAAAGTTGATGATTTAGTGCAGCAAACTCACTCATTCTGTAAGCCATTCAATGTACAATATAACAAATTCCGAAGTGGTTATCATTACTACAGAACTTCTGGAGACAAAAAGTCATCAGAAAGTCCCACATATGCACATATAATAACTCTGTGCTTAGATCTGCCATTTGACAGAGAATTGCTCACAACAGCAAAACAGACATGGATTCTCAAAGTTGATGCTTTACTGCACCAAACTCACTCGTTCTGTAATCCATTCAATGTACAATATAATAAATTCCAAAGAGGTCCTGTCTTCAGATCTGCCATTTGACGGAAAATTGCTCACAATAGCAAAACAGACATGGATTCTCAAAGTTGATGCTTTAGTGCACCCAACTCACTCATTCTGTAAGCCATTCAATGAACAACATAACAAATTCTAATAGAATCAAATATAATGCAAGTGGTCATCATTACTACAAAACTCTGGGAGAAATGAAGTCGTCAGAAAGCCCAGCACATGCAAATACGATACTTGAACAGACAATAGGCCCGGTAAAAAACATGATCAAGTTTCAGATTTATATCCCAGAAAAACTGCGTACATTTGAACAGATAAAGTCTCATTCTTCGCTTTAAGGTATTGCATCAGACCCACTTGATCCGTAAAACCATGATCAAGCAAAGCAGGATTGGCAACAAAAATCAAGCAAAAAGAAGCAAAAAATTAAAAGAGAGAAAGAAAAAAGTGTTCATAAATCATCACCTAATTTAGTCCCAACAAGAACAATAGGCACTGATGGGGCATAATGTCTGAGCTCAGGGACCCACTTCTCCAACATAACAAGGGAGCAAAAAGGAAAAGGCGATTATGAGACACAGAGAAGAATCAGAAAAAGTTTATGAATATCACAAGAAAAGGATGAATTTGAGTAAGAGCAATCATAGCAGATAGATAAAAAAGAGGAAAAAGGCTTACTTTCTTTGATATGTTCTCATAGCTAGGCCTACTTATGAGAGAAAAGGCAAGAATGAAAACATCAGCTCCTCTATAACTCAGAGGCCTCAGCCTGTTATAGTCTTCCTGACCTGCGTCAATCATGCTATAACTTCTGCTTAGAAGCATCATAATATGCTAATTAAACCCTATTATGTGAAGAAAAAAAACCTTCAACCTTAAAATTATTTACAGTGTTTAAATTTCTAAAAATATTAATAATCTAAATTTCTGTAAAAGAAATGACACAGATATACATATGATATAAATAATACACATGAAATAATTTTGTTTTATCATGCCTTTCACTGTTATTCTTTTGAAAATCACAAAACGAATTTTCAAGAAAGACATGATTAAAAGCTTTTTTTTTTCAAAATTAATTAAACTACAAGGTATCCAAAGCCCTCAAAAGCACTGCTGCTTTTCTAAAGCAGAACAGCTCAAAGAAGGTAAAATGTTGCAATTTCACAACATCCAAGACTTTAGGAAATCTTGCAAACTGAATCTTTCCTTCTCTAAATTCAAAACAAAGAACTACATTGTGAGGAGAGATCATCGTAGACACACCAAAAACAAAAGTAAAAACTAGCCGAAATTTCACAAGTTTCAGGATAAAGATCTGAACGAAACATAACAACAAACAAGTTACCTGCAGTGTCCCAGAGACCTAGATTCACAGTCTTCCCATCAACCATAACATTGGCACTGAAATTATCAAAAACCGTGGGGACATAATCCTGTCAGGGAAAAGAACAAAAAACCACAAAGGCAAAACCTCGTCTCAGGAACAGACACAGAAGACCTCAAATTGAACAAAGCTAAAATAGAAGTTAGAGAAAGAGTACAGTAGGGAAGGTGTTGCTCGTATATGAAATGAGAAGACACGTCTTTCCGACAGCACCATCACCAACTGTCACACATTTGATGAACTTTGATGCAGCAGATGTTGCATTTGTTGTTGGTTCTGTCATTTCTAAGAGCAGTGTACTAAAAACGTCAAAATACACTTCCCCAGTCCTCTCTGTGTTCTCTGTTTGATACAGGTTGTTCTTGAGTTAGATACAGGAAGTAAGAGGAAGGGCGGACTAAAAAGAAGGGAGGTCATTAAAGAACGAGAAAAAGTAGGAGAATTCACTTTAATTTGAGCTGTCAGAGAGGCAAAAAGGAGTCAAATAAAAGGTAAGCAGACCCCATTGGAATGAGACTTCATCAAGAGCAAGCTAATAGGGAAAAAGATTGCTCATTTCTTATACTACTTCCAAAACGGTGTGTGCCCATCAAATTAGATAAGGCTGATTCAGAGCAATTTGAGTTACGGTGTGCTCGAATCCAATCCAACCAGAGGTCTTTTTATTACACGACATGAAGATGCATGTCAGAATGTGAGTAGAACAACAAAAGTTAAGCCTATGCTAGGCTCCCACGACAATGGAGTGATTATCGGGCCATCCAGTCAGGTAATATTCGTTGAAGATATTTATGAATGCTGACAATAGTACAGCTCCTGGTGCTTTGATCCAATTTACGTAGAAGAATGAAGTAGGGACGAGACTCTTTTGACGTTGGAGATTCGCAAGATTTGTAATAGTCAATCGGGATCAGACCTCCCCTTATTCTTTTTTTTTTTTTACATTAGGTATTTCAATTTAATTGGACTAATCTTAACCTTCTAAGATCCCACTTCAAAAATTTCAGAGGATGTAAATATGGAACCACAAGATCTCTCAAGTTCTTACGTAGCCTGTACACTTCTGCGCACAAGGAGTCGTCACATACTTGATTTGTCAACTGCTGATTGATCGCTGGCCCTACTCAGCATCAGGTTCCCAGCAGCCCTCAGGTTTCCTAGTAGCTTCAACTCCCACACTGTCGCTCCTGTAAAGGAGAGCCTTAAGTGAGAAAATTAAGCCATTAGGCCACCTCCCGTTATTCTTCGTTCTACTAAATTTCATCTATATACTTAATTACGTGAATCAATTTTATATTTTAATTATAGTATTCTTATCATATTTTATTAAATTTCATTCGTGTATATGTGGATGAGATTTAACAAAATAAGTTACAACAGAGTAGAACAGAAGTGTGTCAATTTAGGAAGGATAATGCATTGATTCAAATTTGAACTAATTACTATCTAATTTTGATTTGATTTTTTTTATTATTGTCTAATTTTGATTTGATTTTTTTCATTTAATCCAAATTCAAAATTAAATTAAATTTAAATATTTTTAAGTTTAATAAATTATATTTTAATAAATTGAATTGATTCAATCCGATATATTTTAAATTAAAAATCATATTAAAATTTTAATATATTAATTTTAAATTAAGTCAATTTATAATAGTTAAATTTATTTTTTCATTTTTAAAAATTTTAGTTACTAATTCATCAAAAAAATTATTACAATTACATGATTTATAAAAAATGTATAAATTAACTTTAAAAAGTGATACTTAAAATTGAGAGCGCAATGCGTTAAGTCAAATTCTAACTAATTATGATACGAATTTAATTTAATTTTTTTTAATTTGATCTCAATTTAGAAAATTGAGTATTTTTAATTTAATAAGAAATATGAACAAAACAGTATTATATTAATTAAATTAAAATTAATTCAATTCGATTTATCTTAAAATTAAAATAAATTCCTAGAGAAACTATTACCTTATTTCAAATTAATCTTATTACATCTAATTTAAATTAATTTTTTTAATTTTTTAATTTTTAACTAATCAAATATTCACCGTCCTCGTCATTAATACTCAGTTAAAGTCCTGCTAAAACGTGAAATTTAGAAAAGTTTAATATTACGCAACCTATTTTCTACATTTCGTCATCTGGGGTTCATTGCACCAAAAAATGTTCTTAAAACGACGTCACTTTATCTTTGGAGGGCACTTTTGGATTTGGGCTTTTGTTTTTGTGCTTCTAATAATTGAAAGGCCGACCCACTGATAGCTAAACCGACTTGCCGTTTAGTGTACGGACGTGGGTAGTTAGATAAACATACAGAAGAGAGGGAGAGGGGGGGAAGGATTCAAGGAAGAGAACAATGGGTTCGAGAGCAGCAACACCGACATATCCAAGCGCCGCGAGAATCGCCGATTCACAGTGCTATCCTCAGTACACAGCCTCTCTTAAGTGTAAAACCCTGTTCTCGATACGATAACGTTTTTTTTTGTGGTTTTATCCTGAAAGTCACCAAAAAAAGATCCTGTAACTAGACATTGCAGGGCGTTTTGTGATTTCTATTCAAAATTGAGGAAAGAATCTTATGTGGGTTCTTTTAAATTTTTTAATTGGGTGTAAGGAGAAGAAAATTGGTGAAGATACGTTTTTTTTCTTTACTTGATCAGTCTCTGATGATGCTTGCTTTTTTAAACTTTGTAAAGGATTCAGCTTTTTGTTTGATCTTCTTTACTGTTCTGTGATGTGATGATAGTGATTTTAGCTGGTTTTATTGATTAGAAAACTGTTTAGAGACTGAAACTCTGTTAACTTCTTTGTTTGTTTCAATTCATAATGTGCCATTATGTTTTCTCAATCTTTTCATCATGCGTGAGCTTTAATTTGAGTATTATAGCGAAATTTTAGGTGATCTCTTTTCTGGGTATAGGTGAGCTTTTAAGATGTTATGTTTATGTGATTAAATTGAGGGCTTTGATGAGGATTTTTGTCAGCTGTCATGTATTGGTATTTGGTGACTGAATGGCGGTTCTTTATGCACTTGTTGATCAATTTACATTCTTTGGTAAAAGACCTGGTTTCACGCTTTGTTGTTTTGGTTTCTATGTGTTGCTTTAGGAATCATGTAGTTTCGGTAGGACTCTCGATTTCAGTAGAAAATGTGTCTGCCATTTCCTAATTCTGGAGAGAAACTCGCAGGCCTAGAAGAGTTTAGCTCAGACAAGAGTAAGTGTCAAGAGCATTTCGATGTGTACAAGGAATGCAAGAAAAAGGAGGTATTGGATTCTTAAGAAACTCTTTAAGACTTTATGTTGACATTTGCGATTGACCAATCCGGGATGACTAAATTATAACGTTTCTTGCTTTTATCTGGACAGAGGGAAGCTCGGCTTGAACGCAACAAGACTCGCTCTTTTTTTTCCTAAAACACTATGTCCTGATGCTCTTGACATGCATGGAACTTTGCTTAGGGTCATTGCAAGTGTTCTGTCAGTTTACTTCATTTGAATACATTTAGGATGAAATTGAACTGCAATATTTCAGACTGAACTTTTCACTATGGCACTGAGTAGCAGTTCAATTTAGTGTTTCTGTGTATCTATGGTCACGAGATGTAATAGATAAGGCTGTGGACTATTTACACTAACTTGTTAATCTGTTAATTACAATTAACAAAGTTCAACTCTGTCCATTTTGGTTGTTTAATAGTGTAAGAAAACGGAGTTGCCCATGCCCGAGAGACCTCAACTCGGCAGTGTCAGAATGATAATCACCAACAGCTATTCAATTGACCAACTTCGTCGAGGATCCTGGCCCTTAATGGTTACAAGCAGGAATGGCTAAGAGCTGTATATGGATTCTTTGATGTCAATTAGGTGCATAATATGCAATTTCTCATAGCAACTGTATATGCAGAATAAGAATGCTTAGAGCATACTCCTGGCTTTTGGCTTAACGGTTGGCCTTGGTCCAACAGAAATGCAGGTAATGTTGGTATTCTGCCGAGAGTGAGAAGTTGAACCTTGGCAGGTGATAGAATCGCACTCAATTCTTCCATTGCAAATTGTAGCCTGATCTTTTTCTTGACCCAATCCCGGCCTAACAGTCAGCTTTGGGCCAAAACACGTCAAACTGGCTTTGTGCTGTTCGGGCTGGATTGGTTTGTCAACCCCAATCAAAGAGCATTCTATTAGCAAATCTTTCAGGCTTGAACTGGTTGCATGAGGACCCAAGTATCAGGATCCTGCTGCACAATTGAGATTGGGATTTGAATGTTCGTTACCTTGGGAATACCAACAGTTAACGATCCTGAATTCTGAATCCCATTTTCTGTCGCGTGAAACATTAATTATTTTCATGTTCTGAAGCCTGTGAGCGTTTTATTAGACAATTATTACAAGGTGCTTATCAGGACAAGCTCCAGTTTGCTAATCATGGTGAGCAGCTACTGCCATCAGACACCATTGAGGTTACGATTGCTATGGCTTAAGAAATCAGGGGTGGCAAGAGTCAGGTTCTGAGTTTAAAAACATTGGGGTCCAATTTAAACTCAGTCAAGTATATACCAAAACGAATTCCGGATTTAAATTTGAATTTGATCGAATTAAATATGACTCAAGATGATTTTTGTGTCCAAGTTACTACTATTCATACTACTATTTATATCAGCAATTCCTCCATTCTCTTGGAATTCTTCAATCTGATATTAGATTTTTTGTATCGATTATGGTGTTTCTATCATGTTTTATTAAATCTCATTCATTCATTTATATGACGTTCACATAAATGTATAGATGAAATTTAATAAAATAGGGTTGAAACAGAGTAAGTGAAATAGAAAATATGAAGTGCTTCAATCTTATCCTTTCACACCCTTTAACATCGAAATAGTTGAGTCCACCGTTAGACTCACCAAACTATTTGAAAAAAGTTCTAATCAAGAATTTCAATAACTTATGATTACCTAATCAATGTTAAAGAAAAGTATTCTTCCATACTGCTTAACTGCTAAGGCATCTTATAGTTATTAATTTTTAAATATACATTGGACATTATGATAATATATTATCATCATAGATGATTTAATTAGCAAAAAAAGTATTTTTAAGGACTCACCTTAAAAAAAAAAGTTTAAAGCAAGATTGTTTTGATAATTTCTAAATAAAATATTGATTTGATCGGGCCGGATCGGCGGCCATCCCGAGACGTGCCGGACTTCTTTGTAAAAGCCTGTAACAAAAAAAGGAAACGATAGATTCTTTTGGGCTGTGATCAATGAAGCCCAACAAGAAATGAGAAATTAAATGGTGTGAGAAAATAGAAATTGGAAAATGAAAAAAAAAAAGAAAAAGAAAGATATGGACAAGAAAACAAAGAGAGACACAGAGAACATAGAGGGGGTCCTCTGAATCTCTTCCTCTCCCACATCGTAAGCCCTAGTTTTAACCGATTCTCTGTCAATTTGCTGTTCCTCGTCTTCTTTACCTCTGAAATTCTCGAGTTTTCACTCTTCCACGTCCCACCAAAAACCCTGATCTCCCAACGAACTTCGCATGCCCTTGATTTCCTTGTTCTTCTGTTCATGATGGTCTATCCTAAAGCTTGAATCTTTGGTACGAGGCCTACGGGTTGGAGGTTGAGATATACATATAAATACATATATCGAAAAAATATTTGTGGGTCTGTGGGAATTATGTATGCTCGCGGTGGTTCGAGATCGGAGATTGTGGGAGGACCGCTTGATCGGAAGCGAATAAACGATGCGCTCGATAAACACCTTGAAAAGTCGTCGCCTTCAACTTCGAGGGCTTTGAATAGTAAGGACAAAGATAGGTTGTCCGTACCATCCACTTCTACTGGAAAATCGCAACTCGACCATCGTGATACACGTTCGGCTTCTCTCTCCAAGAACAAGGGTTCTGATGGTTAGTTTGTTGTTTTCGCTCTTATAGATGTTACTTTTCCTTAAATGCGCATCTGGGGTTATTGTTAGTCGTTGGATGATGGTTTTCTTTTGGTGTTTGGGATTGGATTGTTCTGTTTGTTTTTCGTGTGTTTTTTCTGCAGATGTTGAATTCGATTTGCTCCTTCATGACGTTTTACTAGTTATAGTAAGTAATGATGTGAAAAGTGTCTCGTTCATGATCTGGTTTCTCTGACCTTAACTTGCCCTGGAAAGGGTTATTTTTTGGCTATGATTTTGGCTTTCTAAACTGTTCTTAGTTTTTGCATTCTAATCACGGCATAGCATTTCTGGTTTGGTGTAAAGCTCTGACCTGTGAAATACCAGATGAGCTGTGTTTAAAGTTGAAGATTGCTCAGTGATTGAGACACTAAATTTAACTTTTTCTTCGTTTTCCGATATATATTCTTTATCTGTGTTTATAGTTGTTTTGTATAGTTATGTATGTATTCCATACATTGTGCGCAAGGTTTTAAAATATTTCAGAACTCTGTAGAGTTTACATATTCTTAATGTTTTGTTCATGCTGTTCGCATATGGTACATTTATATAATACTATACCGTTATACTAAATTTCATATTTTACTTGATTTTCTTCCCTCTGCTGTTAGTTAAATTTGCAGAATAGTAGATTTCTTGTTTTTATTTCTGTAGTGGTTTATGAATTTGGATTATGTATTCAGGCTATGTTGGCTAGTCTTTTGTCTTCAACCTACCAGTTGTGATTTGGTTAGCTTCTTTGGACTGTAATCTTGCAAGATCCGTTGTTATAATATACTGGCTATTGACTATTGAGTCTATTTTGTGGTTATATTACCTACCGACACTATCTTAAATTAACAAGCTGCAGAAGAATCTGAGACTGACAGTGAGGAATCAGATGTTAGTGGTTCTGATGGAGATGACACGTCTTGGATTTCATGGTTTTGCAATTTGAGAGGAAATGAGTTTTTCTGTGAAGTTGATGATGATTACATCCAGGATGACTTCAATCTTTGTGGATTGAGCAGTCAAGTTCCTTATTACGATTATGCACTGGATCTCATACTGGATGTTGAATCTTCTCATGGTAAACATTTCCCATGGCACCTGGGATCTTTATTTAGAGTTAGCTTTTCTTGTTGGAGCATAATGATTCTTATATTTGAGGTTCTTCTTTTGTTTTGCTTGTCGGTAGGTGATATGTTCACTGAAGAACAAAACGAGTTGGTAGAATCTGCAGCTGAGATGCTTTATGGTCTTATACATGTGCGTTATATACTAACTACTAAGGGAATGTCCGCTATGGTAAATACACGAATTATGTAATTTGTAGAGTTTTTTTTTTGTTTTACATAATTGACTGATTATAAGTTCTGGTGGAAATTTATATAGTTGGAGAAGTATAAAAACTATGATTTTGGAAGATGCCCACGAGTATACTGCTGCGGGCAACCTTGCCTTCCAGTTGGTCAATCAGATATTCCTCGTTCAAGTACTGTTAAAATCTACTGTCCTAAATGTGAAGACATATATTATCCACGATCCAAGTATCAGGGCAGTATCCTTTCAGTAGTGATTGCTAGGTCAATGACTTCCTGTAAGATTAATCCATTG
The DNA here is from genome assembly GCA_025629805.1 of Erythroxylum baracoense. NCBI lineage: Eukaryota > Viridiplantae > Streptophyta > Magnoliopsida > Malpighiales > Erythroxylaceae > Erythroxylum > Erythroxylum baracoense. The sequence goes on from JAOTAY010000004.1 coordinate 841,600, forward strand.
AAATAAGTTTGTATGTGTTTACATCTGCTTGAATTATGCAATTTCTTTTCAGGTTGTTTGTTGTTTTTCTATAGTTATACTTCATTATTCTCCAGATCGAGTTGCAATTTGACAGATGAGCTATCATTATGCTCAGGGTTTGGATCCCTCAGAAGTTGAGTCCTGTTTCTATTAGAATGTTAAAAACTTACGATATACTACCTGTTTTCAATACATCAACAAAAAACAGACATCGATGGAGCTTATTTTGGATCAACATTTCCTCACCTTTTCCTGATGACGTATGGCCATTTAAGGCCTCAAAAGGCAGCACAGAGCTATGTGCCTAGAGTTTTTGGCTTCAAGATCCACAAAACCTGACAGGGGCGCTGGATAAGATGAGAATGGGCAGAATGTTTTGGGTGGTTCTTGTACCATCACGTACTCTTTGTGAAGTACTCCAACAAACAGGGCAAGTAAAGGTGGCTAATCATAAAGGAGTACAGATGATTTTGAAAAATCGAAATGTTTGAAATGCGATATGGGCTACACTTGACCTATATTTTATTTTTATTTGTGAATTTACAGAGCGATTGCAAGTCTTCTTGTCTTTCATGGTTAAGAATTGTTCAAAATTCGCACATTGTTGCCTTCCACCTTTTTCTTAGAAAACTTGTATGCTTTACTGCTTTGTCCTTTGTTGTTAGCTACTACATATTATTGACTCGTGCTCCACCTTGTGAAAGTTGAGCTGAAAATTTTGATTGTCAGAGGAGGAATGGTCCTTGGTATCCACTTTTTGACTTTGTCCATTTTAGTTAACTGCATCCTTGGCTTAGTTAATATAAATTTAGCAGGCAAAACAATCATAATCTTAAATTTTTCCTAGGGTTGGCGAAAGGGTTTGGAGCCTGTTCCGGCCCTGCCGTGAAATCAGTCGGCAAATATTATTTGATTGAGTTCCAGGTCTGATTTGAATCTACATTAACAAAAAAATTGAGCTTCAGGCAAAAGGGTTCTGAAATTTGAACCTTTTAGTCTGGCTTAAAGCAGGGTCAAACCATTTTGACCATCTAATGCAGTGTCTTACCAATTTGAACAAGATGAGCTCGTCGAATCAGAAGGAAAGTGGTCAGGGTACAGGCCCTTCCTCTCTGGACAATTTTTGCTCTACTTGCCAGGTGCTTGGAGGGTACTAGTGTGCACTCTCAATCCTTTGAGCAAGATGCGCTTGTTGGATCAAAAGCAAAGCTGTTAGGCTGTAGGCCCTACCTTTCTCTCCGGACAGCTTTGGGTTTAAATGTTGGGCTTGTTCACTGCTCAAAGTTTCAGGCCAGGGTATGGCAGGCTTGTCAGATCCTGGTTGCCCACCATATGCATTCACATCTACCAACATTATTGATATTGTGCCAATGTTTGGATTGACCATTTGGTGCTTCATAATTAAGAAAAAAAACAGATAATTTTGGTTAAAAAATTGTGATAGGGGATAATTATTCTAGAGTTTAAACTTGTAAAATATTAAAAATGCAAAATGAAAAGAATAATTCAACATTGATTATATTTGCAAATAAATTAGACTTATTCTTGGATTTTTAGTTAGCTTACAAACATAAATAATAAAAATTAAAAATTGAATTAAAAATGATTTCTTTTTCATAACCAAGGAGCTTATATTTATTCTCGTAGGCAAGTTGCAGATGAAGGCTCTGCAGGTTCGTTTGCTATAATATTTCAACAGTTCCTTTATTCATTCCGAGATTGTATTGTATCTGAAATATTATAGCAAACGAACCTGCAAAGCCTTCATTTGAACCTTGCTAACGAGCAGCAAAATCCAAAGTTTCTCGCACGGTGATCTCTGCGATGTGAGTGTCTGCTTGGCCGATGTAATCCAAAGTCTGCAAACTTGAACGACTTGATAAGGAACTTCCTGATCAAATCAAAATACACAAAACTGTATGGGGATGGAAATCTGATTCTAGTCGAAATAGAGGGCTCATATCAACGGAAACCGCCTGTGGCATTGGAGACCAACCGGGGAAAGATTTATCAAAGGAGATTTTGCTGAACTTACTTCTTTAATGGAAGTCATGACAGAGATATTTCACTGACCAAGAAAAGGGGATGCAAAAGATGATGCTACGGTCGGACCAGCTGAGTCCAGAAATTTTGGAAGTCTCGAACAACAAATTTCGGTCGCATGCAAGTTAGGTTGCTGGTATTTGTTTGTAACCCGAGTTCCTCCCAGCCTATTGCCTAACTTTGTTGTTCTGAACTCTTCTTCTACTTTAATACAAATTATTTAAACACTTACTGATGATATACTGCCTGTTTTCGATACATGAACAAAAACAGACATCGATGGAGCTTATTTCGTATCAACATTTCCTCACCTTTTCCTGATGACGTAAGGCCATTTAAGGCCTCAAAAGGCAGCATAGAGCTATGTGCCTGGAGTTTTTGGCTTCAAGATCCACCAAACCTGACAGGGGCCCTGGATAAGATGAGATTAGTCGGAATGTTTTGGGTGGTTTTGTAATATCAACTGTCAAGTACTATCTTCGAAGTACTCCAACAAACAAGGCAAGTAATCATAAAGGAGTAAAGATGATTTTGAAAAATCGAAATGTTTATAATGCAATCACAATCAGGAATGTTTCCCAGGGTTGGCAAAAGGGTTCGGAGCCGGTTCCGGCCCTGCCATGACATCAATCGGAAAATATGATTAGATTGAATTTCAGGTTGAATTTAAGTCTAAATAAAAAGATTTTGAGCTTCTGGCAAGGGGTTCTGAAGTTTGAACCTCGATCTGGTTTGAACTTTTTAGTCTGGCTTGAAGCCCCATTCCAACCCTAGTTTCCCTCTGGCGAGGATGGGGGAGAAATAAGTTTTAAGCGGATGGTGATAAATTGAGAGTTTTGTCATTTCTTGTTCACTTAGTACTGTATGTTACCAGTTTGAACGAGATGAGCTCGTTGGATCGGAAGAAAAGTGGTCAGGGTAGAGGCCCTTCCTCTGACTAGTTTTGCTCAAAAGTTGCTCCACTTGCCAGTTGCTTGGAGGGTACTTACAGTGTGCACTCTCAATCCTTTCAACAAGATGAGCTTGTTAGGCTATTGGTCCCCCCTTTTTCTCTGGACAGCTTTTGGTTTTAAATGGTGGGCATGTTCACTGCTCGATGTTTCAGGCCAGGGTGTGGCAGACCTGTCCGATCCTGGCCGCCCACCATATGCATTCACAGCTATGAACATTATTGATATTGTATCAATGTTTGGATTGACCATTTGGTCGGACTGAGTAGGATTGGATCTTAACACACTTAAGGTCAACAAATCTTCAAGCTCAAGCCGAGAAAAAAAGGTGAAGAAAAGGAACTACTATTATTACTGTCACTGAGCATTCTCATGCCTTTTTGTGACCTTTTGTTATTAGTCTATCACCAATGCCTTTCCTACAAAGGCATTGACAGAGTTGTTATTTTGCTTGTGAAAGTCTACTTTTGGCAACACTATTTGTTAGAAGGAAATGAAACCTTCTGGTCTCAATGTAAATGAAAGTTCCAGGAAGCTTCACCTAATGCATCACCAACTGTACCATACATTTGGAAAATTACAATCCTTAGAGTAAGGAAAAACATGCCTCACATAATTCAGGTCCCTGTTGTTTGTTTTTTTCAATGTTTTAAAAACCAGACTGGTGACTGAACCGAAAAAGTAACTGATTCAAGATTTAATGGTTCAACCGGAATTCAACCGTGATTGAACCGGTGACTAATAAATATATAAAATTTATTTTATATATTATATATATAAGATAAATTTTAAACATACTTTTTAATTATTTATCTAACTTAAACCTTCAAACTTCAAAACGTACAAGTTTTTTTTAAGTTCACCAACACAACACAAAATAAGATAACAAAGCTCACTAATCATATTTCATCGAAAAGATAAAAAAAAAGATCAGTAATCATAATATTCATTCACCATAGTTGAAAAAGTTTTGATTTTTAAAGGAAAACTCTTCATTTTAAAAGAACCGACCTGTTTTTTCTTTCACCGGTTCAGCAGTTTTTACTGGTCCGACAGCAAAATGAACGAGTCAATCACTCACAAAAAAGGGCTAAATAGGACCGTTTCATGCTTCGATTCACCGGTTCATCGGTCCAACCGGCCAGTTCGGCCTGGTTTTCAAAACACTAATTTTTTTAAATAGAAATTAACAAGTTTTATTTGGATTGATTATAAAAAATGTTAAACTTTACTCAATTTTATAATATTAACTTAATTTTAAAAAGTAACATTAAAATATTTAAATTATTAATTTTTAGTAAAAATTATTTCATTTTAAATTCTCTGTTAATATGGATAATGTAACGAGTCACGTCATACTAGTATTTCTTTATATAACTGTCACATATTTTATCATTTAATAAATTCAAAAAAATCAAATATTCCAAAATAATTAAAAATAAAGCATAGGAAAGAGTGTATCATTATTTAGAAATTTAGAAAATTTTAATTTATTAAATAATAAAATATATATGTGACATAAATATAATGGTCCAGCTGATTGCATTAGTTGTTAGCTAATAGTTGACTATATCAGCTGATTTGACCAGCAAATAACATCAGTTGTTTATTAAAGATGTTTAGTAAAATTAGTTGTTTAGTATTAGTTGTTAATGTGTAAAATGCCTTATGAGGGTATGATTTAAAAAAAAAGGACATGAATATTATATTTCTTAGTATTCCCTGAATATTCTTATAAGAATTTAAATTTTAGATATTTAATTTTAAAAAAATTAAGTTTTTAACTTTAATAATAATAATAATAATAATAATCTAACGTTAAATTTTCTATTAATATGAATGATGCAACGATCTACATCGTATTAATATTTTTTCATATAATATGTATGAATTTTATTGTTTAATAAATTAAAATATCTATAATTACAGTATGACACAGATACGATATATAGTAGTTATATACTAAAAATATTAATTTGATGTGACTTTTTATGTTCAAAAATTTAATATTATGGTATTTTTAAATATAAACTAATATTATAAAATTAAATAAATATTAAAATTTTAATTAACTCCTTTATTATATTCTTCCAAACTTCAGTAAGATAAAAAAAAGTCAACTTTGAAAACACACAGAACAAAAATAGAGAGTAAAGTGGAGGGCAATATTGTCATTAGGCAAACAGCTAACTCCATAAGCTCCTCTTATGGAGCTTTTAGAAATCAACTTATTTGAGTTAAATAAGCTAACCAATAAGTCGTTCACTAAATATATTGATAGCTTTTTAAGATAGTCAAAAAGTCAATTTTTAATCAATAAGCTAAAAAATAGCTGATAAGTTGTTTGCTAAATACTTCCAATATAACAACAACGTGACAGAATTATTAATCTGACGTGCTTCTTTACATCATCCATGTTAATGAATAATTTAACGTTGGGTTATTTTTGTTAAAAATTAAAAATTGAAACATTTTCATATCAATTTTAAAAGTTCGATATAATATTAATTGAGTAAAGTTTGAGATTTTTTTACAATTAACTCAAATAAAACATTTAAACAATAATAATAATTTATAAATTAGGTGATTAAAAAGAATAAACTAATCGTTAAAAACTAAATGATAAAAATTAAGAAATTAAAAAAAAAAAAGAATTGACATTTTTAATACACAATTTTGAATAATTTAACAGCTTGGGTGTGGGTCACATTAATTCAAACTTTTATATTTAAATTTTGTAAATATTCAATTGAATTTTCTCGATTTGTCTAACCGAAGCCGTTTTGAAAATTTTTCGCTTAAAAAAAATAAATGGCGGCTTGCTATTGGCTCATCAACTTGTATTTTTAAAAGTTTTTCGCTTAAAAAAATAAATAACGGGTCAGTCTATTTATGTCTTTTTTTTCTTCTTATACTCTCTAAAATTATAAACTGATCAAGCCTTAGATTCACTTATTTGTCATTTTTGTGCACTGATTTGCTTAGGATCTTTATACTAATTAAGGCATTTATTATCACTAATCTTAATTACCATACTTAAATCTTAAAGCCAAACATTAGTACTACAATTCGAATAAGCATTAAATTGTCTACCTATTCTATTATTAAAAAATGGATTTGTGGGTCCCAAGTTATTAATAATTACTACTTAAACGCGCTGTCGTGTAATAATCCACTTTTAAATTAGACGTGTCAACCAAGCATCTAACCGCTATTATTCTAATTAACTAATAATAGTAATAACCTAGAGAGTCTTCCTTTTTCTTTTTTCCTTTTATTATCTAAAATTACAGAAAATCTCAGATAAAAAAAGAATTGGACCAAAATTAAATAATATATATATATATATTCGGCGTTATTTAAAAAAAGGAAATTTGCTAATCTATAATTAGAATTAAGGACTTCCTAATAAAAATATTTGAAAATTAGTACTAAATGAAACCTAAATATATTATATTTTTAAAACGGAGGAATTTTCAGTTGTTATTCTTTGAATGCATACTGGGTAAACTTTTGGATTGATGCAATAGCCTATAAATTATGTCAATCGAGTATTTTGTACTAGACAAGTCTTGTACAATATGTTCAATCAAGAGAGCATATGTAGGGGGAATTGAACGCAAGACCTTTTAATCTCATATCCTTCCACTCCACCAACTCGACCATCCTATTCGGGCTTAAAAAAAAATCCAAATTTCATAGTTCAAGACATTATTTTGCATTTTTTTGGATCCGATTCCAATTTTGCCCATGAAGACGTTGTTGAAAAATTAAAAGAAAAATAGTTGATGGAAGGTTGTTTAGGTAAATAAAAGTTAATTACAGGGGCAAATCACAAAAGAGAGTTTATTTATTCCTATAAAAAAAAGGATGTACCGTTTTTAATATCTCCAAGAAAAGTAAAAACGAGTTAAGAGCTATCGACAATCAAAGAAGAAGAAGAAGAAGACAGAGTATAGAAAGAGATCAGAAGTTGGACGAAGAAAGAAAAAGATCACTTTCTTCTTCTTCAAGTTGTAGATGTAATGCATCAGAAGAAATCAGAAGTCCAAATCGGAAAAGAAAGCACCGGCGTCTCTTCCGATTACAACCCTACACCGCCTCTGTTCTTCACTTCCGATCACCACCCATCATCCACCTTTAGTCCTCCCACTCCTCAGGTTATAATCCAGCCCAGCGGCGATCATTTCGAAAATGACCCTTTTGTCCCTTCACCGTCTTCTTCCTCCGTATCAACTCCGTACAAGCGACCACTTTTGACCCAGCAACATCACCACCATCCCACGCATCGATCTCCCTCCATTACGAAATCCCCCACCGTGTACCATTTCTCGACGACCCAACAAAATCAGTCTCTGTTCTCCGTGTCTATCGCCGCCAAATCCGCCGCGTTTCGGTTCCTGAGGCGGTTTAATAATTTCCGGCGTTTGCGAGTCCACCTGAGGTTAATCCTCTTGTTGTCTCTCCCCTTGTTCTATTTCTTGGTTTCTCATCCGAGTCACTCCGTTCTTCTTGATTTTCTGTCAGCTTTTGCTTTCTCTGCCGCGCTTTTGTTCTCTCTTAATCTTGCCCTCCCTCGCCTTCCTTCTATTCGCTTGTTTCTGTCGCGTTCTTTTCCAATTAAGCTCAAATGCAAGTCTAACGGGTCTCGGCCTCCATTGCCAGTGTTCTGGTCAATTGGGTCGAGGCCGGTTTCGGAGAAGAGGGTTGATTCTGGGTGTTGGGTTCAGGTTTACAGCAACGGGGACGTGTACGAGGGTGAGTTTCATAAAGGGAAGTGTTCGGGTAGTGGTGTTTATTACTACTGTATGAGTGGGAGGTATGAAGGTGATTGGGTTGATGGAAAATATGATGGTTATGGAGTGGAGACTTGGGCAAGAGGTAGTCGATATAGAGGGCAATATAGGCAGGGACTTAGACATGGATTTGGGGTTTATAGATTTTACACAGGTGATGTTTATGCTGGTGAATGGTCTAATGGACAGAGTCATGGTTGTGGAGTTCACACTTGCGAGGATGGAAGTCGATATGTTGGGGAGTTCAAGTGGGGTGTCAAGCATGGGCTCGGACACTATCATTTCAGGTAATGTGGAATGTTTTCTGATTGGAATTTTCAGTTTGGTTTTTATGGGGTTTTTGTGTTTTCATTGTGATTATTGGTGTTAACGTTGATATGATTATGTGCTCTGCTTATGTTTTTCTGCTCAGTGTTAAGGTTATTCGTTTCTGTTAAAACTTGTGTGGTTCCAGGTTTGAATGAAACAGCAAAGGAATGTGGAAATGGTCTATAATGCGAAACATCTTAAACATTTTATCAGGATTTTCTACCGAAATGGATAGGAAGTGAATTGAAATTTGAGAAGAACCTTTTTCCATGACAAGACAAGTAACTTTTTTGCTGGGTTAAGCGCGTATAATTTCCAACCTTCTTTAAGATATTAGATCGATGAAGTGTACTGAATTGCAATATAATGATGACAACATTACTGTAATGTTTAGGATTACCATAACTATTGGATTTTACAAAGTGAACGAGGGATGAACTTGCTACTAATGTGTGATTGATCCCAGACTCCAATACATGTTCTTCTTCTGTTGAATTCTGATTTATTCAGTTGTTCTTTCTCTTGCTGCATGCTTTCCGTAGTCCTTATCGAAAGGGATATGAAATACAATAAACTTTTCCTTCACTCTTTCATTAGAGTTCTTCAACACTTGCCTGTCTCATGCAGCTTCTGGTTGCTCGGGTACCTGATTGTGTGTAATTCTAAATGCCTTGATGTGGGCAGGAAAAGGGATGTAAGCACTGTTTTAAATATGATGCCAGACAGTAAAAAAGAACTCTGATCTCTTATTATTTGGCATTGGGATTAATTTAAATTTAACCGAGTCGAATGTGATTCTTTTTCACTTCTCTCTTCTTTTTTTTTTGTTTAATCCTGAGTTCATGCTGTTACACGTTATGTCTTAATTTTCCGTAATGGGCACACAATGTTGAAAATTTTGTAGCATCTGAATTGGTAAGGATATCTTTGTTGAAGCTTCAATAACCAATAGATGAAACTTAGTGTTGTATTCACCTAATGTTACCTGTTATACATATCTTAGAAATGGAGACACATACGCCGGAGAGTACTTCGCCGACAAGATGCATGGCTTTGGTGTTTATCGTTTTGCAAATGGGCATCGGTACGAGGGTGCCTGGCATGAGAGTAAACGGCAAGGTCTTGGAATGTATACTTTCAGAAATGGGGAAACACAATCTGGTCACTGGCAAAATGGGATTCTTGATGTCCCAAGCACTCAGAACCCTGCTTATCCTGTATCTCCAGTTGCAGTATACCATTCAAAAATACTTAATACTGTTCAGGTACTTGTATTTTCTACTTTACCGTACAAAGTCTCTTTCCAGAAGTTCCTTCCAAGTCCTTAACTTTTGAATTAATTGTATCTAGATTGGAATTAATTGTCATTATGATATGATAACAGTTGGCATATAGGGACTGAATACTTTTACTGATGAAAATTTAAAGCAACAAGTGTCATTTACAGTGAAACATGTGAATATAAGTAGGATTACTGGATAAACAGAACTCGTCATTCCCTGATCTGTTATGTCTTGTAAACAGGAAGCAAGAAGAGCAGACGAGAAGGCTTATGATGTGGCAAAGGTCGATGAGAGGGTGAATAGGGCAGTAGCTGCAGCTAATAGAGCGGCAAATGCTGCTAGAGTGGCAGCCGTGAAGGCCGTTCAGAAACAGATGCATAATAAGACTGACAACGTTCCGATTCCAATTGTGTGAGATTTAACTTCATACTTTTAGCGTCCGATAAAGCTACAAGAGATGGCCGTGCCGCGAGATAACGAATCGTGATTTTTCTTTACAATAGCATCATACAGAACATAGTCATCTTATCTTCAGCCTTATTCTTCTAGAGGCTGTTTATCGAAAAATCGGCATGAAAATCATGCTGGAAAATTTGGCTCAAGTGCTTTGGCATAGATCAATTGGCTTTTTGCTTGCTTTTGGATCATGTGTAGCTGGTGAACTAGTACTACCAGCTAGAAGGAAGAGGAACAGATGGGAACAACTGCTATCTGAGAGCTTATGTTTTGCTTTTGTTCTCGGTAAGCTTGTGTAAAGATGAGTTGGATATGATGTAATATATCTGCTGGTGCTCATGTGAAGCCTTTGCCCATTCAGTGTTAAATAAGAACTCATTGCCTACAATCAGAGGAATCATGTTTCATTTAAGACAAAAAGGAACAATGCCTATCTAGTACTTGTGATTTCAGAATGTCCCAAGTTCTTTTGATTTCAACAGAACAGTACTGTATTAGCAAGCTTCTCGTAAAGATTAAACCAGCAAATTCTTTTCATAAGTTTCAAATGTACTTTGCAATTGTCTGGAAATTGAAAAGAGAATTCTGATGAAAGTTACATCTTGATTCAGTACGAAAAATGATAAGAACACTCAAAGCAATCCTAGTTCTCAGTCTGCTCTCTCAGCCTACGAATGGTGCTCCTGACAGTCACGGCACTTGCAGTACTGTAAAGGGAAAGTATAAACAACCGGTTAGAAATGTCACCTAAAGGGATAAGCTGAATTCATGAAAATTCATAACATAAGAAGAAAATCTTACTTCAAAGTGTAGGCGCCGCCTGCTTTCACTTTGCCACAGTCCTTGCAACCCCAAATGCCTACAGCTTTCCTCTTCACCGCATACTGCACAAATAAACAGTTATACGAACTCGACAACCCAAAATAAGATCTCATCAATTGTTTCTAGGTGAAAATTTCCAAAACCGTAATCGTATCAATTTCCATGTTAAAATGATTTGACTATCAGATTGAAATATGGTCAAATTTATTACCTTCCCACAGAATTCACAGAAATACTTGCTGTGCTGACTCACTTCCATCTTCTTAATCTGCTTCCTCAAACTGGCACCATAACGGGTGCCTGCAGCATAGGCACAAAACAACCGTAACGAATCGAACGATTCTAAGCTTGCTCGAATAATGAACTTGTGGTCTTAAAACACCAAAAACATAATAGATAAAGATCCAACATCTTAAGCAAATTAGCATTCAGTAATGGCATTGTGATCATAAATCCAAGATTCATTCTGATATAGCCAATCAGCAACTGAACATTAAATCGTTACACATCTTTTTTATCCTTTAAACCACAAAATAAAAATATACAAGTAAAGCAACACATTTTCTGAATCATTACACAAAGCTTAACTCCAGATAAAGCTGTGCAATCTGATTGATTGACTATTGCAAACAGCAAATTAATCAATTGGAGGACTCAGAATTGAAATGAAAAAGAAATGTAACTAAAATGCTCGGGACACACCGTATTTTCCAACAATGCCAGCCTTCTTGGTTCTCTTGGCCTGTTACAAACGAAACAGAACATCAGAACCAATTACCATATCCTTAAGCTGAAAATCCACGTGATTGCATCATTCAACTCCAACGTTGCATTCAAATTAATAACTTTAATAAACATACCCGGAAACAAATCATTCGAAAAGAACATGAAAAGAGACAAACCAATACTTAAAGCCTTCCCCTAAGGGTATTCATGAATCAAGTACCAAAAATTTTAAAACAGACACGAAGCAACAGAGTAAAAAAAAAGAGTCTCTCCGATAAGTACCCAGCAAATCATTAACAAATCAGGGCTCAGAGAGTGAGTAGAGTACCATTTTACTCGGCTTCTGCGAACTGCTTCAAAATCTGTCTTCTGTTCTCCCTGAGTTCTAAGCGGCCAAGTTCAAGCAGAGAGAAGAATGTATTGATCTTTATGTCTTTTATAGTGCAGGGACACGCACTCTTGAATGTTGCCCTAGGCCCGTGCCTTACTTGGTTTTCTTAGCCCATTATTGTTCATTGACGTGACTTTGGTTGAATAGATTATTAAAAAGATTTATTTTAATTTTTTAGAAATTTATTCCTTCTTAAATTTATATTAAAAATAATTAATTATATATACCAATTAACCAATAGTCTTATCATAATAATTTTAAATAACTCTTAAGTCCGACCGAACTCCAATTTACTAATTAATATAATAATTCAAAATAATTTTTAAATATGTTTATTTCATTATTCTGATAATTGGTAAAACTAACTTTAATTAAAGTTAAAAAGTTAAATAAAATTAATTGAGTATTGAATCGAATTAAAATCTATTTTGTGTCGTTTTGAAAACAATGTCGTTAACAGACTTTACCGATTCAGGTTCGAATTTGAGTTATTCTATTCCAACTTTATTGAATTTTAAGATTTGATTCAACCTATTATTATTTCGAATTATTTATTAATAATGTTCATCACTACTTCTTTTTATTAAAATATAGGTTTGATAATTTTGACCCGGCTAAGCCTAATTTAGCTCAGGTTAATCAGGCTACGCTATCACCCTACTTGCTAGCTCTGACCTGTAGGGCCACGGGTCGACTCTCAGGCCATCCAATAAGGAGTCGGGCAAAAGCCTGGCTTGATCTATTGAAATCCTGGTAAAAGAGAGAAAACGTTGGAAAGTTTTTATAATAATGTTTTAATAAATCTTATTAATTTGTTGAATCTCAAGACGGTCGTGCCTAAAGCACTTGAGCCTGGTCGAGTCCCAAAGCTCGAAACTCGATATAAACTTTTTTTAAATTAAAAATAATATTATTTCATTTAAAATAATATTATCTTACTTATTTTTAAGTAAGTTATCAAGAGAGGTCCACTTTAACGCACGCGCTACGTAAGTACCCCGTAGGTTTGTAGAAAGACTACCCGTTTGGTTTAGCTTTTGCGAGGTGGAAAAGCACTTTTTTCCACCGCAAAAGCTATTTTAAACAAAAAATAGATGTTTGGCTGTAAAGTCTAAAAGTGCTTTTAGAGTAGAACTAGCTTTTTCAAAAGCTAAAATACAGCTTTTCTAAAAGCTCAAATTTGGAGCTTTTTAAAAAAGCCCCTCATTTGAGCTTTTTCGGGTAGCAAAATTCGCGTCACTTACGTATATAACAATTTTAAAACATTACGTTTGTTTCTTCTGTTTACACAAAACTCTCTTCTCCGATTCTCCAAGCTATACCATACACAGCAAAACATCTCATCTTCTTTTCACAAACAGAACAGGTTAGTTTTTATTTCATGTTTATTTCTGCGTTTGTTTTATTCACGATCGTCTGCGTCTGCCGACGCAGACGTCAACTGCGTTCAACGCAGACGACGTCTGCGTTTAAACGCAGACGCAGAGGTCTGCGTCAACGCAGACGAACGTCTGCGTTAACGCAGAACGTCGTCTGCGTTGAACGCAGACAAGGTCTGCGTCTGCGTTAAACGCAGACAAATTATGATTATGCATGTGTTATGAAATTCATGATTATGCATGTAATTACTGGATAATATGTAACTTAACCAAATCATGATTATGCACCTTAACAAATTTATAAATTGTCCTTTCTTCATCTGTATATGCATACAATTCCATACAAAAGATTGAATGCTTTTAATGCTTATTATACTTTTGTCTATGTTATTTTACTTATGTTTTAATATTTTCTTATACTTGTTAAATTCATTGTTATATGCAGTGGGGATTTTGTTGTTTATAGAAAATGTCAATACCAAGTCAAGAAATTCAAGGTGGGGACAAATTGAAAAAAAGGGTTAAAGCGGAGTGGAATGATAGAACTCTTGAAATTTTAATCAAAATTTTTGTGGAAGAAACATTAGCTGGAAATCGACCAAATGGTCACTTTAACAAGATTGGATGGAAAAATATAATTTCAAAGTTTGCTCATGAAACTAAGAATAACTATGAATACAAACAATTTAAGAATAAATGGGATGGATTAAAAAAG
>JAOTAY010000004.1:860149-883408 GCA_025629805.1 Erythroxylum baracoense
GGCTCATTAATTGATATAAAAAATCTACCTAAAAAAGTGCTTTTTTGAAAAGCTCCAAATTTGAGCTTTTGAAAAAGCTGTATTTTAACTTTTTAAAAAGTTATTTCTACTCCAAAAGTGCTTTTGAAATTTACAGCCAAACACTCATTTTTTTCTTAAAATAACTTTTGCGGTGAAAAAAAGTACTTTTCTACTTGCCAAAAGTTGAACCAAACACACTCTTACACAGTTCCTCTTCGGTTACACATCAAATTCTCTATGTTCTAATCCTGTTTTATTAATTCTCATTCATACTTGCATGTAAAGTTCACATAAATACATGGATAAAATTTAATAAAACATAACAAGACTATCATGATCGGAACAAAAAATCTAATTCCCTTTGATCGAACCCAAATTAAATATATAGTTTTTGATCTTTAAAAACTAAAAGCACGATGTTATTTACTCAAAATAATACATTTACGCTACAGATTTCGAATAAAACAATCCAAGTTTGACCCAAAACACAGTCAAGTTTACTGTTCCCCTACCGATTAGCATCAAGAAAAGTCGCAGTAATGCCTACTTTTAAGACCAGAAAATTGGTGATGCTCAATTGAATACCTTCCACAATTGCTGCGAATATTTTGAAGAATAATATTACGACATGAGGACTTGAAGCTTTGACATAAGTCCCCACATGGGAAAATAATTTTGCAATTTAGTGACCTAGAAGCACAGGACAATGATCTTTTTGCACTTTTCTTTTTAAAAACGATACAATGAGCATCACTATAATCTAAATATAATGTTCTAATATCCTTGATCTGTACGAATCTGGAGGTCTAAAATCCTCCAATCGCAAACTGGAGGCATTCCGAATTTCATTCAAGACACTCTCACCTTTTTCTGCTTTAATTGCATCCAATGTGCTTCCAAGAACATCCCCTGCAAGCCCAACCTCTAGAAGACGGCCAGGCTCCTCTCCACCTTCATGTAGCAACTGCCCGACCTTTTCCAAGGAGACGACATTCTCCGTGATCGTTCTTGCAAAGATACGGCCGAGATATTCTGCAGCTTTTGGGGCATCATTCACGGCATCCTCCAAAGTAGAGAGAACTGACTCAAACCTGGCGTGCCGTGAATAATTTTTCTTGTCAGTCAAACATTTAGAATACCAAACTGAATAAATGTGAAATACATTGTTGAATCTTACCCTTTAGTGAGCTGTAATGGAGTCAATACGCCATCCTGTGATAGAGTAAGTTTGACAAGAAGCTTAGCCAAAAGATCCCTTTCTAAGTCCTTCCTCTCAAAAGAGTCATTCATCCATAGAGAAACCATTGAAGGATAGAAACTGGGGGAATTCAAATCTTTGATGCAAAAAAGAACTTCTTTATCATTTCTGGCGCTGAAAAAGCCAATTAACTTGTAGTTAGAATCTCACCTTGCGGTCGAGATAAGCAAATGTGTAACTAGTAACGCTTCACAACTAGGCAGTGTGTTAAAAAAAAGTAACAGCTCTAACGATGAGCAAATACGAAGGCTTATTTACCAAAAACAATAGCAAAAAACAGCACACTATTAGGTTTGATGAAAACCTATTTAACTTTCCAAAAAGACCAAGTTCAATCAACAACTAAAATTGGAACCAGTTGCATGCGTGGAAATCATACCTGTAATATTCTTTTATGGCCGCCATGGACATCTCTCTAAGGCGCTCTTCAGGCCAAACCTTTTCTGAGGAAATATTTTGGGTCGAAGCTGGGCTCTGAGCTCTTGCAGGTGGTGATGTTGCTATAGGTCTATCAAAACCATGATCTACACTTCTCACATCGCGATTACCATATATCAAACTACGATCCTGGGAGCCAAAATGATCATAAGCAGCTCCACCAGAAAATCTGTCAGGAACATATCTAGGAATGGGATCTTCCCTAGAGTTATACATTGGCCGTTCAGAGACATTGCTAAAACCATTCAAACCAGCTGCCGTTCTTTTAGAGTCACCAGGACCAGAAGAAAAATCAGCTATGTTTGTGCTAACCATAGCAGGTGGCCCTCTAATGGACATTCCTCTGGCAAGACCACCTTGGGGGCCCAAAGTAATAGAATCATCACCCCTCTGACGCAAGGGAATTTGAGTTCTTGACTCATATGCTTGCCTCTCCTCAACACGGATATCCTGGGTCCCAAATCCAGGGGCTTGAGTGGGCAGTGCCCGGAAGCCACCCATCTGTGCATTGGGGGAAGATAGCATATTAGACCCTCTTGTAACCAAGTCCATAGGTAACCTTCTAGTGGAAGCATTTGTACTTGGATTGCGAGCAAACCTACTAGCTTGCTGCTGTCGTTCCTGAGCAGCATCTCTGTGCACTTCTTCAATCTTTTTTGGCCCTTCCACCTTCCTCCTCTGCTTCCAATGGTTCTTTCTCAAATCAATTGCATCCTTCAACATAAACCTCACTCTAGAAGATAGTTTCATGTTGTTTGACATAATTGTAATCCTGTCAAAATATGCATTCATATGTTCCTTGGCCTTGGGGCGATCAATCATATCCCCAATTGTGCTCATCAACTTGCATAGAGCTTCAACATCTTCCTCATCAGGATTCTGATACTGACCCAGCAACTTGTTGATGCATTCATGCATTATTCTATCGGTCAACATTTTCTTCTTATATAACTCACCTATCAGTCTTATATTACCAAGCATTCTCCGTCGAGCCTTGATTCTCTTTTCTTCTCTTTCTTCTGCTGACTGTTTGACTTCACCCTCTTCATAAGCTCTATTAGCTTCCTCTTGTTCTCTATCCCCTTGCTCGAACTCCTCCTGGCACTTATTCAAAAGTAACCCCTTGAAAGTTATCTTCTCATTATCTTTGCGGAAGTCAGGCAACTCTCCAGCTAGCTCACAGCAGAAATTAGCATACAATTCACAGAAAGTAGGCTCCATCAAAGCCTTGTCAAATATCTGTGCAATAACACCAGTAAGTGTGCTTTCATTATCAATATTTACAGCCTTTACTTGCTCAAAAAGTCTTTCAAAATTCTGAGGAGTTAGCTTGTTCAGAATGGATTTTAACTGTCTTTGCTTGGCCTGCTCTCCATCAGTCGTTTTGCCCACCTCATACTTCTTCTCAGCTTTATGCATCGTCTGTAAAGGAGTCTGAGGAGAAGGAATCAATCCCCTCTGCATAACATTACTAGCCCGCTGCCACCTGTCAGCATCTGGACCATTTCTTTGCATCCCTCCCTGAGGACTGATTGATTGCATTGGCCCAGTTAAGATTCCTCCCATGTATGATACAGGAGACTGAGCTCGAGGATTCCTTAGGACACCAAAGTTGCCACCTTGGACAGGACGGAAACCTACATTGGCTCCATAAGCTACATCCAAATGCAATCCTCTTCCCATGCCAAAAGGACCAGCTGGTTTATTCCGTCGATCATCATCTAACATAGAACCCACACGCCGATCCATCCGAGCTCCACTATTTGACCTATCCATGACTCTTCCAGGACTGGGGTGTGAATCACAATCAACATTACCACTGATCAGGGCCTCTGCTATATCAGATTTAATTTCAAAACCTTCAGGAAAATCAACACATTGCTCCGCAAACTTGAGGAGGAAATCCCTAGAATACTTCTTTGCAGAATTTGCATTGCCATCTTTCTCAGTCTGCATCAATCCTACATGACCATCATCTGCAATTTCTGACGTTTCCAGTTTAGGTGTGGACATGTCAGCAGCATCCTCCCAATCATCTGGTTCAACTTTATTCTGGTCCTTTGAATTAATTGCGGATTTCACTTGAAGACTATCAGCAGGTACAGAGTCAGTTGAAGTGTTCACCGTGACTTCTGCAGAAATGGTATTTTCTTTCTTTTCCTCTAGACCTTTATACGCCATGTACAGATCAGAAGTTGTCCCAGCTGCATCTGCCTTTTGGAGAATTTCCTTCCACTTCAGCCTAGAGTTAGTACTTTTTGACCTAGTCCGTTCCATAGGTTTATCCTTGAAGGATACTGCATGAGAGGCCGAACCAACAACAGTGTTTTCCACCACCCCCTGATCATGTGTTGAAGTAGACTCAGTGACCTCGGGGCTTGGGACAGAATCACCCTGCCGATCACCATTGGATTTTGTAACTGAAACCTCTTCACTGCCAATTATATCAGTTTTGTTTGAAGATACATCAGAGATCAATGTTTGATTGTCAAGAGGTTTCCTAGCGTGTCTGAAATCCGAATCTAGAGATGTTGCAACATCAACATTATCCAGTCCTCGATCATTCTCCAAATGGCAACTTGCAGGTTCACCCAGTCCATCCTTGCCAATTTCTAACCTCTGAAGCTCATTGCCAAAAGCTCTGTCAGTTGAAGCAGGTTCCTCTTCCATTTGTTTAACGGCATCTGCAGATCTTAACATACATTGTGCTAAATCAAAACCAACACTTCTATCCCCTAGATTGGAGCCTTCTGACAGCTCAATTTGTCGTTGCCTTCCAATTAAAGAAGCTTCATCAGGGGATTGTTCCAGTCGTGAAGAATCATCAATTTTATCACGAAGAACACTATCTGGACAACTAACAATACCTCCAACACCTGATGTTTGAGACGGAGTACCAGTGAAATGATCTTCAGCATTATTTAATTTAGAAATCAAAGCATCAGAAACACCATGAGTTGAATCACTAACTACTGAGACTGATTCCCTGATTGGTTCAGTCAAACCTTGACTGACTGATGGAGTTGTTTTCATTTCTACAGTTTCAGAACCTCCACTATCAGAAGATATACCGTGCTCATAATTGTAAGAAGGCTGGCTTGAAATTGAGGTCGATTGCCCAATAACCTGTAACTGGTAAATTCATGCCTAATAGACTCAAGAAAACAATTTAATGATGATAAAGAAAACTAAAAGAATGTCATAATTACAGTACCTGATGCTGATATGGATTATATCCTTTCTCGTCTGTCTTCTTCTGATCCTTGATAGAGTTAGACATAATTACAGTTTCCCTTTTCCTGTCACCAGCATGGTGCATATCTGGCAACAAATCCTCTGACTGCACAGTTGAAGCAGACAAGATAGAATTGGAGATCATGCTATCCATGTTTTCCACAGACTGTTTGGTTGACAATGGCAACTTTGACAATAAAGTTTCACTCCCAGGCTTTGTTGGTTCTGAAAAGGTTTCTGCATCCTTTTGAGGACGTGAGATAGATCCTCCATATGGTTGTGAAAGTTTATGGGATCCATCCTTTTCAGGAGCAGAAGAGCTATTTGATGATGTCGGTTCCACAACCTTATCTCCAACAAAGCCTGCAGCTGGTCTGATTGTCACCTGTACAGCTCCTGATGAAGTAGAGGAAAATGAGCTATGTACATCACGTGCATGCTCAGCGTTTGCTGATTCTGAGGCACCATGTGTCAAAGCCCCAGACTTGTTGCCTGACATGGAATTAAGAGAAGGATTTGTTAATGTTTGGGGTCCCTGGCTAACAGGATAGTTAAATCTTGGCGGCTGAGAATTCGGAGGCATCTGATTAGTGCTTATTGATTGAGAACTTGGAGGTGGATAAAATAGACTACTGGCATTGTAAGAATTAGCATAGTAGTTGACTGGGTGGGAATGTGCAAAAGATGAGATTGGCTGTGAATGAGGAGGCAGATTACTATGAGACCTCAAGACTGATGACGCAGAATCTCCATATGTATCTGTTCGCTTATCAAGCCTCAGTTCTTCATGAGTCTTTGGATCAGTAATCTTGACTGCTGATGTTTTACGTGGACCACCAATTTTCCCTCCCTGCTGTTGGGGATACTGTGACGTTATTCCAATTCCTAAATTACCTAGCTGAGGGGCAATATGAGGAGCCATAGGAGTCGTATAACCCAAGCTCTGACCCTGGTGGATGATTCCTTGAGGCTGCATTGGGTGGGGTTGTAGACTTTGAATAAACATTGGCTGCTGCATCTGAGGAGCATTTCCAATAGGCAATGTTACATGCATAGGCATTTGAAGAGATGGTGCTGAGACACCCTGAGATTGAATTTGAGGAGTTGGGCCACCAAACTGCACAGATGCTGGTGGTTGATGATATGGCATTTGCATGGAAGCCATAGGGATGGAATGAACTGGAGGCTTTTGGTTCTGGCTCAAAGGTTGTGCTGCAGAGATTTGAGTATCTTTCTTCGCCTTGGAAACTGAATGAGTCTCCCCAGTATTAAATTGGTCAGCACTATTCACATCCTTCTTTGGAACTTGTGGTTTAGGGATAGCAGTTGCCAATGGAGGAGCAGATCTGTGTGTCTCATGGCGTGCCTGCAAGTACATGTAGATGCTTATAATTCTCCATGTTTATCAATCTCCAAAAGCAAGCAGCTAAAACCAATATAAGGATAACAATGTTGTCCAATTTCAAATTTATTGATATAAGAACCTAAGGATTTGCAAACTTAAGAAAGTCCGTCAAAAGAGAAGACGTGCATCATAAACATCTATTCTAAAGTTGCAAATATGTAATAAAGGAAAACTGAGCCGCAATATGAATCAAAGAGTGATCACCCACAAGTCCAACATGCTACAAAGTTTAAACCTTAGTTATAACTTGAGTTTGGAAATAAAGTGGCATGCACACCTGGTCGCGTTTTTGCTCGTCTAGATTTGGGGGAGCTGAGCTTGTTCGAGCAGGAATCTACAACATTTTATTTTTAATCTGAGACATTACTAAAAAGTGTAAAACAAGGAAGAAAGGGGAGAAAACTACCTGCATCACATTCATAAAACTAGGACTTAAAGACCCAAACTGAAATGCAAATCCCTTGGCGGCATCTCCCGGGGCTACACTAGTAACAAAATTACATTCAACACATGAATAATGTGTCTATTGATCGCAAGAATAGCTTCATTAAGAATACTACAAACACAAACTTCAAAATACTGAGCAATATAGAGAATATGTTCGCACTTTCCCTTCTCGTCAATATCAAGGCAGACTTACCCTTTGTTGGAGTTTTAGGGCATGTAGTGTTGGAATTAACGGGGGCAGACTGCCCTGGGTTGTCGGAATTCATGGTGGTAGGTTGTGAAGTAGGTGCTTTTGGAACAGCTCGGGTGATTCGATGGTTGGAAGGTGAATCAGCTGGATGGCTAACGCCGATTGCAACTGGGGCATCAGATACGCCTCCTAACATCAAAAAAAAAAAAAAGGAACACTTGATCATAAACACAGTATCAGACGCGGCTCCCAACTTGGTGCATATAAGCTATGACAATAATAAAAACAAACTTAAAATATTAAAATTCAAGACTCGTCAGCACACCATGCAACGGAGGCTGTACATGTGCACCATTCTGTGAATTACGGGTCGCAGAAGGATTAGTCGAATCCGAAAAATTGACTGATGGAGAATTCACCCTAGGTTGCCCTCCTCGAGCATTGGTAGAATTCTTAAAACTACGATCAAGGTAATAAACAATAACCAACCAAGAGATTAAAACACTTCCCAAATCGTAAAACAAAAACCTAAAAACTCCTAAAGAACAAATGATATAACGACAAAAAGACCCCAATAAGATTGAAAAAAAATTAAAATGTTGTACCTGCGATTGGAAGAGAGAGAAGGAGAAGAAGACGGTGAAGGGGCGGGCCCGCCGCCGCCGCCGCCCTTACCGTAAGCGCCTGAGGAGGACCGCTGCTGATTATAGCTTGCGGATCGTCCCGATTTCCGATTGTCCGGCCTAAATTGATTGAAGGACATAAATCCCTAACTTTAAATTCCCTTTGCCTTTTGCGTTTCTCTTCTCCCTGCATCCAAAGCAAACGAGATCCCAAAGAATCACAAAACCTACCAAAACACAAGCATAAATCTCAACCACAACACTTGCGATTTAGTCGATTGATTAATTCGGAATAAGTCCAGAAACCTGAAGTACCTACCGAGTGGAAAAGTGTGAGTTGGATAAATTAGGGTTTTAAAGGACGGTCATAACGATACAGAGATTGAAGGAGAAAGAAAGAAAAGACTATGAGTGAGAGAGTGAAAGAGAAAGAGAGAGGTGAATTTAGAGGAGAGTTTTTCTTTCTAGAGAGAGAAAGAGAGGTAACAAACTAACCAGCCAAAGGTGGTCAAAATGTAGGTTTTTCAGGAGATCGAAATCGCGCGTTTCGCTTCTCTTTCTTTTTACCTTCTCCTTTACCTTCAGATTTATATTAAACAAACTATACATTTACTTGCTTACATTGATTTTATTTAATTTTAAAAATTATCATTTATAACCACGTATGATTGATATGGGTGATTCAACACTCTCACCCTTTAATCAAAGATTTTGAGTTCAAGTCCTGAGAATAAAGAAACCTATTTGGTCAACACTTTATTCCTTACGGGCTGACCGGATATGAGTGGGGATTAGTCTAATTGTGGATGGCTTAAAGGTGCCTTCTCATAATTAGGACCTTCCTAAAACACCTCATAGGCTAACAAAAAAAATATCATTTATTAATTTTAGGCAATATACTAATAAAGAGAAATCCGCAGCCCTATCTTTTAGATGCGTATTAAATAAATCTTCGGATTGATACAATAGTTTACAAATCATGTCAATCAGGTACTCTACACGAAGCAAGTCTTATATAATAGGCTTGATCGAGAGAGTGTTAGTAAGAAAATTTAAATATATGACCTTTTGACCTCATATCCCTCATTTCACTAATTCGACCAGAGGCAATATACTAATATTGACAATATTAAAACAAAGACTATTATTTATGAGTACTTAGTCAACAATGTTATAACAAAACATTAACACAACAACAATAACACTTAGTATAAATTTTATTGAGATGCGGAGTATAAAGAAATATAGTAATACACAACCTTATTCTTAATTAATAAAAAAATTATTTTCAAATGACCCACGTAAAGTAGGACATTACAAATATATTAAATAAGATTAAATAACCAAATGTTGTTTATACGATGATTTAATTATAAAATTTAAATCAAATTAATAATTTATTAAATTAAATTGAATTATTGTATCATTTACATTGATGTTGTTTTATTTTTAACCGAAGTTTTTAAAAAATTGAAAATCTTAACAAATACAAAAAACTTAAAGATTAGATAATTTCTTAATTTCTTAAATTATAGAAGAGTGTATCTGTTTTACTCTTTATTTAATTAATCTTACCTAAAAATCATATTTCTTTTATAATTAACTTAATGAATTTACAGTTTCTTTAATTTTTTTAAATTTCAATTTATCTCTCATAAACACTTAAAAATTTTAATTCCTTTTCTTGCCGACCTTACTAACATCACACTTGTCTTCGTCCCACGCCCCGCCGCTTGGCCCAGTTCGCCACCGAACCTGGTGTGATGTGTGAATTTTTGGCACGTGTAATTTGGTGCACGTGTCGATTACCTTTTTCCTGTGGATGCACATTCTTGTTGTCTCTTCCGCTTTCGCTCGTACAATTCTTTATTTCCTATTAAATATTTAATTTCTAAAACAAGACTACAAGAGTCAAAGTAAATGATTAACAAATTGCTTAATAAATTTATTATTAAAAATATATTAATTTATTAACCAAATAGATAATTTTATAATTTAAATGATTTTTTATAAAGTAAAATAAATAAATAAATAAATTTATATTTAATAACTTCCTTATTTAATTAAAATTTAACCTTTTTTTAAGAGCAAAGATAATTTCTTTTGTCATTTAAAATTTTTTATTTTATTCATTTTTTATTAAAATTTTTGGATTAGCATATTAATAATGAAACAAAGAGGCAGTCAACGATGGAAGTAGGAAGGATTAAGCTTGCCTTTGCGTGCACGTTGAATGTTTAATTTACTCCTAATAATTAACTTGTCACCTTCGATGAATGCTAAATGAAGCTCTTGTTGAACAATATTAAGGATGGTAATTTTGGGTCGGCTTGAGTTGATCAGGTCACAGGTCAAAATGGTTCGGTCTGAACTGAGCTCGTAGTCTAATTAAAAATTTAGAATAATAAAACACGAGTTTTGTTTTGTAAAATTTTTATTAAAAAATAAAGATGGGTTGGCTCGGTCCAGTCTAATAACATCCCTAAAAAATATATGTCAAATCCATTTTGTTTTTCAAATATAATGATGTATTAAAGATGAAAAATATAGAAATACTGGACAAAATTTTAAAAAATTGAGTTTAAGTTAAAATTTAAGCACATAATATATTATAATTGAAATATAAATTAAAGTATTTTAATATCTAATTAAAATACTTTAATAAATTTCTTGTTTTTTTTCAAATATAACGAAGTATTAAAAATAAAAAAAAGAACAATCTCGATTAAATTTTTAGTATAAATTGAGTTTAAGTAAATTTTGAAGTACAAAATATATTCTAATACAAGTAAATTGGTATAGAAAGTTATTTTTAAATTTTATCAATATTTAAACGAATTGAAATTTAAACTCATATTTTAAAATTTTCGTTAACAAATATATTAATTTACATATTTTGATTAAATAACTTAATAAATCATCAAATTAATTTAGTATTTAATTTTGAGAAGTTCTCAGTGTGAAAAACCCTTGCTTTCATTATCGTAATATCTAAAAATGTAAACAGTTCAAAGAAAAAGTTTTTGTTTAGGAAAGTAGGAAACTAAGTCCTGAATAAAACCCTATAATATCTCTTAGTCATATATATACAGAATACATCGAATATTACAAATATGCACAGAATATCAATTTCTCCCTTTACTTCCCCTTAAGTGGAAACATGTAAATTGCAAATGCCTAACTATTTAATGAGATAAGTGAAATGTTATTGAACCAATGCTTTTGTGAAGATATCCGCTAGTTGCTTCGAAGAACGAACATAAAAAGTAGTGATCTCACTTTGCTTTCAATTTGTCACGAATGAAATAACAATTAACTTTAATGTGTTTCGTACGTTTATAAAATGCCGCTTTGTTGTCACATAACAAATGCAGGAGTCGTGAATGGCCGACCCCAATAAGTAAAAGTAAGGCCTTAAACCAAGCGAGAGTTTATATGTAGTGGTAGTCATAGAATAATACTTAACTTTAGTTATTACGAGAATAAAAGCAAGGGTTTTCGCATCAAGAATTTCTCAAATTTTGTAATGTTAAGAAAGTTGAATTTAAGATCTCCACTTTAAATATTGTAAACTCAAAATTCAAAAGATAGGACCACTTTTGCACTAGTTTGAAAGTTGCTTTTATTGACAACTATAAACTATAATGGACTATGTGGTTCGTTCCTTCGGAATAAGGTATTTGTACAAAGGGGACGACAATAGGCGTGGACCTCTTGCTGTTGCTTAGATCCCAGGAGTCTTTTTTTTTTTTTGGATAATCCAGGTATCTCTACCTACTAATTGTTTAGATACCGCTAATTCACTACTAACTGATGAGCCTAATCTTAGATTTTAAAGTAACCGCCCCTAGCTATCTTTGAGGAGGTAAATCAAAAGATGTGTACGAGTTGGGTATTCAGCGCACGTTGCCAACAAAAGCTGGGTGCTAGAACTAAGCACCTATATTAGAACTCGATCTCACACGGCCTCACTCCTGCGCAACATCCAATATGTTCTTTTCCGTTAACTCACGTGTGCTTCTGGAGACTTGATTCTCTACCCCATCACCAAGAAAGAGAACCCTCCCTAGGAGTCAAACTCACGATGCCGTGAGTAACTCTTAGGTACTCGTACCGTTTGAGCCAAGCTCATTAGGTAGCTCCCACGAGTCATTTAACTCGACTGGAGCAGCATATTTTTTCTATTAAATGCTTTTGAAACACTCACGAATTATTGTTAAAGAACAAGACCGCAAATGGAATCAAAAGCAAATTTAGGATTTCCACTTCTATTTTTTAATTATAATTATTTTTATTTTTTATTTTTCTTCTTCTTTAAATAAAAATAATAATTTATTTGCCTTTTAATATCAATTTAATTATATTTTATTATTGATTATAATTATATATTAGATTTACTTAAAAATAAATTATTTTTAATTAACTAAAATTATTTTAATCTCCTATATAATATTTAGTAATAATTTATCAATAAAAATTATTAATAAATAACTAAATAATTAATATTTATTTTAAATATATTTTAACTATTAGCTCAAATTTATTTGAAATTTATATATTTTGAAGATATTTTAATTTAAGTATACTTATTAATAATTATTAAATTAAATAAAATTTAATTATCCATAATTTGATTAATTAAATATATAATATTAAATTAAATTGATTATAATTCTTATTAATAATTAAATAATATATATTTAATTGATGGTAAATCAGATTATAGAAAAATAAAAATAAAAAATAAAAACTACTTTTATAAATTTTAAAATTGAAAGAAACCAAAATAAAAAATAAAATCAAGCAGGTTTTTCTATTAAATTAAAAACATAAATATAGTTATGGACCCTTTGGTACGCCTGAAAGCCTGTGATACCTAAGACACCAATCGCCCGATAACATGTCCAATTCCAAAACATTCCATCATGCGTGGGCTTTAAATTAGCATTATTGCTAAGAATAGTAATGGGCCATATCGAATCTAAATTATAAGACCAAAAAGAAAATTGTTATTAGACTTATCAATGAATCGAGCGGGGCTCAAGCAGCTCCTGGGCTAACCCGACCCAACTGTGGGCTAAGATGACCTGCGGCTCAACTTGTGACCTAACGAGTCGAGATAGATTAAAAAAAATATAAAAAACAACATTATTTTTTCAATAAAGGTCAAGTTACGGGCCAGTTTGTACGCGACTCGTGACCTGATTAAATCAAACCAAAATCGAGCCGAATCAACCGGGCCAAATTTGACATCCTACGGATGAATCTATTTTAATTTTTTGGTTGTCTGCACTTCTAGTAGTTTTAGACACAACTTTTGTTCATTCCATAAGTTCTTTATATAATATCTTAATAATAACTTATAAATTTGCATGTTATTTTCTGTAATAGTTAAGGAATATATGAGATAAATTGTATTTTTTAAATATAAAGATAAAAACAAAGATTAAACAACAGCAAATTTATTATAATGAACTTTTTTTAATAATAAACAGCGCAAGAATCTTTGTATGAATATACACTGTTTTAAAAACAGACTGAAAATTAAACAGATAAGACAAGAAGTTTAAGATTTAAAAAGTTCAAACGGTATTAAACCGTCATAAAATCGATTAGAAATTGAATAAAATTAAAGAATCTAAAATATGATTGAATAAGATTGTCCGGTTGAAAATTTTGAAATTTAATTAAAAAAGACTGTTAAATAATAATTAATTAGTCAATTTTAGTTTATTAATTCGATTTGCTTATGAAAGTTTACTCATTAATTAATAAACTGATTGGTTGTTAATAACAAAAGTTATTAAATTAAATCAAACTAAAAAATTTAAAATTGAACTGAAAAATTGGTGAGTTTACAAATTTTACAATTAAATCAATCAAAATAGTTCAATTTTTTAATTATTGTTAATACTTTTTTTTAACAGAAGAACCCGCAGTCGTTAGCCTTATGAACGTGTATTGAATAAACCTTCGAATTGACGCAATAACTTACAAATCACGCCAACTGGAGCCTTGTACGACAGACTCGATCGAAAGAGTATAAGTAAGGAGATTCAAACACAGAACCTCTTGATCCCATACCCTCACTCTACTAACTCGACTACTCCCTGTGAGCTCATTAACCACACAAAAACCTAATAAAAATTTTGGTTACGAAATGAACAGTTAGATGACTTCAAATGATCGAAAAACCGAATTCCATTTCGATTGCATCCTTTGCGACCAATTCAATTCGTTTTAACTCACACAAGATGGTTGACTTATAACTAAATCAATTCACGAGACATCTACAAGATGGATCGTAAATGCACTTCAGTCAATGGACTTGATGCTTTGTCTGTCACTGCTTTAAATTGGAGTTGGTGGGGAGGTGAACATAACCATTCCTTGACTTGCAACAGCCACACATTTTTCTTCGTGATTCGTTGAAAATTTTGATTCGAATCAATTTGAATTTAACGAAGCATACTGAATTCATTTTAGGTTAGGATTAAATTTGAGGAACCGATTTAATAACCCGATTTATCCAACAAAATAATGTTATTTAGGCTTCGTCTAGGTTTACGGTGCAGTGAGAATAATTACTTATTTACTGTAGTTTCTAAGTACAATTACATGTTTAGAGTTGCGGGCAAAAAGTCGGAGGTTGGAGGATAAAAAAATGCGGTACCACGGTAGAAATCGATAGGTCAAAAGACGGTTGTGGCAGGAAAGTGTTTCTATGGTAAAAATTATACTTTCTATTAATAACCCTGTGATAATTATTATTTTCCACTATACCTTCAACCAATAGAAAGCAAGTTCAACTTATCGTTTTTCTTCTTACTAAATTCATTTTATTTATATTTTTTATGTTAATTTAATAATTTAATATTTATAATTTGAATTTATATGATTAATAATATATTTTTTATGAAATTTTTTATTTATTTTATTTATATTTTCTTATTTATAATTTTAATTTATATAACTAATAATATATTTTTATGAAATATTTTATTTACTAAATTTATTTTATTTATTTATATTTTTCTTATTTTAATTTAATCTTTTATTATTTATAATTTTAAAGTTATATAACTAATAATATATTTTTATAAAATATTTTATTTACTAAATTTATTTTAGTTATATTTTCTTATTTATAATTTTAAATTTATACGACTAATCATATATATTTTAATTATTCATACAATAATTAATCGTTTATTAAATTATTAGATTTTTTATTCATTTTATCTCTTTTCAGTACTTGTCAAATACTTATTTTTATATTTTAGTAACTACCAAAATAACAATCTCAAATATTTAAGTACTTATTTTAGCGTGTTAAATTTAACAGATATCGCTACTCTCCCAAATTAAGCCTTAATTTGTAATTATTGTCTTCGGATTGACTTCTACACACAAACTTGATTTATCGGTCCAAGCCTACTGATTTCATGTCGGGGCAGGATCTAAACTACCTGCTAATATACGTCGTAATGACCCAGCCTAATCTGAGTCCGACCAAGTCCAGTCCTCCCTGACAATGTAGTATTCAAAACTTGACCGAAAGTTCGAGCAATCTCAGCACCATACAGTCCAACCCCAATGTTAAAGCTAAACGTTTAGATCATCTGATTCTATTCCTATCTGAGCTGACGCATCATAAAGTAATGGTCAGATCGCTCATGTCTTTCGAATTATGTCCTATCCCTCTTGGCTCGTCAAATAGATTAAGAATATCCGTTGTTTAGATCACCACTTTGTTGGTTAGCTCAGTCCAGCAGAAGTAATAGAACGTTTTGTTGGATTAAGAAACCCAGCAAGCAACTCTTTACTGGAATCTAGTTCAATGACACCTTGTTCATCCTTCATACACTATTTAACAGATTACATCATTGAGCCTTCGAGGTTTTGCTTTCGACAGAAATGGGAATCTTTTATTGGAGAAAAGCAATAAATATGAATTTCAAAATGAAACTGAAGAGAAAATTACTCTTTCAATATTTCTTGTCTTTTTTTCCTTTTTGAAAGATCATAATCATTACAAAATTTACCAAAATCATCCCTTTTCCATCCTAATTGCTATGAACATCCACAACCCACCTGTGGTTCAAGAAGCAAAAGTGGAGAAAAAAGAGAAAAAGGCAAAATCTGATTGATATATAGTCATCTCCAAAAGCCCCTTTCCTTACACAGATCCAAGAGAAACTCAAATCTCTGCAGATATCTTTACGTGGGATTTTTCAGAACAACCCTTCTCAGTCAACTCGTGATTAAAAATATCACTCAGGCAACAGCAACTGTGCCGGACTGTACGGTCTTGTTAGTGGACGATTCATCAGTGTCGGATTTTTGGAGAGATCTAGAAGACGAAGACGACATTTTCCAGCTCTTCTTCTCATTAGCCTCATCGAACTCGATTTGCTCTTGCCTGCACTCTTTACTACAAAAAGGAGTGTTCCCTCTGCATCAAGTAAATTCATCAGCCAAGTACCAGAAAAGTTCAAGAATTCAACCCAAAAAAGAAAAAAAAAAGACTACACACATCAGAACCAGATACTAAGATTATGAACTAACCTGTACATAAAAATGTCAGAGTTGCGTCCGAGGGGTTTCCGACAAAGGAAACACGCTTCAAGGAAGTGAGGCTTGTCGTGATCGAAATAACCACCGTAACAAGACATAACGTAGCTTTGATATTGTGCGCAGAGATGCGTGGGTTCAGGTGTAGAAGACGAGTGACCAAGCGCTTTTACGGGAAGAGACGGAAGACTTGGTGGGTAGTTTATAAAGAGTAGGAGAGTGGTGAGTGGACTTGGGAAAAGATTGAGTGTGGCGCGGACTATCATAGGCATGTAATTTTGGGAATTATGATTGGGTGATAGATGTGAACTAAGATAAAGCAATTCTTTTAAAACCAACGGCGGGTTTCCGGTTTACCGGTGAGGTCGGGTGGTATTGAATCTGATTGGCTCTTGGCGTAAGCATTGTTTAACAAATCGTACTATTTTTATATTATTTAGCTTTTCGGTACCTGTTTTGTTTGGTATTTCTAATACACCCCTGATCCCTTTCTGTTTTCCTAGATCATGTACTTTTTTTTAAAAGAAAAATTTGAATTAGAAAAGAGTGTAGTTTCAAAATATCTTATATCCAAGGGATCAGGGTATGCCTACCATTAATAAGAGTTAATCACCAGATAGTGCATGGTTTTGCAGGAATAAGAGTTCCCGACATCTCTAGTAATTTCCGCAACAATTGTTTCCACCGTTTTGTTTGTGATTGCAAATCTTTTCGCATTTCTTTCTTTTCAGATGAATTGGACTTTGTTTTTAATTATTATTCAGGAAAAGAGGTTTGTTTTTAATTAAAATTAAATATATTACTAATATGCTTTTGCTAATTTTCTTTGAATTGACAAAAACGAAGTTTTATAAATTTTTAAATTTTCCTAAATTTATTAAATTATTACTAAACGGTACCATGTTTTGCCCTCATCACCGTAGCTATAATAGGCGGTTTAGGTGCATCCATAATAAATTCAAGTCGTCCATTTGCACAAATTGTACGGTGATTTATGTGTTCTTTAGGGACTTGATTATAAATAAACAATTAATGTGGGGACTCATGATCTTTTCTGGAGTCGTTGGGACCAAAGACCCCAGCATGGGCTTTATTATGAGTAGGCCCCAGGGGGTCCATAAACAAACAATAAAAACGAACTTGGAGATGAGTCGACGGTGGGGCCAGTGGACCCCACAAGGAATCCGACAAGAAAAGCTATTAGAAGCGGGACCCACCCTGACGGAACATCTAGCTGGCTCCAAATTTTAGGTCCATGTTTCTCGGGCCCACAGGCACTGCCCGTGTGCCACGGGCAGCTGTCCATCGAACGGTCTCCTCCGACACGTGCGTCCCAATAGGACATTACCCCGAACTTACGTGGTGCTTCATTAGAAAGAGAGAGAGCTGCTTACTTTTGTTTTCATGTCCCTGGAATTCAACGGTCAGGATCCCGGAGATCAGTTCGACGGACGGTGGAGATGGCGTCGTGGATCGTTTTCATTGCTTACACCACTTGCCATCTCCCCACTCGTTGGAGGAGTGGGTACGCGAAAGCTCAGTCTTGAATTAATTAGTGCTTTGGGCGTTTGTGCTGTATTTAAAACGACTTGTCGGAGCACTAATCAGGAGCACCCAAACTCACAGACATACGTCCTTGGATTTCACATTCACCATTTCGTAATATTTGTCTATTTGTTTTACAAATAATACATGGAGTTGGTGAGGTGTATTGTATCAACTTAAGTAGTTTCTCCCACGTGGAGGGTTGATTTATAAATGCTTTAATTGTTAAAAAAATGAGGAATAAGGATCGTGACTTTCATTTCATAACATAATAATTCATAAACAAAGACCTGTGTACAAGTTAAGTTCATTCATGCCAGTCGATGTCTCCAAGTCTTCTTCCTCAAGGTATAAGAACAGTAAAAAGAGAAAAAGAAAAGGTACCATAAATGGTTTCTTTGTTTTAAAAAGAATTAATACTTTCTATTCTTGTCGGGAAAAGGCTGTAACATACTTTTGTGGACCATGTGACATTGGTCTGTTTGCAACCATTAGTTTGATGTTGCCTTTTTGGCTTTTGATTAAACAAAGCTTAGTTCGAACTTCAATATTTAAACTTGAGCAAAAGGACCACGCGAAAATAGTCCATTTGCAACTACTAATTTAATGTTAACTAAATTAATTTGGTCCAGCTCGGCCTTAAGAGCCTCCAAACTTGAGACCAAAGGAAATAGGTACACCTCAGTTTCTAGATGAACTCGTTCAAAACAAGAGAATTCCATCAAGAAATTATTTATGCCAATCTCACGTTCATGGAAGTACGGGAACAAAAAGCTACTAAGACGATATAGCTTCTTTCCGGCAAATTTAAGTGTAAATGGGGTAGACTTTCATGAGACCAAAATGACCAAACCAAGGTGCTTTAAGGAAGACGACGAAAACTTAGCCTGTTAGGGCGGAATTGAGAGCACTATGGACATCAACACCAATCTGGGCTTCAGCTTTTTCCAGATCAGTTGAGGCTGAGCTTAGCTTCTGGGTGAACTCTGAAAGTCCTTTCTGGACCAGGCTAGCATCAATTTGATCAAGAGGTACAGCCTCAACAGCTATTACATCTGCAACAGAGTTGGCATGGATGAACGCAAAGCCGCTGCTAATGAAGTACTTCACCACATCATTTCCTTCATGCACCGATAGCACGCCAGGTTTCAACTCTGCAATGGTTGGCACATGTCCGGGAAGAACACCCATTTGCCCGGTTGTAGCTGGAATTATGACCATGTCAACCTAGATTGAGGATTTGAAAAAGTAAGACCATCCAGTCATATCTAAAGCAGTTTTGTTATGTTCTTCATCGTATTTGAACAAATCTACCACAAATTATCAATAGCGATCTATGAACATATTTGAACTGTTAGACTATCATCATCAAGATAATTACTGCTTGCAGCATATAAGCCGGAAAAGGAAAAGATTGTTTAAAACAAGGCTGAATGCCACAAAGATGTGAAAAGAAATGATACAAGTTTCGTGCAAGGGTGTTGTCATTTTGGCAAACAATCTCATAGATATCCACACAACAAGAGTGCCAACAAAAACACCCTCGGGAACCATTGATTTGTGACAATGTTTATCTGTTTCCACATGCATTAATATGGACATCGTTAATGCATGAACACTGGACTTTATTCCTCCCTGGTCTTCTTCCCCAACCATTTCATTCTTTACCCAACTCTAAAACCAATGCAACGGCCACAGGAAGTCATGAAAAAAAGATGAACTGAAATATTGGCACAAAATGCTGACCCTGCATGATATAATGCAAATGTACAAATGATAAAATAACTATAATGCCGTAAAATTACATGTTAGTTTATTATAGAAGTTGCACAAATGCTGCCGATCCATGAAGCTGTTCAAGCTCATTCGTGAGTCAGAAGCTCACTCTTAACCACCAAAAATCTTTAAAACAAGAGTCTGCAATCACCACGAGGTCTATAGCAGCATGATTTACCAATGCAAGGAAAAAACTAAAACATCTTCAAAGATCACATTAATGGGACTTTTGCTAGATCGATCAGCAACCTGCTAAGAAAAAGGATATTCCAAATGATGACAGCATAGAAGAAGGAGAATGCGAATGCTTAGCTCAAAGAATTGAAAGAACTTGTTAAAGGAGGGACTCATCGTATGCTCTCTCTCGCAATTCCCTGTGGATTATTCTATCCAACAATATACAAGTGAAAATTGTATATGTACTTCAATAAAAAAGAATGTGGGACCATAAAATCAACACAAATTTGTGATGGCTAATGAGCCAATTTAATTAAGGTTCTATGCTATGTGTTCGTGCTTGGGATCGAGTCCAAGGACGATTCTCAGGAAAGTTAATCTCTTTCCCCTTATTTACATTGGTTCCCCTCCTTGCAGAACCTATTTTTGGTGATGAAAAACTAGCAGCACTTGTCAGTCAAAGACAAGATCTACCGAGATAGGGCTAAATTACTCTACTCCTAATTAGCTAATTTTTATGATAACTTCTTCCTTACTTT
Source organism: Erythroxylum baracoense (assembly GCA_025629805.1). NCBI lineage: Eukaryota > Viridiplantae > Streptophyta > Magnoliopsida > Malpighiales > Erythroxylaceae > Erythroxylum > Erythroxylum baracoense. Next base: position 880,377 of record JAOTAY010000004.1, read on the forward strand.
ATTGCAAAACTTAATAGCCTTATATAGGCAAAGAAACATAAAAGTTCCACCTAAACTAGGACTCCTAGAAAGACTCCTATTCGAGCTATTTTAGGACGCTTAGAAAGACTCCTATTCAAGTTGTTTTCATTAACATAACTATAACAGAAACTAGTGCAGAAATAATAGGGAAATAATAGTCTTCTACTAAAAATAAAATAATCCTCTAATAGACTCCTAATAAAACACTCATACTCCTCTAATAGACTCCTAATAAAACACTCATCCATGTCATGCTACCCTGCTGCCACGGTAATTTTAAACGATAGATACTCCACCACAAACAAAATTTTGAAAAGAAGTTAAATATCCCTTATTGATTATCAAGTATGGGGAACTTAAGCTAGCTCAGAGCTAAAATCAACAGGCATCAACATATCCGTAGGTAGATTCTCGTGCAATCAAGAAAAGTCATTGATATAGCTAGCAAACCAGAAGCCATAAGAAGTGAAAAGTGGCTTAGTTAATCATAGCAACCTACTACGATGGTGACTTACCAATGCAGATACTCCACTGCTTCAAGCTTGGAAAAGTGAAAGGCAAAATAAATTGATAAATTCCATAAGTAGTTAAATGTTAACTACAGTTAAACCCCACACACAAAACCTCCAATGCCCAAAAAGTTTCAGGCAAAGTTCAACCTTACGGAACTAGTACCAGCAAGCAGAATCATTCCTAAATCACCCCTTGAACCCAGAGGAAGGAAAAGTCACGTTTTTAACAAAATTCTTTTGTTATGCACAACGATTGCACACAAAAGACCCATCTTTACAACTAACGATATGAACATTGATTTTGAGTGGGGCTTACAAAATGTCACGTGTACTAACATCAAGCCCTAATTGAAGAACTATATTCCCAGGATCATCAATTAGAAAAATAAGAGACATTTCCAAAACCCGTATCAGATACATTGAAACAAAAACATAACGGAAATGTAAACCTAAAATAGACACGCAAGGACGCACCTCTTTGCCGGACAACTCGGAGGCATAAGGAAGCACGAAGTTGACAGTGAGCTTAGTGGGGATTGTAGATGGAGTAGGAGGACGAGGCTGCATAAAGGAGAGAGGTGTCTTTGGAGGGTCCAGATTCGGCACCACTTTTTTCCACGCCTCCACGAAACCGGACTGAGCCGATTCCGCTGCCGGCAAGTCGGTGGAGAAGTGCCTAACCCTAGACGCCATGACGGGTCTGGATAGGAGTCGTGTGACTTGTCGGAACATTGTCAGAACAGATCGATCGCTCGGGTCTCGCAAGGTCGGAGTTAGGGGAAGGAAATCTGACGGTATTTCTAACGCACTAACCACTGAAAATTTGGAAATGAAAGTTGATCGGTCATAGCCAATCGAATTTCCTTGCTAAAAAGGCCATTTTCTTGTTTAAAGTTAAATAGTTTATCTGAAACGGCCCCGTTTAGTAAAATATAATTGGCTAGAGTTGAATGGCTTGTAAACTATTATTATAAGATTTCTTTTCTCTTCTTGATATACATTAGGGATCTCAGTTTTGTCAGACTATTTCTAAGCTTCTAAGATCCTACCTTAAATATAATTGGCCATATTTTTTAAAAAAGTTACCTTTATTTATCTGGTCTTGAAATTCACTCAATGTTATTTTTTTGTTATCGATCAATCGTAATGCTGAACGATATTATTGGAAAGATTCTTAAAAAATAATATGATTGAAATTAATTACTTTAGAACAATATAACAATTTCTACATAATATCTAATAAAAATAAAATATTACAGAGAAAAAAGATCTAAGAATCAATAAATTATAAAAATAAAAAATTAAGTGATAATTTCTATGATACTTTTGTATCATATATCCACTTCAATAATACTCAAAACAAAATTATAATAATTTTAATAAATAAAATAAATATTCATACCAATGATTGTATTTTTTTTTATAATATTATCTTATATTCTATTATTTTAAAATTTTTATATTAATACAATCACAGGTATTAAGCTAAAGGTAACCAATCATTCAACTGAAATATATTTCGACAATAAAGATATATTTAATTGCTTATTAATTATTATCATATGCTTAATATTTATTTAATGAAATTATTATAGTACTAGATATTATTTATATAATAATGTTTCTAATTACAGATGAAGTTGTAAATTATTGAAGATATTGACTATAATAATTAGTTATCCCTTTCCTATACTACAAGTTTGTTATCTTGACTCCTTCGGTGACTCGAATTATGTACTTGCATGGCCACCTTGTGGCACATCTCATCCCATTTATAGTAATTGTTTAATAAAACAATAAATTAAAATTAGTTTATTAATAATTTAAAGTTAAATGATAAAAATCTCTTAATTTAAAAGATTTGCCCTTTTTTGGCTTGGGTTGGTCAGGTCACAGATAGGCTACGGGCCGACTATAGTCTACCCATGGTCCACTCGGGCCAGGCCACGGTCAGCTCGAGTGAGCCACGGGTTGGCCCGGCCCAACCTGACATGTGGCCCACTCACTTCTCTTAAAACGACGTCTTTTTTATTTTTTCTTTAAAAAATTAATGGACGGGTCGCGCCATGACCGAGACCTTGTTAGGCCGAGCCCAGGACAGCCCAAGCCCAGCTCGACTCATTGACATACCTAGAGATTAGTATTTTAGGTTTTATTATTTTTTGTTTTTCGCCGTCGTTCAACCCTGCTTATAAATTTTGGTCATTTCAAATGACCATTACTTCCCTCCATATTCTTACTTTAACAAGAACTCAATATTTCAAAACTCCATATTCTTCATCGCCTTCTCTTTTGGTTACTTCTTCAATCTTCTTTCTGCTATCTTCTTTTCATTCTTGTTCTTCCATAAACCAAGTGAAACCAACTTTTAATCTAACAACATCAACTACGCAACCTCAATCTTGGATCATGAACACTAGACCAACCTGTAATCTTACTTCTGATTTGGAAAATCTTACCATTCATAACGAATATCATGGTCCTAAAGCAGTCAAAATT
>JAOTAY010000004.1:892789-905258 GCA_025629805.1 Erythroxylum baracoense
GTTATGTACTCATTGATCTTATTTATTTCGTTCCCATTTTGCTTAATTATCAAACTTCAATTATTAGTATATATATCTATTTATTTATGATAGCTTTAGGTGTAAAGCTGCAATCTTGTTTAGTCGTTCAAACTATCAACATATCTTAGCGGTTCTTTAGATGTTTTAGATAGTCAAGATCTTAGGAAAACTTATCAAATCTTTTTTTTCATTTACACTAAATCTTATTCATATATTTATGTAGAGTCTACGTAAATATATGGATGAAATTTAATGAAATTTATGTAGAGTTCACGTAAATGTGTGAATGAGATTTAATAAAATATGATAAGAATATCATAACTGATATAGGAAATCCGATCCTCAAGAAAATGCTTGGGCAGAATTTAACGATGGAAACTGTTATTTTTCACAATGACCTGTAGTACATTTTTCTTTTTTTTTTGGTTTGTTTTGAAATGAATTTTCCCAAACCCTGTATTAGTTTTGGGACTTATATTTTCATTTGATACTTTAGAATTATGGTAATTTGATGTGTGATACTGAAATTTCTATTTTATTATATGTTATAACATTACTCATCTTTTAGTGAAAAGTTATTAGATAGTTTCTCAAAGTTACGTATTATTTCTTATTTTATCTACCTTAACTTTAGAATTTGCTTAAATATAACTCATGTGTTGCAATTTCTCGTCAATGTCAAATACAATTTCTTGAATATTTGTTTCCTTTTTCAATGTATTTGTTTCTTTTTTGTTGCGTATAGGAAGTTACGAAATTGACAACGAACCCATTAATTAAATGGTAGAGAAAGTGATTATTTTTTATTTTAATTTTATCCTTTTCAAACTATGAAATGAACTAAAACTTTGATAATCTATGTATCCTTTCATGTTTACTTCACTTAGGAGTAAGGGATTTCATGCATATCTATTCAGTAGAAAATGTGAAGGATGCTCACAACAATATTGACTCGAGGAAAACCTAGTTGAATCTTTACTACGAATTCTGAGATACAGCCAGCATTAGCATGTGGTCCCAAAGTTTAGTAAAAGAGTAATCTAAATTTGAGTTCAGCAATTTTCAAAATGAGGAATGAAGATAGGAATGAATTTGAAAGGAGTGATGAGATTAATACGTTTTTTAGGTTGAGAGAAGAAATCTAATAAGAAGCAATTAGCACTTCTCTTTCTTGTAAAAGGCTTTCATCACGGTCATCCTTCTCTACAAAAATCATCCTGACCTTTGTTTTCAATGCTGAACTTGTCCAACCGAAGTGCAACTTCCTCAACCTGCAAAACTACTATCTGTGATTGTTTTCAAAGCCAAAGTTGCCTTTGCAGTTGCCTAAGATTTGACAATTGGTTGAGCCTGCGAGTTCCATTATCAACTATCCTTCTTCTAGTTATCTTCTCTCAGTGCTAAAGAAGTTGGCCTATAACTAAATATGATTGGTACGAGTGATTCAACAATCTTATCTCTTAACTAAAAGTCTCAAATTCGAATCCTGAGAATGGAAAAATTTATTTAACCAATACTTTACTCCTTACAGACGGACCCAATACGAGCGAAAATTAGTCTAAATATAAATAGCTTAAAAATATCTTCTCATAATTAGAACCCTTTTAAAATACTTCGTAGATTAACCCAAAACAAAAAAAAAAAGTAGGCCTATGAATAATGAATGTTGTGTGCTATTTGCAAACGGACGCTCTCTTGTACGTCAACGTCTAGAAAAAGTAAAATTTAACCCATCATAAGATCCCTCTCCTTCGACCCCATACCTGATTGGTCATAATGGCGACACCTAAATCGCCAAGCTCGGGAACTGATTGGTCATAATGGCAACACCTAATGAGATCCTCTGTGCCATTTCTCCAAACTTGTAACAGAGGATTTCATCCACAAATTTCTAGAACTGGGGAAATGAGGATCTCATCTGGATCTATCTACACTCGAATCTCCAACCCTCTCATTCTTTTCAAACTTGGGGAAAGTATGGAATGAGTAATCATTTATTCATCACTGCTTAAACTGCCAAATGTCTCCAATAACAACCCAAGCAAATTCCTATACAAATACCTATCCCTTCCCTTCCATTAAAAGAGTTGACAAAAAGGTGCCACTTATGTACATGTTCATAATTATCCTCCAAAATAATGATGGTTAACTGTAAGAGCTCACAGCCAAAAAATTCCCATCCCTTACAGACTTTGTGTACCAAAAAAGCAAGCAAAAAGAATTAGGTATGACTATTTGATAGCATAAGAGCGGTTGCATACCAGTTCAACTGCCTCTGTGAACAAGGTGGAAAAACTGGTTAATGCCTGAAAAACTCCTGGCAAGCCAGTCTGAAGATTATTAAGTGTCATTGCTCTAGTCACCTCCACTGCCTTGGCATGCCTCAACATCTCATCTTCCACTCTTCTTTGGCAAGTCGCAAGCTCGGATTTCTTTTCGGCCAAAGGATCTCGAGCATCCAATGCATGTCCATTATCTGGCCCTGTATCTGGAAGCCCAATCCCAACCATCGAGTACGACTGGTAGAATTTCCTTTCTATATTTCGAAGAGAGGAAGCCTTCTTCTCCAGCTCCTTTGATGCAGTGTCGGTCCGCTTTTTGATTTTGAGCTCCTCGGTTTGTTTTACTAATATCGCATGGACAACATTGACAAAGCTCTTAATGGCTTCCGAAGCAACTGTGTCCGGAACACGGTCCAGGGCAAGTTTCCACTCATCCAAGAATGCAAACACATCAGAGTGCTCCATTCTGCCACCTACATCGTCATTACTTACTGGAAGAAGGGTAAGTTTGAACCATCCATGGATGGAGAGAATGAAGTCCCTTTGGAACTTTATTAAGCAGCAGAAACTGGAATGCCAGGCAGAGACAGCAGACTCGAGGTCACGTGTTGCCTGCCTGTGAAGCTCAGAAGTTGATTCACCCTTTATTGATCTGTTCACAAGGCCACGGACTTGTTGAACAATGTCGTTCTGAATTTCATGGTACTGGTGCATTGATCTCCACATGTACATTAATCTGCATTAACCATGCTTTTAAAAAACAGATTGGAAATAACGGGCAGAACATAATTGGCAAGCCAAAGCTTTCACCTCTAAATGCAACATAAACAAGGTGGATAGCAACTAAAATTGTTTACCATGCAATCTCCATGCAATGCAAATGAACCCCATGGAATCTCCATAGGACATAAATTGGCTTCATCACTAATTACTTTCACCTCATAAAACACAGATCACTCACTCTCACAGGAAATCAGGTTTTAAGACATTTAAAGGTGTTTATGAAGATACTCAAATGATTAACTAAAAGTTTTAATGAAGAAAGACTCCATCTTCGATCAGACTCTAGTCTAAAACAAGTTGAATTCTGACAATTGAAGAACATGATGAGAATAAGCTCCTAGTTTGAACACAGATTGTATGTGGAGTCAGGTTGGGAATCATTCGATGGGAAAGGCTGTCAATGACAATTCCGCAAGATAAGACTTAGAAGTTTGATAAAACAAGTTCAGAGTGGTTACAGTTCATATTTTGTGTGCACACACATGGACAATGATCAGAAAAGAAATAGCATACCCGTGACACAGCTCAACTAGCTGAGGAACAAGATCAGAGTCCCTAAGGCCTATGATAGCAGTCGAGGTGGTAGAAACAGCTTGAGAAGTGACTATAATCAAAGACTGCAATCTTGTTATTGAAGTCTTGGTCTTGACTAGCTTAGTATCATCCTCACCCTTGTACTCCTGACTCTGCAGTGTCGATAGCTTCTTCTCATGCTCAATCTTAACACCTTCTCTAGCCTACATAATTTGAGAACAATTTTATTCATCAAGGTCGGCATCTACCAATCAAAAACCACAAAAATTAAACACGGTTATGTGATTCAATGCCAACATGATAAGTAATACTTTCCAAGGTTTCATTAAGGTTAACACATCTCCTCTTTCTTAGAGCTTCTACTTCAAGAATAAACTTCAGAGACAGCATAATCCTAACTTGTATAATGTACTATAAGAAGATAAATGGTAGAAAAGGGTAAAGAGTCGTTACAAATGTATCCAAAGCTGAATAGCAGGGATTTTGAGCCGACCGTACCCATACACATAAACACACACAAACAGACGCACGCATCCCTAGGACAAAAAAGGAATAGGTCATGCTTGCCAATCCGGTGGGTTAAGACTTGAAAATGAAATTGAATAAGGAAAACAGACAAAAAGATAAATCTATCACTCTATAATATCCACCGTCCAAATCAAGATGATGCAGTAATTGACACATTCCACAAGAGAAATCTATCAGCTAGAGGGGGTATCCTGTCCCATGAAAGTCCAAAAACGACAAAAGTGTCCAAAATCGGGTCATAGTCAAGCCGACGGTGGACTTACGCTACCAGTAACTGCAACACTAGTGTGTATGTACAGACTTTTCACTTTGCCCGCAATTCTTTTTCATTTTCAGAAGATAAAATGTACAAAAAGCAAAGTACCTTCACTTCCTCGTAAAGCTTCTTTTCCCAAGCCAAGAGGCGTTCCATCGTAGAACAAAGACTTCTCGGTCCACCAGGTTGATTGAGCAAACCCGGGTCGAGCCGGTACTTCACGGCCAACGGCGGTTTTGAGGTCCAACTAGAGCTCAAGTTACTCAATACACTAGTTGAATGATACACCGTTCCTGCAATGAATCAACAGAAATTTGAATTTAGTTTTATTTATTTTTGAAAAATAATAATAATAACAGACTTACGCTTCAGTTGCCTAAAACTCCGATCAAGTTGAGCTCTCCCAATTTCAAGCATCTCCGATACCTGGTCGCCCGCGGCCGCCGCCTTATCGAAGTTCTCCTTAATAGCCTCCAAAATCTCCTTCAAGTCCTTATGCCTAACTACCATTTTCATGTCGGAGATCTCTCCAGTTCTGAAACTAGCCGACGACAACTTGTCGGATTTACTCGCATTCCGATATGTCGGTTGCTGCTTAAACGACGAACCGAAATTCGACCGTGTCCCAATCTCGGATCTGGACCTCACGTCCTCTTCCTCCTCCTCCTCCTCCTCCTCGTCGTTGCGGTTTTGGTCCGAAGAGGTTGTAGTGCTGTAATGGTCGTGGTGATCTCCCCACTCGCTGCACTGAACTTCCTCTCTCTCGGTCTCTTCCGACTGCTGTTTCATGTTCATGCGATTACTGTTGCTATACTTCTTGCTGAAGAAGTCATACTCCGACCTTTCGGTTTCGGTCTCCACGTCATCGTCGGCATCTGAATAATGATGAGGTAGATTCGCGTTGTTTTGAGCCTGCGCTTTGCGATCAAAGAACTCTGAGTCTGGTGGTGAGGGAGGGTAGAATTTCTCCCAGTTCCACATAGACGAGGCTTGTGAAGGCGTCCTAGAATACGTCGAGTTCGCCTGGTAAGCCGTTGGATATTCGAAACCCGTCGTGAAATTCGACTTCTGGCTCCTCGGCGACGTCGATTCGGAGAGTATATGAGGGAGTTTCGGAGGCTTGCGGCGGCGATTGGCGGTTGACTCGAGACTCGAAGCGGAGAGGATGTGAGGGAGTTTGGAGCTTGCTATGGTCGGAGAAGGAGGAGAGAAATGTGGTGGTGGCGCCGGAGGCGGTGGCGTGGTGGACCGGCGGAAAGACGGTGATGGATGTACGGGGACACCTGGAGGAACCAAATTGGAGTTGACGGAAGGAGGAGGGTCTGGAGTGTTAAGGAACACGGCAGGTGTTTGTTCGGAGACGGAGAGAGGTTCGCCGGCGGCGAAGGAGCAGAGTGCCGAGCCGGTAACGCGCAGCGAGCGGCAGTAATCGGCATGAGCCGCCGCGAGGTGGTGGCGCGCACAGACGGCTTCTTTGATGAGGCGGCGCCGATCCTTGCACCGCCGCACCGTGTCTTCATTATCTAGCTTCGACGCCGTACATCCCATCTCGGACTGGAACCAAACAGAAACAGAAGACTGTTTGTTATAGCAAGTGGAGAAGTAACTAGTAGTTGTAGTTGGATTGATAGTGGAGCATAGCTTAAGTGAGTTGGTTTGAGTACTTGTGACTTGTGAGTGAGAGTAAACGCTTTACGTTTTCTTTCCCTCTCCTTTCCCTTTCTCTTCTCTCGCATGTTTTTGTTGTTTTTTTTAATATAAAAAACTCCAATTTATTAAACTTTATTTTTTAACAAATACTATTCGCTCTTCCATTTTCGTAGATTTAAAATATTAGGCTTGTTTGGTTGTTAGCTGACTTAATAAAATTAGCTTATATCTTATTGATCAGCTATTTTAATATTTGATAATCAGTTGATTGAGTTAGCTGATTGAATCCAATCAGTTGATTTTTAAAAAGTTTAAGAGGAGTAGCTTTTTACTTCAGTTGATTGAATAAATAACAGAAGATACCTTTCAATCCCAAACACTAATTACTGTAAGACAATTTGTATTGTATTTTTTTTTAGCGTCTGCCTCTACCACCTCTCAACATGGCCTCTACTCATTAGTTCGTGAGTATTTTTAACCACTAATTTGACAACTTTTTGTAATCGATCTTCATTAGTTGCCAAGTTATGTGGTGTATATACACCTATTTTATTATAAATCACACTAATTTAGTACAAATAGTAGAGTACAAGTAATAAATCACACTAATTTATTATTATTATTATTATATGTTATATTTTTAATAGATTTATAAACTTAATTTTTATAAAATTAAATATCTAAATTTTAAATTTTTATGAAAATATTCAAATAAATATTAAAATATAATATTCATGTCATTATAATTTTTTTAAGTCATATTCTTATAAGTCATTTTACACATAAACAGTTACTACTAAATAACTAATTTTACTAAACATATCTAACAAATAGCTAATATAATCTGCTGATCAAATTAGTTGATAGAATCAGCTATCAGCTAATAGTTAAACACAATCAACTGATTGTCAAATATGACCATTATATTATGATTCAATTATGATAGAAATGTATTATATATATATATAAAAAATCTCAACATTAAATTAGAAATAACTTAAATATTATAATAAAATTGGCATGTATATATATGTGTGTGTATGCACGTGCATATGTGTGATTTTAAAAGAAAAAATATAAATTAAGAGGTATTGTTAATTATTATTTATAAATTCAAATTTTTAACTTTTTTATATGTAAAATATTAATATTTTAAAAATTAGACAAAAATTAAACAAATAATATTTAAAAGTTTAATTAATATTATACTATTATAAGATCAGTATATAATAAAAATAAATAAATTAGATATTTTTTAAAATTGAAGCTTAATTGAAGAAAGAAAATATTAAATAAAAGAATTTATAAAAGTTAGTTATTTTAATCGATTAATTAATAATTTTAATAAATAATAAAAATTAAATAAAAATTAAAAATTTTTAAGATTAAATCTTGTTTTTTTAATGATTTTTTTATCATTGATATAATTGAATCGTGCCTTTCTCTATCTCTCTTATTCTACAGAAGACAAACAATAGAGACACAACACAAGTCACATGTTAATATAATAAATTAATTGCTGTCAAAGTGTCTGATTAGTTGGTGATCTTTCTGATCACGAGTCCTGTTTTAGCTTAATAGTGTACTTTTGGAGTGTTCTGGTGGAAGATAAGGAAGGCATGGGCCGTACTTGTTGATCATTAAGTCTACGGTTCTAAGCAATTGCAAGATTGGAATTTGTTTCTTTTCTTCCAACTAGACTCTCTCGTGTTCTTGTTCCCATTTGTGAGCAGAAAGTAGAGGGATGGAATCACTTAAAACTTTTTACTAAGGTTAGTTTGAAAGAACGGCGGTGGTAAATAATTTACTGAAATTAACCTACTGAAATAAATATTTATATATTTGAGATTGCTGTTTTGATATCGGTTAAAATGTAAAAATAAGTATTTAATAAGTGCGGTTACAGTTGTTAAAAAGAGATAAAATAATTAAAAAATCAATTGATTTAATAAACTATTAATTGTTGTATAAATAATTAAAAAATATATTATCAGTCATATAAATTTAAAATTATAAATAATAAAATTATAAATTAAAATAATAAAAATATATATATAATAAATTTAGTAAAAAATATTTCATAAAAATAATTATTAGTTATATAAATTTAAAATTATAAATAATAAAATAATAAAATAAAATATAAATATAAATAAAATAAATTAGTAAATAAAATATTTCATAAAAATATATTATCAGTTGTATAAATTCAAATTATAAATAAGAAAATATTAGTTGAGAGTATAATGAAAAATAATAATTATCAGAAGGTTATTAATTGAAAGTATAATTTCTACCGCATAAGTACTTTCTTACCGTAACCCTCTTTCTACTTATTGATTTTGCGATGGCACCGCACTTTCTTCTAACTTCCGGTTGTTTACTCGTAAATCCAAACATATGACTGTATTTGAAAACTGCAATAAATAAGTACTTATCTCCATCACATTACAGATTCAATCACAGCCATAATCATTTTGGATTGATTGACTTAGGAGTTACTCTCAATTTTTAAAAAAAAAATAAATTTAAGTCATACTTGAGTTAAAATTCAAGTTGGAGTTTAAATTATTAAACTTAGACCTTAACTTGAATATAATATAAATAACATCTTCTATTAATTAAAATTTTAAAAATAATCAAACTTAATATAAGTTTGATTAAATTTAAGCTTGGACCATAAATTTCAAACCTAAATTCGGTAAAATGCCAAGTTTATAATTGAAATTTTTAGTAGACAAGCGTTATAAAATCAAAATTATAAAATATTTTTTGAATTTTTTGAAATTCAGAGATAAATTGATAATATCTCTGAGAAAGTTTAAAATCCTTTATTTTTTTATTTAAACTCAAACCAAAATTATATGTACAAATACACATACACATGAAGTCCATGTATAAGATTTTATAAATGAGCTTGAAACCGGATCTACCAAACAGATTCTAAGTAGCGATTAGGTCCAAAATTAGCAAATATTAAATATAGGCCGGGATCGGGATCATAAGCCCACTGTTTCAATCTGTTTTCTTTATTCGAATACTATGACTTGTGTGTGAGATCGGAACGATTTGTATATGAACGTGCGTATAGTTGATGTCTTTGTGCGTGGAGATAGATAATAAAATATAAAAATTTTGTGTCTAGAAATATTTGGTTATTGACATTTTCTATTTTTGTTACGTCTTCAGTTCATAAAAATATAAATTTTTTGTTCCTTCGAGAACTGTGACATAATTTTCTTGCACTGTCACATAAATAAAACACGCAAGCTGTTAAACAAAAATACCCCTATATTATTACTATAAATAGTGAAAAAAGACATTCTTAATAAAATATAAGGCTTGAATGTATCTTTAATTAATTTCATGAATCCTTAGATGTTTTATTAAATTATTATGTACTATAATTTTTAATTTGTATGATTTTTTTATTCAATAACTCGTTTCATTAAATTTTTATGTTTATGATTTCATTAAATATTTAAGTTCTTCATTTTATTTCATCATAATCAAAAAATACAAATACAATTCAAAAATATTGATACAATTATAAAAATATTTACGTAATTTTTTTATTGTTAAGTTATACAAATTTTTTGCTATTTAATGACTCATTTTATTAAATTTTTAGGTTCCTCATTTTTTAATTCCTTATTTATAGATACAATTAAAAAAATACTCCTACAAATTATTCGTTTTAAAATAATTAATGAATTACATATTTTCAATCATATTATACTGAAGGAGTACTTTAGTTATTGACATTGTTTTCTATATTTTATCAACTGCAACCAAACACATTTATGTCATTGAGATACACAAATTTATCTATTTTGTCCATTATAACTAAAAATTTTACTGTCCCTAAATTTTTGTTCTGTTCTGTCTCCAAATTTTTATTTTGTTTTGTCTCAATATATAAATTACAGTAAATATACGCAGCCGAAGGAAACGACCAGACGAGCAACATAGTGCAATGTTACAAGTTTGACTCTTCGTATAATTAATTAGTTAACTTTTTATAGACGAGGGTTGCATATTTCCTGTCGAAGTTTGGAAAAAATAAGAATCTAATCATGCCAATCGTAAATCGCATGTGACATATATAGATATATGTTAAAAGGTCTACTTTTGCTGCTGCAATTATACCAAACCATAAGATCAGAGCACGCACCATTTCATTTCTGTCCTCACCTGTTATTTTCCAAGGCAGCTACGACCACAGTCGTATCAGTGTTGGGTTAGTTAACCGCCGAACAATTAGAATAATAACTCAACCTAAGATTTGAAGAGGTTCGGTAGAACGAGACTTTATCTTTAATTATCAAAGATGCTATTTTTAATTCACCTACAAGAAAGAAGGAAAAAATATTATAAACAATTTAAAGAAAAATATTATAAGAAAATATATAAAGAAATAATTGCATGAATAAATAAAAGTAAAAGCAAAAATTAAAATTAAAATAAGTAAAGAAATAAACTGACAAGAAAAATAAATAAATAAAACATAATTATTATTTCTTTAAATTTTTTTAAGTAAATTGCTCAATGCACATAATAATAATAAATTTGTGAATTTTATACAAATAATGAATTATTTAATAAATTAATGATTTAAATTAAAGCCACTCCTTTCGAATTTCGTTAGATATTTTCTCCTCCCTTCTTTATCAAACACGTAACACAGGAGTTTGGTACATTTGACAATCAGCTGTTGAACGAGGAAACCTCACGTCCAAATTATTATGGAATCTTTGACTCACGCTTAACTAACTTGACATACTTCTCCTCCAACAACTTACAGAACTCCACCCAAAATGATGCAACCCCCGACTGGTTAATGTCTGAGTCTGACACGCAAATATCTTCCAGGCCATGCCTTGCTTGTGGGCTTCAAATCTTCTGTCCTTATTTTCATGTACTTACTCTTTCCTATTCAATTCCAGTCATCTATTTATGTAAGTCCCACATAAATAAATGACTGAGATTGAATAAGACAGAATAGGTACATGAAAAAGGGACAAAGGATCACGTCCCTTGCTTGTGAAGATATTTGTAAATATTCAATCATTTTATGTTATTGCGCTTATCGCTTTCTTTCTTTATTTCTTTGTCGTCTTCCCAATAACTAATGCAGATTCCACATCTTTTAGGTGTAGTTTTGATACTTCCAAAGCTGAACAATCAGTGATGGACGTGATGACGTTGTTGGAAAAAGGTTATTAAAACTTGAAAGCTTCACCTGTGGCAGTCCATGGAATTACGTGTGCCAACAAGTCGAACCGGGTCAATTCAGATCAAGTTTTTATAGTAGGATTCAGATTCGGTTGGATATTTAATTAAACTTGAGTCGTGTAATTTGAAATTTGAAATTTGTAATTAATTTTAAAGTTAATGTAAAATTTAATTTTTAATTTCAAATTGAATAAGTTAAAACTTTATTTTTATTTAAAATTTATCATATTTCATTACTGCATACGGACAAGAGTTCATAGCATTAAACTTTCAGGGCTAGATATATATATATATATTTTTTAATAGTTGAGAGGCTAGAAGCTGAGAATAAAGTTACAAAAATACCCCCTCTAAAGTGGGTGAAATGTCAGGCGAATAAAACAAGGATCATTTAATATCTGTTGACTAAGAGCTGATGAAGACGCATTAAGAGATGTTCTTCGCCAAGGATTAAAAGTGGCGTTTCCTCCTGAGTGAACATAGAAATTGCCGGTCACCATAGCTGATTGCAGATCCGAAGGAAATATTAGAAGCTGGTCGATCGGATGTAGTTCTTGAGGTCGACGGGACTGTTCTGTTCAAGCTTGTACAATGTTGGCCACCAGATGTGAAGATGGTGGGTTGCCATTCTGAAGAAGATCCGGCGCCAATAAAGAGTTCGCTCAAAATGAGTATGCGATAGAGCGTTCTTAGCTAATGAATCGGCGTCTAGGTTCGCCGATCTTGGTATTAATTGGGATAGACATCTTTTGTCAAGTAAGGAAATTATAGATCCTATCTCAAGGCATCAAATTTAAGAAGCATTCCATTCCTACACTAATGTATTCTATATATTTGGGCTTCTAAGAAGTTTCCTAAGAATATGGAAAAGCGCAAGAGATCAATTAATGCAAATTTACCCTCGTATGATCAATTCAATAACCTAAATCCTTTGTGGCAAAACTTGAAATTCTTCGTCCAATTGTCATTCAAAAGGGTTGACGATATTAAACTTATCAAGACAACCAATCGAGTAATGAATTTGGAAGATTTGGCTTTGGCAAAAGAAGAATGTGTAATCTTATTAAGTAAATCTAATTGGGCTTGTCAATATTTTATGTAAAAAAAAAGGGCAGAATTTACTCCGGGAAAGTAGAGGTTGGTAATTAATTACAAACCACTAAATATTTTCCTCCAAGAT
>JAOTAY010000004.1:951889-974972 GCA_025629805.1 Erythroxylum baracoense
ATTAGTGAATTTTTAATATTTCTTCCTCCTAAATACATTAATCCATATTAATTAATTTTCCATTAATACCAAATCAAATTTCCCTCAGCACATAATTAATGAAAAGTCATGTAATTCATTATGAATCATCATTTACAAAATTCAAATCTATACCCAAATATAATATCAATAAAAATTACAGGGAGACTTATTTTTTGCTTATATTTCTTTTTAATGTGAGGTAACTCCATTTATAGTTTTTAAAAAATTTTCATTATCCATGATGGGAGAAAAGTATAAGACAATTTGCTTCATATGCAACCAAATTACTAACATCTAAATATTAGAGATTTTTTTGGAGAATTTCACCACCATTAGAAGTATCTTTAAGGAAAAGTGACAATGAGTTGTATCGGATTTCCTCATGACTTAAACTTTTACATTAAAGTTCATATTCGGTTGAGAGCTAAATTGAATTTGAGTTTATCGATTTAAGTCTAAAATTCATTAGACTTAGACAGTCGAAAACTTGATTGTTTAATTAATTTAAATTAAATTTGTTGATTTAAAATCAAGCTAATCGTGCACACTTTGTCATTTTTACCTCTAACCAGCCAATTAAATAAATATTCTCTATATGTTACACACATTAAATTCGATCCCTATGTGAAAAAAAAAAGTTGTTACTAGAAAAACAAAGCATTTCTTAATCAAGAAAAGCATTTTTTCTAATTACTCGTCATTATCTTAACTCCATTAGTAGTTTGGTACACATATGTTGCAATCATTTGGTTCACTCTCAAACCCAAGTTTAAAAAATTGCCCTTTGTTTATTAAAACATAAACATGTAGGAATGATAAATTTGGCCCGACTCAATCTGGTCCAATCTAACCCAATTCATGATCAAAGGCCCAGGCTTTTTGGATCGATCAGGGTTCCTTACTTAGGTTCTAGGCCCGATAGATAACGTAAAAACTTATGTCATTTTTTCAAAAACGACATCCTTTCAAAAACATCTTTAAAAATAATAACTTTTGTGTTGAGGTTATGTTAGGTCTAATCTATGCTCGAGCCGAACAGCCCCAATCTTGAGCCAGAAGGATTGCCCCGACCTCGCTCAACTTATTGTCATTCCTACAAATACAAAAAGAATAGAGTACCCTAAGTTATCAATATACAGCTAACAATAGGTTGAGTCATGCTCAAGCCTGAACTGTTGTTGGAGGTAGATTTCGAGGCTTGGTTGGGTCCAAAATGGCAAACCTAAGCTTAAGCCTTAATGGACCTAAAGTAACCAGACCTGAACCATTCTTAAAATTAAAATATAAAAAACAATGTCATTTTATCTGTATATATTAAACCTCCAGACGAATTTGTCTAGGCAATCCAAGGCTTAATCAATCTGAGCCTACGCATGGTGAGGCCCAAACTCAATTACCATCTGTATATAGGACAACAATGCAAACTGACTGACCCGTGACAATAAGCAATCATCATGCGAATTGGGATGAGTCGCTTGACGTGTCCGGCACAAAGAATCTCATTGTCGTCAGAAGAAAGGATGCAGAGTCCGGTTTTGTTCTTTCTCACTTATTTATTTTTCTAACTTGAATCAGTCGGTCGTCTTGGAATGTATGTATCTTTAGATTTAATGAATATAAAAACTAATATTTAGCATATTTCATTCATTCTTTGTACACTGCAGGCTTTTAATATAATATTTCAGAATATCATACAATCGCATATGTTGAGTTTTTATGAGGTTGTGTTCTTTTTGTATAATGGAAAAAGAAAGAGTTTTGTTAGGATATATATTATATATCTTTTATATAGTTTTGGCATTATTTATTAATTAGACATATAAAACATTAATTAGATAATGACTTGAATTCAAAAAATATATGAATAGTCCTCTAGTTGAAAAAGAATTCTACACTACATTAGAGTCTATCATCATAGAAATATTGGAATTAAATTACTGCTGATTTTGTGTGAATTTTGTGGATTTCGGATATTGAAAAAAAGGAAACAAAAGGATTTGGTTGTTGTGTGTTTGAAGAAGACGTCTATCTACGCCTGAAGAATGTCTCATGGCACTGTGCTTAAAAACATTGGATTGTATGGATTAATAAGCTCAAGTCCCTGGTCAGTTGAGGCACATCCCGCGATTTACATCCTCCACCAATCCCGAGGGCACGGGAGGTGGGGGCTCCTAATGTTGGAGTTCAACATAAGTAGGGGTAAAAGTAAAAGTAAAGAAAAAAGTAAAGGTAAAAGCAAAGGTAAAAAGAAAAGTAAAGGTAGTTAGTTGGCCATATATGTCAACCATCAACTTTAATAATTACATCACGACAAAAAAATGTTTATTTTACTCTTCAATAATGACTTCATCGGTAGAGCTGCTGTCGTCTTTGATGATTGAAGATGATAGGCATTGGGCACAGTAATATGTTGGATAATTCTGTAGTTGCTTGCATATTGAATGTTTTCAATCTGGAGATAATTTTTCAAATATCCCTGCGGTGTGTAAGAATTGTGCTTCCATTTGTTTGATGAGTTGGAGAGACTCGGTAGCTATTGGGCTTCAATAGGTAGAAGTCATGATTAAATTGGGAACTAGGTAATTAAGTTTGAGGAGTGATTCGACATTTTTTTTATTTTTAATATGTTTTTAATTTTATTTCATTTCAAATAATTATAACTCAAAACTTAGTTAATGATAGATAACATAAAAACTTAGTTATTTATAGATAACATAAAACTTAGTTTTCAGTTCAAATTTTGATGCAGTAAGTATCAAAAGAGTGGAGAAAGATCACAATAAAATACATTAAAAATCACATAAAAGTGGTAAAAATTTTGAAAAGGAACTAAAGAGTAAAGCATGAAATTTATCAAATTTAGATAAAAATAACTCAAATAGAACGATGGTAAGGAAGAAAAAAAGGAACTATACATAGAAAATAAAAATTAAAGCAAAAGTAAAAATGAGGTGGAGATTAGGACCCTTAAGCGTGTAGAGCAGGTGGACAATTGAGGCTGGTTAAACTAGAGTCTAAGCTTGGGTGGCACAATTCGAACTTGATTGAATTTGTATCTCTCATTCTTAAATCAATACTCTAATTTCAACCTCTCTATACCTAATTTAGTTATAATATAATATTTTATTTCTTACTTACATAACATGTAAATTGATATTTAAACTAATATTTCCATTAAAGAAATTTCTTTCATTAAATAACCTTTGAAATTATGAACTATTTGATAGGCTACTTGTAGATGCACCTCCTTAAGGTCGTACATAAGTTTCTTTGTCACACTTGCTTAATAAATAGTATATAGCCATGTATGAGATATGTAAAGTAAGTACTTGTACATTTCCTTATCAATGACATGACCATAATGACATCTCTAATTTTTAGATTTGTAGAAATTAGTACAAATTTATGAGCCAGTTGTTATGTATATATATATACATTCTGTTGACCAATTACGACTTGATAGCCACCACCTTGTTGCTCTTTTTAGATATACTAGTTACGTTTCTTCTTCTTACATCTAATCCTTTCTATACTTGTATTGACTAACTTTATTTTCTCTATCTATTCTTCACTCCTTGCCAACCTCACTTTCTTCACCAGTGTTTCCCGCCTTTCCTTTACAGGGACTAACTTTAAACTTTCATTATGTCTAGTTTTCCCTGTTCTTGAAACAGATGGAACTCCCTTTAAAAGGCTTTCCTCCTTTTTTCTGAAATGTTCCACAGTTCAAGCCTCTATCCACTAACCATGGTGAAACTTTAAGCTCCTAGGAGCCTAATAAGAGAATTATATCTACCTCTCATCCCATTCATTCTACTTAAAAAGCTACTAATGGCATGAACAAGTTGACAAGAAACTCCAGAAAAACATATGTTAGGTTATTGGTGTTGCTTCTCTAACTAATATGCTTAATTACTTTCCTTCCTTTAGTCATGAAGGGCAATTCATAGTCACCTACCAAAATAAATTCTAAAGCATGGTGTGGCTAAGTGAAACATAACTCCGATTGTTTTCTTTTCTTTTTTCTGTTGATAGAAGACCTTCTTTCCCTATTATATAAGCTTGGCTTAATTTTCACAGGAAGAAAATGGAGAAATTAGAAACTTTGTTCAATCATTTTATCTTTAAGTTTGGTTAAACTAAGGAGGCATAAAAGATAATTGAAGTTGGTTCATGGGATATAAATAACAAATCAAAGTTTCTATAAAAATGGGTATTTAAAATGTTGTTGGATCAAATGAAACTTACGTACATTCCAATTTAAATCAATATTCATAATATTTGATAAACATTTAATAGACTATGTTTTTATTCCCATATTTAGTGTGTTTTGCTTATTATTTGAGAGTTTTATGTTGTTTTTTATACTTATTTTGTTTTTATTATATTTTTAGGTCTCAATTGCCTTCATAGATCAAAAAGAGAGAAAGGCAGATGAAATTAGGGAAAAAAGGAAAGATTGAACCTATTTTAAAGATATGCACTCGAGTGTGTAACATACACAACTGTGTAAGTGATCATGTAAGTCGCTATGAAAATGTAAAGCTTTGAAGATGTTGTTTTGCCCGTGTAAGATACATGCTATGAAGTAATATACACGATTGTGTCTCATACCCATATAAGGTCGTATAAACATGTAAATTTGTGATTTAAAAGTGTTTTAAAGATACGGTCACTCACATGACCATATGATAGACTATGTATCTTCTAGAAACCCTGATTTCGTGCTATAAAAGGAAATTATGAAAAGGAGACATGAGAAGCAGTTGGAGTTAAAGCTAGAGGCAAAGTTAAAATTTGAGACACAATTTTGAAATAAGGATGGAAGAAAATACGAAGATTGCTTTAGAGATTTAATATAGAATAACCTAATATCGAAGTATAGATACGTATATATATATATATATAATTATTCTTTAGAAATTTTGATGTTTGAGTTGTTTTCTATGTTTGGCACCTAAATATAATGAACCCTAAGTTGGGATAGACCTTATGATTTGATTCTTTATTTAATGCAATTTAATTGATGTTTCATTGTGATTCAATTATGTATTTTAAGTTTTGGATTAATATGTCTGGGATATTAGTTCAATGTATGATTTCATATAACTGAGATTAAGAAATCCTTTTGTATGAATAGGTTTACAATAGTTGGAAAGAGTTGCCTGTAAACTTAGAGATAGGTCAACACAAGTCCTCTAAATTATGGTCAAGCCTTATAGTGAAATTCATAAATTAAGTAAAGCAATCGTAAGGGTTTTAACTAGAAAGAGGTTTCAGATAATCAACTAGGGATTAGTTGCTAATAGTCTTAAGAAAGATATTAACATAAGATATGAATTTTCATGGTCCCATGACCAATAATTGAATTAAATAATGAAGGGTTAATACTTAAAAAATCTTAGGGGGATTCATTACCTAGGTAGTAGTTATTTGATATTGATTAATCTTAGTGTTATTGATTTTCTAATTTATTATTATATTGAATTTTGGTTTAGTTTGAGTTTTAATTAAAACATCATCCTATTTCTCAGTTATATAATAAAAAGAGGTTATTAATAGTACTTGTAGTCCTTGTGGGATTGCCACTCACTATTTAATGACATTATACTATAGTTCGATAGGCGTACTTGCCTATAAGATTTATTGAGTAGAAATCAATGATCAGATCAAATTTTTGGCACTGTCACTAGTGACTAAAATATTAGAAAAACCTTGCTTTTGTTAATTTAATCATTATTATTTATTATTTATTTTATTTTATTTTAATGTTTTATTTATTTATTTATCTTTAGAACTCTCTATCTTGATGTTGTGTTTATGACCTATTTTAAGGATTTAAGGCTCATTGTCATAGCCACTAGCCATAATGGAAGGATGGAGATGATAGCATTCTTGAAGGGACTATATTATGTCATCGCTTATTACATTATTAGAAGCTTGGAGCGAGAGGCCAAGTGATATGTATTCAAAAGCTCAACCGATATATATGGTGTGTTATGACATTTGTGAGGCTGATCACCTTGATCATGAATGTTGGGCACCAGATTATATATGGGAGCATCCAAATTGCATAGAGAACTGACCTCAAGACACCCCATGCAAGAATACGTATAATCCAAAGTGGCATAATTCTTATGATTGTGAATGGAACGATTACACTTTATCTAGAGTTTTACCACAATAGCAACAAGAGGAGTATCCATGTCTTGAGAATGCCCTTATAAAATTCAGTGCGATAATCGAGACTGCCCTTTATAAAACCAAAGAGCAAGGTGTTTTATCCAAGTACACTGAGCCAAATTTAGTGGAAATGTGAATGTGAAAACATTATAGAATGAGGAGGAGCTACAAGTTGAAGAAAAAGGGGAAGCTTCTATTCAAGAAGAGAAAGTAGAAAAGATGATAGATGAGATAAAAGAAGAAGAAGAGGAGGAGTAAAAAAAGGAGGCTATTAAGGAAATACCAGTAGTTATCTTAAATATGAAAGGTTCCTACCTATAAAACAAATATTAGAGTTAATCGAAGATCCAGGGAATTTTATTATTCCTTATTATATTGATAGTTTTTTACTAAAAAAGGCTCTAGTGGATTTACTTATTTATATTACTTTGATACTTTATATCATTATTATCTTACAACATGTGACCTACTCACAAACTATCAAACCTTTATGTGAAAAAATAGGTGGAAGTAAGTTGCTAATTATAGATCCATTTAACTAAGGATATGGTGGATACATTGAGGTAAAGATGTTATGTAATAGCCAATTTCCAAACCTTCTGAGGGATTAAAGTGTTAGTCACATGAATTGCATCATATTAGAATGAATTCGGTGCATTTGGGATATGATTTCATGATTTCATTCATATGCATAACATGAGAATATATACACATGAATTTTAATTTAGAAAAAATTGCGCTTAATTGACATATTCCAGGGTATGAAAGTTTCTAAATAATTGTGAAATGATAGAAAATTTAGGATGACTAAGCCTGTAAATTGAGTGATGTATGGTAGTAGAATTAAGTGACAAATGGCCTAGGAACTAAGTGACATTTGGCAACCTAAAGAGAGGACTTGTAGCTGGCTTAGACACTTGACAAGTGTCCTTAAACCCATTCTCCACTCATACCACACAACACACACATGCCAAAGCCTCTTTATTTGTTGCTTTTTATTGAAAACACTCTCCTTCTTCTTCCTTTCACTGCCACAATTTACTTCTTCCTCACTTCTCTGTGTTTCTACCTAAGTTCTGTTCAATTTCCACACCAAAATCCATGTAAAAATCCTTCATAAAGATAGTTATAGAAGCAAAACATTATTGTACTTGTTGTTATCTTCTTGTCTTTGCTGAAACCATCCTACTCCCACCTTGTTCTTGAGAGATCTTGCATGCATGTGAAGCAAAGTAGGCCTGAATGCAAACATGATCTTAAGGATATGAGTAATGTGTATTAGGTATGAATGAATGAGTATTGAAGAACATGAGGTAATTATGAAGGAGAATTGGGTAATTATATGATTATATATTGCTAGAAAAGTTTAGTGAATGTATGATTGATGAATTTGGAGTAAATCAAGTTTACTTAAGGTATAAACCTGATTGTAAACTAGTTGTATTCAAGCTATAATGTTTGAATGATCAAGATTTTTATATAAGGATACATACCCGAAAAGTCAATTGAGCATGCAGTGAAACATGACACATATACATGTTTATGATTATATATTCATATCATTAAACAAATTAGTGATTTGTGAATTATGTGTGTATTGCATGATGATACACACACAAGGTGATCATCAACATCCAGACATTGCTGGAACATCGAGGCAATAGCTTTTCTGGAGCATACTGTGAGTTAAACTTAGATGTATAAACTCAATTATATGTGCTTCTGGATAAATTGAATGTTTAATTTGAATTATGTGTACAATTGATTGATAAATGCTAGACTTAGATTTGAGGAGCTTGATAGACAACATAATTATATTGAAATGAAAGCATGGCATATAAAAAGATGCATCTCATCACATTGAAATGCATGATCAAATAAAGGAGTTGTGACCAGAGTGACCGATTGTAGACAAGAGATTTGAGCTCGGGATTTTGAAAAAGAGCCTTAGGCTTATATAACATGGACTTGGTATCCACAATAGATATGGGTCAGAAATGATCTCGGTATCCACAATAGATACGAGGCAGTAAATTAGGTTGATAGACACTTGGCCACAACAAAACAAAATAAGAATGAAATCACATGTGCGTTTGCATATACATCTCTATATGTATCAAATGATTGAATTGAAGTGAATTATTGAATTTTTTTGAAATAGTGAATTATAATTGAAGTTAATGAAGGATGTGTTATGATGCAATGCTAGCTTACATGATGTACTTGTTAAAGTATAATGAAATGTGATGTGGTATTCAATACTAGATGATATTATATATTTGTTTTGTGATATGAGTTCGCAAACTCATCAAAATTACAGCGTTGTTTTTTAGGTTCAAGGGAGTTCTAGCTATTGAGGTTATATCGTAAAAGTTTAGTACTTGCATTTTGGGGACAAGAATGGCTCAAAGGTCTGATCAACTGAATCTGAGGAGTCTAGTTAGAGTTTTGTGCATTAGCATCCCATTTCATGTTTTATTTTTAGTACTAATATTGAACTCAAAACAAAATGTTGTCTATTATATATATGGATTATGAATTATAATGACATGTGACTTTTATTTTTGTGAATGAAATGTGAAGAAATGATCACTTAGAATGCTTATGCTATGCTTGATGCCCTTAATGAATTAGTTTGATTATCCTAATGTACCATTTTCATAGAGTATCTTCTCGAATATCCTCTGGTATGTTCGGGTTTATGCTCTATGGGAGTGATATGCTATAGTTTTGGTATCAAAGCATAGTTTGACATCTTTAGGGACATATATGAGCATTTCAACATAGCATGTAAAAAGAGACTCATTAGTGATCATTATTATTGTTTGTTATAGGTCATCTACTATAGGAGACCGTATCGTAGAATCAGCTAATCTTGAGTCAATAGGAGCTAATACAGAGTCCCCTATATCCCAGTCAGAACAAATGTCTTAGAGAGTTCCTGAGAGGAGAGAAATGAGGTATGATAAACTTAGGAAGCAGGGGGCTGTAGATTTCTATAGAAGTACAGACCCTGCCGAGGTAGAGGGTTGGCTAGAGAGAACTGAGAGAGTATTTGACCACTATAAGCCTGATGAGAGGTTCAACTACGTAGTCTCTTTACTGCAAGGTCCAGCCTATCAGTGGTGGAAAGCAGTTCCATGTAGTTTTACCAGACTTTGTAAACTGCCATGGGGGGGAATTCCTAAAGGTCTTTAAGGATAATTACATGCCAAAGATCTATTTGGATAGGAAGATGATGGAATTCCTCGATCTGAAATAGGGAAAGCTCATGGTAGCTGAGTATGAGGTATGGTTCAGTGAACTATTGGGGTATGCTACTGCTTTGATCCTAACTGAGGAGGATAAATGTAGGCGGTTTGAATATGGAGAATAGGATAAGGTTGACTATTACAATTATGAATAGTCATACTAAACTACAAGCTGGTTCAATTCAGACTGAGCAGTTATTGAAGGATGAACAAGGAGAGTAAAGACATGAGTTTAGGATTAAGAGGCATGGTGAGTTTCAAGCTGACTCTGGCAGGAAATTTAGTAAACACCAGAATAGATCATTGCGATCATATTCGAGATTGGGGCAGTCAAGGTTTAGACCTAGAGGTAGTTCTATTCATTCTAGTGGTGGTAGAGGTCAGACATATGGAGGACAAACTTATGGTGGACAAACACAATAAATTCCTAGTTGTGAATACTGAGGAAAAAGTCATGGTGGAGTATGTTGGAAGGTATCAGGAGCTTGTTTTCATTGTGGCTCTTTTGAGCATCAAATTAGAGACTGTCCAGTAACTTTAGGAGCCTAATCTAGAGAGAGAGGAGGATCAGTGACAAAGAGGACTATCTAACAAAGTAGAGTCAATGGTGTAAGACAGAGAGGTAGAGGTAAGGGTAAAGCTAATTCAGCAGGTCCTAGTGTTAGGACTGAGGTATGGAGTAACCAACCACAGTCCCAGGCCAGGATCTTTGCTATTATGAGATAAGAGGCACATAATTCCTTAGATGTTGTTGAAAGTGTGTTACATGTCTTTAATTTTAAGGCATTTGCATTGATAGATCCCGAATCTACACATTCATTCATTACCCCACATTTGGCATCTAAATTGCATTATAAGAGAGAGATGTGAAATTTGGCTTAGAGGTGAGAATTCCAGTAGGTAGTGCTATAATGATTGGAGAAGTATGTAGGGGTGTATTATTCGAGTTGATCAGGCTGAGTTGAAAGTGAATTTGATAGTAGGGGGTGTATTATTTGGGTTGACCAGGCTGAGTTGAAAGCGAATTTGATAGTATTGCAATTGAAAGAGATAGATCTTATATTAGGTATGAACTGGCTTACTGTTCATAGGTTGTGATGAATTGTTACATCAAGGAAGTTGTTCTTGAATCTCCTACTCAACCAAGGGTGATATTTCGAGGTATTAGTTAAGCAGTGCTAGCTAGATTTATTTCATCAATGAGTGCTTTTAGACTGATTGGTGGTGGACGTGAGACTTATTTAGCTTATGTGACTAATACTCAAGTTGAACAGACATTAGGGATTTCCTAGATGTTTTTTCTACTGAATTATTGGGATTACCACTAGATGGGGAAATAGAGTTCACCATTAACCTTGTCCTAGTTACTGCTCCTATATTTATTCCTCCTTATAGGATGGCACCTGTGGATCTTAAAGAACTTAAGACTAAGTTTCAGAAGTTGCTAAATAAGGGTTTTATCAGACCCAATGTGTCACCTAGGGGAGCTCTAGTTTTGTTTGTGAAGAAGAAGGATGGTACTTTGAGATTGTGCATTGATTATAGGCAATTAAATCGGGTGATAGTGAAGAATAAATATCCTTTACCTAGAATAAATGATTTACTCGGTCAGTTATAGAGAGCTCAGGTGTTTACTAAACTGGATTTGAGGTTAGGGTATTATCAATTGAAAATAGCAGAAGCTGATGTACCAAAGAGTGCATTCAGAACCAGATATGGACATTTCGAATTTTTTGTGATGCCTTTTGGATTGACGAATGCTTTGATGGTCTTTTTGGCATTGATGAATAAAGTATTCTGATCTTACTTAGATCACTTTGTTATTGTATTCATAGACAATATCTTGGTGTATTTAAGGAGTAGAGAGGAACATTATGAGCATTTGAGGTTAATTTTACAGATAATGTGAGAGAAGCAATTGTATTCCAAGTTCAGCAAATGTGAATTCTGGCTTGATCAGATGGTGTTCTTGAGTCATGTAGTGTCTGGACAGGGCATATAGGTAGACCCAAAAAAAGTAGAGGCAGTGATGAAGTGGGAGGCATCTAGAAATGTGTTAGAGATTCAGAGTTTTCTAAGGCTAGCAGGTTATTACAGGAGGTTTGTTGAGGGGTTCTCATTAATCTTAGCTATTTTGACAAAGCTTTTGAGGAAGAACGTATCTTTTTAATGGACTGATGAATGTTAAAAGAGCTTTGATGAGTTAAATTATCGGCTAACTACGACACCGGTGTTGGCTATTCCATATGGATCTGGAGGACATGTTGTATATAGTGATGCTTCACACAAAGAGTTAGGGTGTGTTTTAATGCAGTATGGTAGAGTGATTGCTTATGCTTAGAGACAGTTAAGGCCTCACGAGTTCAATTATCCAGTTCACGATTTTGAGCTTGCTGTAGTAGTGTTTGCTTGAAAATTTGGAGACATTATTTATATGGCAAGACGTTTAAAATTTTTATGAGTCATTAAAGTTTGAGATATATGTTGAGTGAAAAGAAACTTAATATGAGACAAAGGAGGAGGATTGAGTTGCTTAAGGATTCCATCCAAGTAAGGATAATGTTGTAGCTGATGCATTAATCAAGAAATCTAATAACAATATAACACAAATTCAAGCATCGAGGTTACCAAATCTAATTCAATTCAGAGCACTGAATTTTGAGCTAGTTTAGGACAGAATAAAGCATTGTTAGCTATATTGAAGCTGAGACTGGTATTACATGAAAAGATTATAATAGCACAAAGCAAAGACCCAGAAGTAGTGAAGATTGTAGAAAAATTAAAACAGAACCCAAGTTCTAAGTTTGAGTTGAGAAATAACACATTATGGTTGAAACAGAGATTATGTGTACCAGATATTGATGGTTTGAGAAAGGAAATTTTGGAGGAAGCACACATAACAACCTATGCTATGCATCCTGGTACTACCAAGATTTACAGTACTCTAAAACAACATTTTTGGTGGCCAGGGATGAATAAGCAAGTGTCTGAGTATGTTGCTTGACATGCCAACAAGTTAAGGCAGAGTATCAGGCACCAGATGGGAAATTGCAGTCATTACCTATTCTAGAGTGGAAATGGGAAAGGATTATAATGGATTTTATTATGGGTTTGCTAAGAACTCCAAGGCAATATGATGCTATATCTGGGTCATTGTGGACAGATTAACAAAATTAGCTCATTTTATACCTATTAAAGAGAAAACACACTAGATCAGTTAGCTTGGAGATATGTGAATGAGATAATGAGGTTACATGGGTCCCAGTGTCTATTGTATCAAATCGAGAACAGACAGAGTGAGAGGACTATTCAGGCTACTGAGGATATGTTTAGGGCTTGTGTATTAGAGTTTCAGAGAGCATGGGATGAATATGTAACTCTCATTGAATTTGCATATAATAATCATTATCATAGTAGTATTAGTATGGCTCCATATGAGGCATCATATGGTAAAAGGTGTGGAGCATCTTTATACTGGGCTATAGGCCAAGTAGGAGACAAGGTATTTTTTAGAGTCTCACCCTAGCGAGGAGTGCTAAGGTTCAGTAAAAAATGAAAGTTAAGCCGTAGATATTCGGTCCTTATGAGATTACTGAGAGAGTTGGACCATTTGCTTACAAATTAGCATTACTGCTAGAAATGTCTCAGATTCATAATGTATTTTATGTTAGTATGCACAGGAGATATCGGTCAGATCCAACATATTTATTACTGATACAGGAGGATGAGATTGCAACTAATTTAAGTTATGTGGAGGAACTGGTTAAAATAGTTGGATATCAGACTAAACAATTAAGAAACTGAGTAATTTCTTTGGTTAAAGTCCTTTGGAGGAATCATTCGAGAGAGGAAGCTACGTGGGAGACTGAGAAGAATATGAGGAAACAGTACCCCCATCTATTTGATCAATCAGGTAATAATTTGGAGGATGAGATTTTTTAAGAAGGGGAGAATTGTAATAGTCGGTTTCCAAACCTACCGAGGGATTAAAGTGTTAGTCACATAAATTGCATCATATTAGAAGGAATTTGGTGCATTTGGGATAGGATTTCATGGTTTCATTCACGTGCATAACATGAGCATATATACACATGAATTTTGATTTAGAAAAAAATTGCAATCAATTGACATGTTTTAGGGTATGAAATTTTCTAAGTAATTGTGACATAATTGTGCATTTTTAATGTCTTTTATTTTGATTTACCAATAAAAAAGAATTGATGGATTACAATTAGTAATTTGGAGTTATTCGTCATAATTAAGAGATTGATGAATTCATATGTACATTTAGACAAGGAAAAATTTCAAGTAACAAGACAAGTTGACATGTGGAAATTTAGGATGACTAAACCTATAAATTGAGTGACATATGACAGTAGAATTAAGTGACAAATAGCCTAGGAACTAAGTGACATTTGGTAGCTTAAAGAGAGGACATGTAGCTAGCCTATAGACACTTGACAAGTGTTCTTAAACCCATCCTCCACTCAAACCACACGACACACACATGGCAAAGCCTCTTCAATTGTTGTTTTCTACTGAAAACACTCTCTTGCTTCTTCCTTTCACTGTCGCAATTTACTTGTCCCTCTCATCTCTATGTTTCTGCCTAAGTTATGTTCAACTGCCACACCAACATCCATGTAAAAATCCTTCATAAGGATAGTTATAGAAGTAGAACATTGTTGTACTTATTGTTATCTTCTTGTCTTTGCTGAAACCATCCTACTCCCACCTTGTTCTAGAGATGATCTTGCATGCATGTGAGGTAAAGTAGGCCTGATACACTGAGGTGGAATTTGAGTTGTACAAGTAAGTGAAATATCGATCTTTGTGGCATGTGTTAGCAGAATTTTATGATGACTGATTTGAGATGGATTGAATGGAATTTTATGATGACTGATTTGAGATGGATTAAATGTAGTGTTCATATTGAAATTGTGCTTGAAAATGATGGATGAATTGGTTACATTTCTATTTTGTTTTTGGATGCATGAAAATAGTAGTTTATATGTTGTTATATGAATGATTTAGGTTGGGATTTGAGGTATAATTGATGAGGAATTCGTGATAAAGATAGGTGCTACTAAGGTGTTTTCAAATCTGGAAAAAGTTAGGACTACATGTATAATGGTATAAAGTGAATGGTAATGAAACAAATGAGTAGATTTTTGTGAGATTTAATATAACCAATATGGAAGCTAGACTAGCATGAAATGAAGTAGCTTTATAGGACATGAATTCTAGAAAAATTCAAGTGTTAGTGATGTTTCTAAGTATATGAAATTCATGGAGAATTGAGGAAGAAAGATAGTGCACAATCGTCGCACTCATCCCACGATCATGGCCTATTGTACTATCTTCTGTCACGATCGTGGAAAGGTTCCCCACGATTGTGGGCCCAGTTTTTAATGATAATTTTAGTTTTGTGTACATGTTGAACCAGTTGAGGAAATTTTACTTTAAGTCGGTGTATTTGGACTTGATTAAGGCTTAGAATGAACCTAGATTGTTAATTGATTAATTGGTTAAGAGTTTGATAAGTTTAGGTTGTTGATTGATGTCATAACTTAAAGAATGGACTATTTTGATATCAATGTAACCAAATCTAGAATGTGATGAAAGAATAAAGGTGTTCTTATGAATGTAAACATGATCTTAAGAATATGAGTAATTTGTATTAGGCATGAATGAATGAGCATTAAATAACATGAGTTAATTATGAATGTATATTGCTAGAAAAGTTTGGTAAATGTATGATTGATGAATTTGGAGTAAATCAAGCTTACTTAAGGTATAAACCTTATTACAGACGAATTGTATATAAGCTATAATGTTTGAATGGTCAAGATATTTGTATAAGAATACATATCCAGAAAGTGAATTGAGCATGCATTGAAACATGACACATATATGTGTGCATGATTGTAAATTCATATGATCAAACAAATTAATGATTTGTGAACAATGTGTGTATTGCTTGACGATAGACGTGTAAAGTAATTCTGAATATCTAGACATTGCCGGAACATCAAGGCAATAGCTTTTCTGGAGCATTCTGTGGGTTAACTTAGATGTGTAAATTCAATTATATGTGCTTCTATATAAATTGAATGTTTAATCTAAAATGTGTGTACAATTGATTGATAAATGCTATGCTTAGATCTAAGAAGCTTGATATACAACATGAGTCTACTGAATTGAAAGCATGGTATACAAAATGATGCATCTCATCACATTAAAATGCATGATCAGATAAAGGAATTGTGACCAGAGTGACCGATATGAGAAAAGAGCTTTAAGCTCAAGATTGTGAAAAATACCTCAGGCTCAGATAATATAGACTCGATGTCTATAATGGGTACAGGTCAGAAATGAGCCCAGTATCCACAACAGATATGGGATAATAAATTGTGTTAATAGGCACTTGGTCATATCAAAACAAAATTGAGAATGGAAACATATGTGCATTCCATATACATCACTACATGTATCATATGATTGAATTGAAATGAATTATTAAATTGTTTTGAACTAGTGAAATATAGTTGAAGTAAATAAGGATGTGTTGGGATATGCAATGCTAGCTTACATGACATACCTGTTAAAGTATAATGAAATGTGATGTGGAACTCAATACTGGATGTTATGATATACTTGTTTTTGTGATCTGACTTAAGTGAATACATTGATAATGGTTCACTCATTAAGTTAGCAAACTCATCAAAATTGCAACGTTATGTTTAGGTCCATGAGAGATCTAGCTAACCTAGTTAGAGTATAACCTCTGCATTTGGACAAGAGTTAGTGGTCAGGATTAGTTGTACCTACAAATGTCTCTGGTTATTTTTTATTACAAATAACAATGTCACATTATCTTGTTGATATCAAAATTTCCTTATGTCTTTTGAATATTCCACAAATTGTAATAATATGGACGGTATGATTGAAAGTAAGGTCGAACTTTGGCAATTTGTTGATTAAAATGGCTCCGTGCTACATGATTTTATGTGTAAATTGGAAATATCTTTTGAATTGTTTTCCAAGATATCTTTTCAGTAGAGTATAGCCCCAAATATCCTCCAATATGTTTGGGAATATGATCTATTGAAGTAGTATGTTACATTCTAGAAGGAACCAACCTAATAGAAAAGCAATTTTAGAACATTTTCAAATCAAAACCTACAACTTCATTATAAACCTATGGTGTTTTATGTATTTTCACTCAAATTGTTGTCAATTTTGATGTAAGTTGTTCCATTAATTCCCTTTGCTCAAGGTTAGAGGCCACCTCCCTCATCCGCAACATTTACCCTTGATATCTCTATCAATATAAAGGTGATGGATGAAGGAGAAAAGGTGGATGATGTAGCATCAGGTACAAAAGGTGACTGTACAGGGATTGCACGTCAGGAAGGTAATGCCTTATTTGGATGTGCATTAATTGGATGTATAGATTCTGTAGCATTTGCAAAAGATGATGCTTCACCTGGACTTATAATGGCTAATGGAAATCATGGTAACCTAATCCTTGGCTGCATCATATCTTGTTTTCTCTTTAGTGGCATATTTTTAACTTGAAATTCACATTTTATTGAATATTCCTGTAATAAAGCAATATAACTTCAATATATAACAATATATTGTTGATGCAATAATAGATTATTTCATATAATATTCTATTACAAACAAAAATTAATTGTTATCATGATCACTTAATTGTAAATCAAAATCATCATCAGCTTCTTTTTTTGAAGAATTAGAATCAAACTCAGTCTCCTATGTAGATCTCTCTCCCTCCTCATCCTCTTCAAAAGAAATTTCAACATATTCATTATTTGGATCGTTCAAAGGTTCATTCTTATCATATGTAACACATGCATTTATTTCATAAATATCTTCTTGAAGCACTTCACTTTCAATTCTCTTGTTTTCTCCTTTTTCATATATTTCAAAAAAACCTTTAAGTTTAATTTTGCAAACGACTAACCAATCTAACTTATCCATAAGCTAAGAAAAGGGATATAATACACTTGGATCGCTTGCATTGCCAACACGAAAGGTTCAAATTGTCTAAATCTTCTTCGATGTTTCTATTAAATTGTATCGGCTGTGCACTTTTGTATCAACATTAGGAGTTGGATCAAAGCAGTCACACTTAAATATCACACTCCGCTTCATTGGCAATACAGGGTACTCAATTTTAAGTATCTCAGTAATTTTACATAGTAATCCATCAATTCTCCCTGTACTCAAACCCCACTATTTATTGCTACCATGTTATGATTATGATATTTTGTATGAAATTTATATCCATTAACAAAATACACTGGATATGATTTAACAATTCGCAAAGGTACTTTCGTAAGATCACAAAAGAACTTGTTCTCTATTGGATTTTCTGAGGCCTACATAAAAAACAATTTATCATATTAAATAGTATAATGTCATCTAATCACTTTGATATGATAATTCAATCATTTCAATTATTACAAGTGAAATTTACATATTTCTCTAACCATCGAGAAAAGTGTCTTTCAACTTCTTTATTGAAATCATCTTGTGTTGTTTCAGGCATTAGCTCATGTAACCATTTCTCGTAAAATCTAAAAGCATTATTATTATGTATTTTAGTTGTGAACAATAGTAACTTCGAAAACTCTATTAATCTATTTCAAAATCAACTTAAACTTACTGTAAGAAAGGTTGAACCTCTTGACAATTCAATAAAATGTAACCATGGGCAACCTCTATTTCTTCTGTTGTTAACATTCTTCTTGTTGAACATCCATATGTTCATCCTAGATATATGAAAATGGATAAATTACCATTAACATCACCCGTTTCTCCCCTATCTTCATTACGAGGAGCTTTTCTTCCTCTTATATGCACATATGGCTCAAAATAATGTGAACAAAAATGTACTTGCTTTCTCCACTAAATAAGCATTACATATCGAACCTTCAAGTCTAACCTTGTTTTTGATTTTTTTCTTTAAGTGATGTAAATAGCTACATTACAAATAGGGTTACTACAATTCTGTGATTAAAACATGCTATAACTTTTATTTAAATATTAACTTTAATTACCTCTCAAACGGATACATCCATCGATATTGAACTGGACCAACAAGTTTAGCCTCATGTACTAAATAAGCTTAGATGGAAAATCCCTTCCAATTTGCACAAGATAACTAGAATTTTTCTTTCTAATTTTTCCATTTCAACCAACTTTATTTTTTATGACGTTAAGCTTTTGAAAAACAAACTTAATTCTGTTATAGCTTCCTAATCCTTATTTGGTAGCAACTCCCAAAATGCAATTGGAATTAGACTTTTCATAAACACATGACAATCATGACTTTTCATCCTCAATAATTTGTACTTCCTCCTGTCCACACACCTTGCTAAGTTCGATACATAACCATTGAGAAACTTTAGACTTTTCAATCATTCAGAAAAATTTTCCTTTTGATTTTTGTACAAAGTGTAACATGCTTTTGGATATTTATCGGTGTGAAGATCTTTATCTAATGCATTCCTTCCATAAAAAAGTTTCAAATCAGTTTGTGGTTTTACATTGTCCTTTGCCCTCCCTTCAATGCTCATTATGGTGTTAAACAAATTGTCAAATATATTTTTTTCAATATGTATCATATCTAAATTATGATGTATAAATTACTTTTCCAATATGGCAAATCCTAAAAGATATTTTGTTTTCTCCAACTGAAGTTTTTACTAATTCTTCTACTAACTTCTTCAATTTTAAGTTCTATAACTTTCAACCCTAATTTGTCAATCTCCTGCAATATCTTTTCACCAGCTTTGGAGGGGGGGAGGTGTTTGTACCATCCTATTCTTAATGAACTTTTGTTTATTGCATCTAAATAGATGATCTAGAGGAAGAAATTTCCTGTGGTTGTCAAAGCAATATGTTTTGGGCCCATTAGGAAGATAAAACACATTAAAATCATTGTTACAGTAAGGACAAGCTAATTTCCCTATTGTGCTCCATCCAGACAACATAACATACGCAAGGAAATCACTAATAGTCCACATTAAAGTTGCTCTTAACAAAAAATTTTATTTAAGAGACACATCGTATGTCTCCACACCAAATTCCCAAAAATGATACAATTCAGAGACCAATGGTTATAAGAAAACATCAATTTTATGCTTTGGATTCGTAGGCCCTAGCATAATCACCTTTAAGAACATATATATCTCATTCATTCATATCCATGGATTCATATCCATGGAGGCAAATTATAAGGAGTAATTATGATTTTCCCTGATGAATATTAATGGTCAGATTGAACAAAAGGTTGGAATCTATCTATCGACAATCGCAACCTAACATTTTGACTTTCAGCTGCAAACTCAAAATAGGTGTTATTAAAATGTTTCCATGTGAATGCATCCAATGGATGGCTCATTATTCCATTTTCCTGCTCATGTTCATTATGCCATCTCATATGAAATGCAGTAACATCAGAGGCATATGGTCTTTGAAGTCCCCGAGTTAGCGAGAACTAATACATTCACTTCCAGGGTACTAATTTCTTTTTCATATAATGCTTTCTAGGTTTGAACCTAGATTGACAAAAAAATTTGCACTCTTATAATTTCACATCATCTCCCCAAAACAACATACATCCAAAATTGTAACAATCAAAATTTTCAACTGGCAAACTAAGACCCCTAATAAATTTTGTCATACTGTAGAAATTATTAACCATTGTATGATCAGGAGGCAATGATTCATTATACCAAGCAAGAATTTTATCTAAACTTCGATCAGAAATATTCCCTTCAGACTTTATGTTCAATATTCAAGCAATTGAAGATAATTGAGTCATGGTCTCACAATTTGGCTATAATTCTTAGTCAACTGATTTTAGCAAGTCAAAAAAACTTTTACATATAGGTTTAGTTTTTCAAGATTTTCTATATTTTCCCAAAAGGTATAACAGGCTACATCATAAACCATTTGGCTGTAAGGATCTTTAGTTATACCCACATTATTTGTTATAAATTCAGTCCCCCTTCAAACCCATCGACATTTATTGATGAGTTTACTTCATTACCCCTTGAGATGCTACAAATTAATGGCTCTCCATATTATGTCCACTCAAAATAATTTGGAACAAATCCTTTTCTTAACAAATGGGGATTTACTTCATCAATAAGAAGAAAATGAATATGTTTTCACATTTTACATGGACATTTGATTTTTGGACCATCCATATATACAAATTGAGAATATGTATAATGAATAAAAGCTTCAACTCCCTTAACAAACTCAGGATTAATGAAACCATCGAATGTTAATTTTCTATACATCTAACATCTATCAACATTACTAATTTCTTCAAAATTGTTATTTAAAAAAGTAATTTCATAGTTAGTATCCTTCATTTTCCCTAAGTTTATAAAACATGTAATCTTTACTTTACAGAACATCCCCTAAGTTTTTATAGGTCTCTGTCTATTTCCCGTCCAATTTGAAACCAATTTATCCCACCATATGAGTTCACAATTATACAAATTGAACATATGTGAGTATCAGTCAAACAAAACAATATGCCAACTAAGCATTATAGTACATGACATTGTTTACAGCTATGAATCAAGAAATCAAGTTCTCCTTGTGACTCCTAGGCTCATGGAAAATTTTCACCAATAAGTCTCATGGGAGCTGCATCATAGGTTTCCAACTTATATACCATCCTAAAGGTTTATTATGCCTCAAATCATCTATAATTATCCAAACTCATTCAACATGTAGTAAATACTTATGTAATTCATACATCTAGCTATAATCATTCTAACAATATTCCTAAATAACAACATACAAAACCCATATAATTATATTTGCATTAATCACCAATAAGTTGATTTCCAAAGTTTGATTTTAAATAAGCACTATGATACGTGACATTATTACACCATATGAATTGAGAAAGCAAGTTCTTGTTGTGATTCCTAGGCTCGTGGAATTTTTCACCGATAAGCCATATGGGAGCTACATCATGGGTTTCCAACCTATACACCATCCTAAGGGTTTATTATGCCTCAAATCATCCTTAATTATACAAACTCACTCAATATGCAGAGAAAGCAAGTTCTTGTTGTGAGTTCTAAACTCATGAAATTTTTCACCGATAAGCTTCATGTGAGCTACATCATAGGTTTCCAACCTATATACTATCCTAGGAGTTTATTATGCCTAAAATCATCCATAGTTATACAAACTCATTCAACATGTAGTAAATACTTATGTAACTCATACATCTAGCCATCAATCATTCTAACAATATTTTAAAAAAACAACATACAAAACCAAGATAAATATATTTTAATTAATCACCAACAAGTTAATTTCCAAAGTTTGATTTTAAGAAAGCACTATAGTATGTGGCATTGTTACATCATATGAATCGAGAAAGCAAGTTCTCACTTTGACTCTTAGGCTCGTAAAATTTTTCACCGATAAGCCTCATAGGAGCTACATCACGGGTTTTTAACCTATATACAATCTAGGGTTTATTATCCAAAGAATTTCCATGTCAATTATGTCAATTTCTTATGTTGATACTAAGTTTAAATTAATCACCTACAAGTTCAAGTCTTTATGTTTCATTTTAAACAATGCCCACATATAAACATGTAGTCTATTAAACCCCAGCTTAAAATGTTATCAATCATTGTTATAGGTAAAATTGCAAAGAACAACACAAAATGTATCACATTATAGACATTACTTAGTTAAACGAGTTAGACAATTATCGATGCTCTTCAACATAGAACATTCCTGCAAGAAATACAATATTAATCCCTGTTAATAAGAGTATTATGTCATTTTGATAGCATATTTTGTTGAACTTTGAGATATAGCGTAACATTAATCCCTGTTAATCCTTATTATCAAGTAAGTTGACATAACTTGATGCATTTTATGTTTTAACAAAATTAGGGACATGGGGACTTTCTTTAGTTTTATTGCAATATCATTGGCCTTATACTTCTTTGTATACATGACATCTTTGTTCAAAATGATTTGTACTATATTCGATTGGTTGAGTGGAATATGGATCTTCATATTTAAATTAGAATTTAAATAGAAAAAATCTTTGGGATTTCTTTGTTTTCTCTTTTTGGTCCCTCAATGAAATAAATTATAATTAGATGAAGTATTTTATTAGGATTCTCACATTTTAGAGCTACGTTAATTTTTACCTTTGTGTTATGTTCTTAAATTTATGGTTGCATGTTATAGTTATAGGTTTATAATTTTTTGGGCCTCTTATTAATGCTACTATAATTTTTAGGGGGTGTTTGTGTAACACCCCACTCCCGTTGGACCCGAACCTGATATCGATGGTGATATCCGAATCCGTGCCCCGCGAGGATGGCGTGTCACATCACTTAACACTTGAACCTTGGTATACATTTTTTTTACCAAAAACATAAATTACAGAAAATCAATAACTAAAATATTTCACTTTGTTTTATAATCATTTGATACAAACACAGAGACAATCAACAGAAACTTTTATTTGCCACTTGGGCCCATTTCAAATTACAAAATACAACATTATCATTCATTTACAATTTTCCAAAATTATT
>JAOTAY010000004.1:975072-993799 GCA_025629805.1 Erythroxylum baracoense
GAAACAGATAAATCTCCTTGTGAAATCGAACTAATCTCTCTCTTGAGCTGATACAATAGCGGCCCATTACATTCTCCATATCGTCGCTCTAGGTCTTTCCAAAGATCCCTAGCTGAGCTTGTGTACGAAAAGGACTCTACGATGTCTTTGGAGATGACGTTAAATATCCATAAAATCAACTCGACACCATTGATCGTATTCTGGTGAACTTTCTTCCGGCCTTTCACATCTTTCATTGATGAAATTAAGCTTCAGCTTTGCGCCTAAAGCTATCCGCATCGCACTACTCCAAGATAAATAGTTATTCCCACTTAATGGCGTCGTAACGAGAACCATACCTAGATGATCTGAGTTCTATAGAAACATTGGATTCTCGTCATCTTTCATACTTGCAAATGATGATCTTGAAATACTGCTACCGTCTACCATGATTCAGTTTTGTAGATGTGTGGATCTACTCAGTGCTCAGATACTATGAAGAATTTGTAGACACTCTAGGGATTTTATGTTTGGTAAAGTTATATTTACCAAACTGAATCGTTATTCTCTTATTCACGAAGGGAAAAAAACAGATGGTATATATATCATCATTATCTGTGTTACAAAACGGCAACAACTAATACATAAAAGACACAATAGCTAAAAACTATACAATAGCAGTATTCTACACTATACAATAAATACAATACAAATACAGGTACAGGAATATTCTACAGTAATGACTAAATTAGACTTGCGAGTCCAAACTCGTTTTCCCATACAATTGCTTCCAAAGAAGTGGAATCTGCATGTTTTTCCCAAAAGCTCAACTCACTCTTAAAAAAAACTGAAAATCTTACGGGACCGTCATGACCAGTCTTGGGACTAAGGATCTAAGATATGTCTTTTACATATCGAGACATCGTCGCAAGAAATGAAGCAGCTAACCAAGATGATGGATGTCTTCTTGGAGAAGTCCTGAATGTTACGTGACAATGCTAGAGCAGCAGACGCGTTTTCTACTATGGAGTCCAACAGAGAGAAAATGCCTCTCTCTTCTTCAACGAAGCAAGACCAAAAAATGTCTCCTGCAAATCCAAGCCTTCATGATTCTAAATTCCGTGGGCACCAACGTTAATATTTTCACCAAATTCATCTTATCATGCGCTGCTGTTGCCGCCAGGGTTCCTATATTAGATGGTCTTGACGTTGTTCACTATGCTCGACGAGTGTTTGATATGAGACCCCATAGAGACGACGCCTTTCTTTGCAATGCCATGATCAAAGCTCACGTGGGTATGCGTCAGATCGCTGAGTCTTTGAATCTTTATGGGCATCTTAGGAGGGACACTGGTTTTATTCCCAACCATTTTACGTTCACTACATTGGCGAAGTCTTGTGGTTTGAGCATGACCATTCGGGAAGGTTTGGAGATACATAATCAGGTTCTTAAAATGGGGTTTTACTTGAATTTGTATGTATCAACGGCATTGCTTGATATGTATGTGAAGTGTGAGAATTTGGGTTTGGCGAGAAAGTTGTTTGAGGAAATGTCCGAGAGAAGTCTAGTTTCGTGGACCGCTCTCATTGTTGGTTGTATGAGGTCAGGGCGTATGGGCGATGCGGTTGTACTTTTCGATCAGATGCCTGAGAAAGACTGTGCTGTGTATAATGCAATGATTGATGGTTATGTGAAGGCCGGAGATATGAATGAAGCTTATCGTTTGTTTAGCAAGATACCAAGTAGGAATGTAATATCTTGGACTAGTTTAATCAATGGGTATTGCAGTAATGGTGATGTTTCATCTGCTAGGTCTCTATTTGATGCTATGCCTGAGAAGAATCTCTTTTCATGGAATGCAATAATTGGTGGATATTGCCAAAATAAACAACCAAATGAAGCTTTGAAATTGTTCCAGGAAATGCAGTTAACCTCGTCTTTTGAACCTGATGAAGTGACAATTGTAAGTATTCTTCCAGCTATTGCTGATTTGGGAGCTTTAGAATTGGGTCGTTGGGTTCATAAATATGTTTGTAGTAAGAAACTAGATAGAACAACTAATGTCTGTACTGCATTAGTTGACATGTATGCAAAATGTGGTGAAGTTTCAAAGTCAAGGAAGATTTTTGACGAGATGCCTCGCAAGGAAATAATCACTTGGAATGCATTGATAAATGGGCTAGCAATCAATGGACGTGCTAATGAAGCACTTGAGGTTTTCTTTGAAATGCAACGTGAAGGAATTAAACCTAATGATGTTACAATGCTTGCTGTATTGTCTGCTTGTAATCATGGCGGTCTGGTAGATGAAGGGAAGAAGTGGCTTAAAGAAATGGACGAGCTTGGACTTGAACCAAAAATTGAGCATTTTGGTTGTCTGGTTGGTTTATTAGGAAGAGCGGGATACTTGGAGGAAGCTGAGAAGTTGATTAAAGCCATGCCTTATGAAGCTAATGGAGTTATTCTCAGTTCTTTTCTATTTGCATGTGGATACTGTAAGGATGTTAAACGGGCAGAGAAAGTACTGAAGCAAATTCTCTCTGTAGAACCACAGAATGATGGGAATTATATTATGTTAAGGAATTTGTACGCCAAAGAGGAACAATGGAGAAATGTTGAGGAAGTCAAGATACTTATGAGGACAAAAGGAGCAAAGAAAGAAACTGGCTCTAGTGTTATAGAGATTGATAATAGTGTTTCAGAATTCTTGTCTGGGGGCAGAGCACATCCACAGTGGGATGCAATACATTCAATGGTGGAGTTTTTGCGGATTCACATGAGGGATAAAACTGTGACTCAAAATTTATAATCTCTGTGACTCAAAATTTATAATCTCTGGTTGCTGTAGAAGCTTGAGGAGCTTCACCAAAGAACAAACTTAAATCAACAATGGGGAGCAAGTTCTTTCCCTGTCTGCAGTAAGCTGAAATCAGTACATGACAAAAGTCTTTGCTTTGCCCAATTTTGTTTTCCCATCTTAATGTAGATGTAACACATTTTTCTCAGTATTTAATAGCTTATAGAATCAAAAGATGCAATTACACATAATTCCATCACAGTCTCTGCTCTCTTGCTTAGGCTTGGTAATGGGCTGAACCGAGCAATTAAACATAATTCCATCTAGATCACTGCTCTCTTGCTTTAGGCTTGGCAATGGGCTGAGGCTCAAACCTGAACCCAAATCTTTCCATAGGTCTAATAGGCAGCCTAAGTTCAGGTTCAGGCAGACTTGATCAGGTTCAGCTCTGTTCTGCCGGGTCTCTCAAACTTTTAAGTCCAAAATTTTTTTACTAACCTGAGGTCTCATCAAATCAAGTCCGGGCTGGAACTCTTGCCAAACCCGCTCCTACTCCCAAACAAACATAGGTGATGATGCACAATGATAGATCCAACAAACCATACACAGATTCACCCAATAAGATATGTCTCTCTAAACACAAGACAAAGGGAATTAAAAATGAAAGATCCGGTCAAGCAGAATCTAAGCATATGCCTCTCTAAATACAAGTAAAAAAGA
This sequence comes from Erythroxylum baracoense, assembly GCA_025629805.1. Lineage (NCBI taxonomy): Eukaryota > Viridiplantae > Streptophyta > Magnoliopsida > Malpighiales > Erythroxylaceae > Erythroxylum > Erythroxylum baracoense. Next base: position 978,570 of record JAOTAY010000004.1, read on the forward strand.
AAACAAAAAGAATTTTCTTGATTATGCACTTATTTCCAGAGCAGTATCCATAAGAAAAGTGCAGTTGACATGCAAGTAAATGGTACAAAGAATGTTACAAGGAGAGTCGAAAAATCACTCTGAACCAGAAACTACCTAAGAATACCTAGAGAACAAAAATGAAAAAACAATATGTGGATCAAAATTAGCTTGAGCATTATCCTTCTGTTTCCTGTATATAGAGATTGTATAGCAGAGACTAGAATCCTATTTCCACCAGATAAAAGTGGAAAGTCCAAGATTAATGTATAGTAGGCCTACATCAATCACTCACTTTCTATAAAGTATAGTTTCCTCAATCACCTCAGGCCAACATTGTTTTCTTATAACTTTGCTTATACTCAAGGTTCTACCTTGTGGTGCTCAAGGTTGCGAAGCACAATTCTTGCAAAAATTTTGGCTTCAAGTGGTGCAGTTGCTGCTGCCGCTGCAGAACGCAGGACCCGTGCAGCTCCAGAAGTTTGCATGAGATTTGCATGGTGGACAGCATGTCGGCCACCAGGAATGGTAAACTGAAGTTCAAGAATCATATTAACAGTGTTCACCCGAGTCATATCGAAAAAGAGAAATATATTGTTAGCAATCTGACAGACATCTATCATTACATTTGGTGAGACACGAGATTTGGGGTTGGCAGAAGAGAGTGAATATCAGAATGCAAGTATTACCTGGAGAAGAGCGAATGCAGCACACGCCTTTAGTATAGAAGAAGGATTCCGAAGCATGGCCACGAATCTTCCGATTTCAGCTCCACTGCGACCATAAAAAGAATCAAGAGGGATAAGAGGTTATCCTCTCAGCCAAAAAGGGTAATGGATGTGTTGATAGCTTTTAGTTTTGGAATATGATATGGCCATGGTATGCCATCATACACTACAGATGTTCTGGAATTAGGATAGAAGCCTGACTACAGAAAATTTTGCATTATAGAAGTCGATGCTTCATAAATGAATGCATCCTGTGAGAATTCTGGCGAGAGAGCGAAACATGATGTTTCAGTTTTCTTTTTGACAGAAGGTTGGCAAAGAGGGAAGTTCACAAACCTGCATCTTAAGTGCCCTGCCTCTTGAATATGAGCTCTCTCAGTTACTTGCGCTAATGTTGCCGAAGCTGAAGATGCAGCAGCAGCAGCAAATGCTGGAGGATCAGAAAATTGAAGCACAAACGCCTCAATATGCTTCAGTGCCATCCTTCGAGCCCCATCCAAGTTCACGCTCTTGGAACCACTCTCTAATGAAGTTCCTAATAACGAAAATTCATCCATTCTGCACAAAGAGAAATCAAACAAGTAAAACTACAATGAATGTTAACTACTGGATAATTAATATACAAGATAAATGAGGGTGTTACAAGTACCTCCCATCAAACATGTATGCCAATGCCAATGCAGCCATAAAACGTGCCATCTTTGACACTGATGAAGAACACAGATGAACGAGTGCCGGAACTCCCCCTTCCTCCACTATGCGGAGAGCATTACCTGGGTTGAAGGCAAGATTCCAAAGAGCTCCTGCAGCAGTCTCATGAACATCCTGAATATACCAAATAAGCTCAAGTATGAAGTAGGATCCAATTCAAGTTGATAATAGACAGACATCTTTGCATTTCAAGTACTTGTAGAACAGATACATCACAAGAAAATCGAAATTCCGAACATCAATTGAAAAAGTCAGAAAATTTCCTGCATGGGAAGCCGTAAGATAAAGGTAGATGAAAGAAAATTCTACCAGAAGGAAAAAGGAAACTTGTTGTGACTCCTAGGTGACTAAAAAACTATAATGTACCTATGCACTTTGTATATTCATCTTAAAAACATAGCAAACATCATTTTATTGAGGTTTAAACAATGCTTGATAAGCATGGGATCTTCAAAGTTACGGATATGTAAAGAAAAATAGATACTAACCTCAGCCTCAGAGCGTGCCAGGGAAATGAGAGGTGCGATTCCACCTTCTCGTCCAATAGCAATGCTGATAGACACCAACAAACAAATGTGGCATTAGCCACAGATAGCGAAAATGATGCATAAGAACACCAGCTTTTAAGAAGAAATGAATGAAAAACATTTTTTTGTCAGAAGTGATATAGCATTCAAAAGGGTTGACTAGGCTAGAAAAGTTTATGCTTTTGTATTTTCAAAGATAAAATAGCATTGGTAGATGCCAAAAGTATCAAGTTTATGGCAAATTATTTTTGGTAAATACCAGAAATATCAAGTTTGTGAGAAATTTTACAAGTGACTAAGTTGCTATTACCATAAGAATCAAATACATGAAGTGGGCACAAATAGATGCACTATCTTAACTCAAATGCAATATATCACCCACCCTGAGCAAGAGATACCCCTCTCCACCATTCGACTAGGGAGAAGTCTAGTTTGAAGAATCTATAAGACAGTGAGTTAGAGACTGCCCTCTGAGTGAGCCCAAATATAGGATGGGATAAGTATAGTGGATACCACGTTTTGAGGATATGAATAAACAGATTATGTTATCTAGGCACATCATAGACCCTCTTAAAATACATTAACAAAACAATATGAAGCAAAGAACTTATCCATACCTGTTTGCTTCTGATACTGACAATCCCCAAAGAGCTCCTGCAACTCTCTCTTGAAGACCTGGTGAGGCATTTGAACAGGATTGTGCAATAGCAACCTGAATAACCCAGATAGGATCAAATTCTGAATGCATAGTAGATCCTCCAATCTTATGGTATCATTTTATAAACTAGCAAGAATCATATTAACTCCACACTATTCGAGACAATCTTTCTTTCTCAAGTATTCTATAAATTTCAGCTTTAGCATATTAATTCTCCCCGATCAGTACTTGAGTTTTCCTCCTTTCCTTTCTAAGAACAGGCATTTCTCAATGAGCATATAATTCACTGCTAACCCAATAACATAATGGAAGTATTATCAACTTCAATAACAAAAAGCCATGAATCATGCAGTCATCATTGCAAGTATTGTCTACAAAAAGTGTCCCTCAGCTGCAATCTGTAAAGGGGGAGAGTACATGAAAGAAAGAGACAACAATTGCCAGAAGAAAAAATTTAGTGGATTTTTCACCATAGGATGAACCAAAGGCATCATTTAATCGTGTAAATAACGTTCCATGAAGTACTTTCCTGTGAAACACATCTTACTGCATGGAACTGAGTTGAATTTCCAAAAAACATCCAGATTCAACAAAACATTATCATACCAAGGCCTCAACCCCACCAGCTGCTGCAATTGCCTCACGATTTCCATCATCAAATGATAAGTTCCATAACGCGCCAGCAGCTTCCTGTCTGCTTTATGAAAAAGTGAAAATAAAATTCAGTTGCATGGAATTTCAAAATACAATAATTGCTTTCAGGTTTCAGAAGCATAGCAATTATAAGATCATGAGTTTCTGTGCAGGTGAGAAATAATGTCAAAAAAAATTGCAAAAGCAGAGAAATAACCTTCAAATCATTAATTTGTGTAAGCAATGAGATTAGGTAGAAAATGAGAATCCTTAACAAGGGTAACGTGATAAGGTAAGACTTTCACCCTTTTGTTTAGAATGGTCATTAATAGAGTCATACTTACACCATTCAAATCCAGGAACTTAAAAAACAATAAATAGAATGTGTGGAACTGAAAGGAACTACACTATGGATCCTCTCCCGAATGCAGGCCTCCTTAGAGGTTAATTTTGAACAGTTCGAGATTATTTGTTTATGTATTGATGCTTAAGAAAATATGATCATCCAAGAGTTTTTTTAACAAAAAAAAGTTTAATAGCTCCAGGAAAGTGAAATAAATCAGAAGCTGGCAAATCAAATCACCTGACACCTTCATGAGGCGAACGAGTAAGTTGAACAAGGGCTTCAAGAGCCCCTGCCTCTTGTCCAACAGCAGCATTGTTGCTGTTGCTATCCCCATGAGCAGCCAAGTTAGCTAATGCTCGAGCAGCCTGTCATTAACCAAGGTGAGATAAGTAAATATGCTGTAGGTCATACATAAAACTGACAAACAGAGATGTAGAAAGTGACATCAAACAGCTTTAAACAAGAAGTAAGATTGATTGCAATTTGAATAGTCCTTTGAATTCTGGTTGTGTAGGATAGAAGAATAGAAAAGTTTTGAGGCAATTTCAAGTATCTTCTGAAAGATACTGACTTGAGCGTTAACATGAAATTGATGAAACCAAAAGAATTGGATATGATCACAACTTATTGAGATTTTCGTACCAATTACATTTTCAAAATATAGTCTGGAGGAAGCCTTTACTTCATGAATACTGTTACATAAATCACAGTATGCAACCCACCCTTTATCAACAAAATACTGACCAAAAATACTTAATTACACACCTGCTCTTGCACTCCTTCAAATTTGCAGGTACGAGCAAGCATCACTAAAGCATGTACACCACCTGCTAGAGCAACCTCCATGCTGCACTTGTCATCAGCCGCTAAATTTGCCAAAGCACCAGCTGCACGTTCCTAGCCACCGTAGAAACCAACATAAAAACTAATGTATCATGCAATCGACTACATGAATATATGCAAAGAAGGTACAGGAAGCCTATAAAGTATAGTATGTGACTGAAAAATAGTATTCCAGGTAAGTAAAATTACAACCAGAACTCCATCACCCCCAGAAGACCATTTGAATATAAGATCAACTAAAGCTTTAACGCCACCAGCCTCAGCAATAGCACCCTGAAAAGTGTTTTCGTAACATTGCAGTTAGAAAATCAGAGAATATGTTCTTTCTGAGGAAAAATAAATGAGAAACTCAACCTTGTGCTCTTCCCCTACGGAAAGATTCCAAAGTCCTCCAGCAGCTTCTTCAGCAACTAGTCTGTTCATGGACCTTGCCAGCCTAGTTAGGATATCAATTCCTCCTTCTGCAACTTCTTTTGCAACATTTGCATTCACAGACAAGTTGGCTATTGCCTATACGATTAAGGAATGGAAATCTTTCATCAGTCAAAAAGTTGAACATCAAAGGAGAGATAATAATTGAACACAATAGAATTGCACACTATTCAACATTGTTAGTCTCTGCATATTATTTCTGTCATGAGCATTTTCTGCTTCATATACACCGAAGAAATATATACCTTAGCTGCCTCTGACTGAAGACCTTCTCGCCAAGATTTTGCAAGGTTTAAAAGGAGGCGTACTCCGCCATCTCGCATAACTGCCTCTGCCCTTCTACAATCTATGCTAGCATTTTCATCATCAATAACTACAAAAGTTGCAAGTCCAGTTGCTGCCCTTTCTTGAACTTCCTCCTGAGAGCTCTGCATCAAACTAAGCAATATTCTGGAACCTTGCTTGAGCCAAAAATCATCCAAACCATGTGGATTGCTCTCAGCAATACGCAAAAGTGTGTGGGATAGGATCCACTCAAGCCAATTCATTATCTCATCTGCAATTTTATCATTCATCATTGAACTCCTCCAATCCAAAAACACATCTTTTCCCTTCTTTGCAGTATCGGAAAATAAAGAAGCTAGGCTTTCAAAAATGTCAGTGAAAAAGGCAAGTAGCAATTTGCCTTTGTATCTGCTAGTGGTAAAGGAAATGTCTTCTTCAAGAACTGGGCAATTCAACGCACACAAAACCTTCAAGCTGGGAGATGAGGACAACAATCTAGAAACAGCAGTTGGATCAATATCAGTTCTTGAAACATCTAAACCAATCAGCTTGGGCAGGTTATGCCAAAGATGCGAAACCACATTCCACTTCATACTTGATGTCCCTGCAACTGATAGATAACGAACTGATAGTACATTTCCCAATGCTACTTCACTGACATTCAAACAGTCCAAGAACGCCACATCAAACAAATTTGGACAATATTTAGCCAAAGCATTGATCGCATCGGCTGAAACATCCCTAATTCCAGAGAGCCGAAGTTTCTTTAATTTAGGACAGCAGAAAGCAGTTGCTTTTATAGAGTCACTAGTTATCCTTTCAGAAAAATCTGGCCCAAGTTGGAGGCTTTCAAGTAGCTCATGGCGAGCCACAATCATAGAAAGAGTAGCATCTGTTATTTTCCTGCAGTAATCACCACTTATTTCATGTAAGTTCCTCGATTGTAAATGTATTAGTGCTTCAGCAGACTCTGCTCCACGAAACCTAAGCTTCTGAAGATTTGCACATCTAGAAGTCAGTGAAGCTGCCATAGCAGCATCACATTTGTGAGCACGAAGGTCCAATGAACCCCACAAGCATGGGGAAGCACCTAGAGCTCTCCATGTCCTGCATGTTGATGACAAGCTCGCTCGGTCACGATAATTTAGACAAGAAAACAATTGTATTACAGTGTCATCTGGCAAGCTGGTCCAATCAACATCCTCAACTCCACCAGAGGGCAAAACCCCACCCTCAATTTCAGGGTAGCTAGGCAAAACCACCGTCTCTTTACCCTTTATTGCCAGTTTACGCCTTACCCTACGACTCATATCTTGATCAGATCACAAAAAAGCCAAGCACTTTTAACAACTTTGGACCCCAAGCACCTAATTGTATAGCCAATGAAGGAACACAACACGTCCCATTACCACATATCCTCAAAACTCAAACACCCAACAGGAGCAGCATAGAACAACAAAGCCAACACGCTTTAACCTCAAAAACCCTTATCCTCAGAGAAGTAAATGAATTGGGTATCTAAACGAAACGGGAAAAAAGATTTTCAATCATTAAACAAACCAAGGCAACCAATCCCAACAACCCAATGGAACAATCCTCGCAAGTTCACAATACGGAGGAAAAATCAACAGTATTTCCAAACCTTAAAAGCTATAAAGCTGGCGAGCAAAACCCACCAATATCTTGAAGCTTCCGGGTTAAATCAGTTGCCCTTTGTTGAGCTGCATTGAAGAAGAGCTAAGGGGCATGAAACAAATAAAAAGCTAAAAAGAAAATACGCACACAACAACCAGATGAAGAGTTGCAGATTGGACAATTCAGGTCTACAGATATAGAAAGAAACCCTCTAAGCACGTGTTCACTCTCTCCCCTAACTTTTCCTTTCCTTTGTTGTTAGGCAACAGATGTAAGAGAAAGAAGCAAGTTGTATCTCTGTACCTATGGAGATGAGAGAAAAAAAAAAACCAATAAAATATACTGATGATGAAGTTACTACTTACTATAACAGCATTGAGATTGTTTATAAACACCACAGCTCTATCTAATGTAATGTCTTTATCTTCTTCGTCCGATATTAAAGTGAAATCTAAATAAGTCAGACGGAGCGAACTTGCATTACAATTTACAAGTAGTCATGATCAACGTTACCTTTTAGCCCAAAAGTGCATTTTTAACATCAAACGAAAGTCTATAATTTTGAATAGGCCGTTTGGAGTAAATTAGATTCGATTCATTAATTTTATATAATTGAATTCAATTTATGCGTTTAGAATGTTAAAAAAATGGCTTAAATTTAACCACGTAATTGAATCTCATTTTTTTATGAATTCAATTTACATCCCAAATGATTCGATTTGGTATGTGAATTGAAGAGCCAATTCTTTTCAAAACATTAAAAATTCTTTTTTCAAATATATACATCATAAATATACAAATTACTACAAAATACACACATATTGATTACATACTATTTTTAGTTAAGGATAAAAAAGTCATATGAAATAGTTGAATTCAATTCTAATATTTATAGATTTATTCCAAATAGTGCAAATCCTACAAATGTAATTGAATTCAATTCGTCAATGAATCCAATTCAAAAGTTTCCAAACGGCCTGTCAAACGTTACTCAATTTTACAATTATAATGTGAACTTTAAAAAGTTACAATTAAATGACTAAATTTACAATTTTTTTAGTACTGCCATTACCTTTACTAATATGTTAACGATTTCCTTTAATGATATAACTAAAACGACCTCATTTCAACAAAAGTAAATCCCTTAATCAATCTATTCCCTTCCAAATGCTCCAGGATGTTCCCTTCGTTTAATCCCTACCCTTTGCTTTTAGTTTATTCTCCAAACATTATTAATACGTTAAACGTCTTAAATTATATCCAAACCAATAGCATTAACGAAATAATCAATGAATTCATGATAAGTTCCTTGCACTAAAATAAAGAAATGGTTAATGATACAATCAATTAATAAAGTATGAATTCATTATTCTATTCTATTGATAAGATTTTCATCTAGTTGAAGTAACTACGAACTCTGAATTCAATTAATAAAATTATTGAATCATCAAAACAACTTTGGTATCTATTATTTACTTTCTATTCACACAAAGTTTTTGTGAATTCAGTTACTTTTTTGTTTTTCCATTTCTTTATTTGGGATGAAGTATTCTTTGAATTCGAACTGTTTGTTCTTTTCCTTGATTGAATATGTATTTTTGTTCCAATTTTTTGCCTCTTCCTCTCTCGCTGAATCAAACTTTTTTTTGTCATAGTATTTCACTTCCTATTATATTAGCTATTATATTCGCATCGCTGATACAAGTAGGATCTTAGATATAAAAATATCAAAATTTTGCCTTCTCTAGAAAAAAAATTAATATTAGCATAAATACAGTACGCAAAGAATTAACCAAAATTGCTCAATATAAAGGCAATCAAAAAAGTCGTATAAGTAAAAATATAACCTACGGAAAAGTGAGTTAATCCAATCAACCTTGCTTGCACAAGGAAAAGTAGCACTTTCTATTATTAGAATGTTGAAAAATTAGGATAACTCAAATACAAGACTTCCATGCTTTGGAGCTATGAAGAATATTCTATAACCCTCTAATTATTAGCGTTAAAATTAAATAATATTAAATGATATTTAACAATATAAAGGAAGATGTAGTGTTAATAATAGTGTATTAGAGATTTACCAATTTATTTGGTCTTTCTAAAATAGTCGTCAAGGTATAAAAGGATCTTACTTATGTAAAGGTTCATTCAATTTTATAATGTAATAATCGTGATTCTAATTATAATTCCATATGTTCTAAATTCTAATTGTACTTAGAAATGTCAATAGACAAGTTTTGGTTGAGCCAGACTCTCAAAAAGCGGTGAATCTTATAAATAAGTACTACCCAAGCACTCACTCTTATCTTAATTTGGTTCGAGACGTCCGTGATTTCCTTGCTCAGGACTGGCAATGTCTACTTTCTCATATTTTGCGTGAGGCTAACCAATGTGCAGATTTCTTAGCTAAAAAAGGTTCTTCGAGTTCGCCACCCTTAATTATCTGGGATGATCCCCTTCTTGGCATGAGGCTTTTGTTGCAGAATGATGAACGCTCAGTAGTTTTTTTAAGGCGTTAGCCTTTGTTGTTTTATTTTTTTCAGTACCAAAAAAAAAAGAAACGTCAATAAGCCCGGCAGGGCCACGAGTCACCACCATTTATTTTTTTAAGCCAAAATTTTCAAAACAATGTCGTTTTGAAAATAACAGGTGGACTACGGGCCAACATGGTCAAGTCAACATTGACTAAAAACAGACCGGGTCAATTTTATCATCCTTAATTGTACCGAATTTGGCATAAGTTTGAAAATTTTCATAATAATTCATAACTTGTTCTAAATTGAACTTTATAACGTAGAAACCTCCTTTTTTTCCCTCAAAGAATAAAATTAGTTTAAGAATTTCTAATTCAATTACGTATTTAATAAAACTAATTTTTTTCTTAAATGGGTCGTTAAGGTTATAAAAATTAATATATTTTTTATTTTTATTTTATGTATAATGACTTTCTAAGATTAATTTATAATTTTTAATCTTTTTCAAAATTTGCTGATATTGAAGAGATTGAAAGTAATATTATTTATCAATCTAATTTTTTTTATTGAGATTAGTTTTTTCTTATACATCTTTAATTTATATTATATCAAACTCTTATTTGGTAACTGCTGCATCATAATATAATAATATAAAGTTAATATTTAATTGATATGTTGATAAACCTTCTTAATACACAAAATAGTAATTAAAGTTTATCATTATTTTATAATGGTTTACGGACCTGACTCGACCTAATTCTTTAAAATTAAGATTTTTTAAAATAATATCATTTTTAAAACTTAAAAATTAAAAAGAAAATTCTTCTGACTAAAATGAGCTGAGCCCATTAGTTTTGAACCGGATCAGACTGGGGTGAGCTTATTTGCCAAGCCTATAAACACCCTGTGTTAGGATGTACATAACCCCCGAGTTAACTCAATGACGTGTTTGTTTATTGCTAAGTATCTTGATTAAACAATAAGTTCCACCAATGAACCTTGATGGCTTGAAAGTCTAGATACATGCATTAGCTATGGCTGCGAAATCTGAGGATGATGACGAAAAAGAGCAAGAAATTTAATCACATGGGTCTTTTTTTAATATGGTAAACGACGATGACATGGCACCAAACGCTGTCGTCTGGAGGATCTTCATTACCAGTAGAATCATTGGAAAGTATTCATACATGTCGGACAGAGAGGTTTTGAGTCCGAGGTTGAAGACACAAAGCCCGAGTTTGATGGGAGGTAAAAGCATTGAGAATTATGGTTCTTCTTCTTCTTCTTCCTGGTACTCTCGCTTTTGGTCCTCAGCTCGCAGAACTAAGCCTTTGACCTCTGCTTTTGACGACGTCGTTGCCAGAGCTCCGTCCTCCGATGGGCTTGTTCGTCGCCTCAGCCTCCTCGATCTCATCTTACTCGGTGTCGGAGCTTCCATCGGCGCCGGCATCTTCGTCGTTACCGGAACCGTTGCTCGCGATGCGGGACCCGGTTTGATCTCTGTTTTTGAGACTCATAAACGTTTATGGCCTAGAATTGTCGGACTTTTACTTTTTATTGCTACGAAAATTTCGTTGTACTGTAAACATTTTCAGCCATTACAGGGCTTGAACTAAGTGAAAGTTCTCAACTTTGAATTAGCTATGCACTTATTTGAAATGGGTTGGTCGATTTGGAATGAACGTCTCTGTTTTTGGTGAAAATTTTGCTCATGGTTTTAATGTTGGCGACTGAATTTGGTCTTTTGTGACATTAAAATGCAGGAGTGACTATTAGTTTCATTATCGCCGGAGTGTCATGCATGTTGAATGCACTGTGCTATGCAGAGCTGGCTTCTCGATTTCCTGCTGTTGTGGGGGGAGCATATTTGTATACTTATACAGCTTTTAATGAAATCACAGCTTTCCTTGTTTTTGGGCAGTTGATGCTTGATTACCACATTGGGGCAGCTAGTATAGCAAGAAGTTTGGCGAGTTATGTTGCCACACTTCTAGAGCTGTTTCCCCTTTTTAAAGATCACATCCCAAGCTGGCTCGGCCATGGCGGTGAAGAGTTCTTGGGAGGAACCCTTTCTATTAACATTCTAGCACCAATTCTTCTTACTCTTTTGACTATAGTTCTGTGTTGGGGTGTTGGAGAATCTTCTATTGTGAACGCATTCATGACCGTGACAAAGGTTCTCTATCCTACCTACAGCTTTCCAGTTTTCAATAGGGACAAGTAGACATGCACATATATACACAGATAAGGGACAATCAAATCTTCAAAGCATCAATAACTTATACCCTACTATGAGAAAAGTAGCATGTTATTCTACAGTCTGAACCTTGTGCTCCTTATTGCATTTTTTCATCTCTTCCTTTGTTCTGTTGCCTTCCGTTTTCTGACTAGTCATGGTCTTTGATTTACTTCTTGATACTGAATCAAATGTTTTAAATTAGGCATCATTCTTAACGTATGTGTCAACTAAAACTGCTAAGTTACTTGACTCCCTTGCAGATTATCATTGTTATCATCGTCATCTTCGTGGGGGTCTTTAAGGTTGATGTTTCAAATTGGACACCTTTTGCTCCACATGGTGTTAAATCAATATTGACTGGAGCTACTGTTGTATTTTTTGCTTACGTTGGATTTGATGCAGTTGCAAATTCTGCTGAAGAATCAAAGAGACCACAGGTATCTTGTATAGATTTAGGTGCTAATTGTATAGTTTTTCCTAATCTATTTACGATCTTTTTAAAGTAATATCAGTCATTGCTTACTGACTTAGAAACTGTAATATTATGGTATTCAGCGTGATTTACCACTAGGCATCATAGGAAGCCTTTCCGTTTGTATTGCCCTGTATATTGGAGTCTGTTTAGTAATCACTGGGATGGTACCATACTATCTTCTTGGAGAAGATGCTCCTTTGGCTGAAGCTTTTACGGAAAAGGGCTTGAAGTTTGTGTCTGTTCTAATTAGCATAGGCGCTGTGGCGGGACTCACAACAACCCTTTTAGTTGGTCTCTATGTTCAGGTGAATTCCATTTATGTTGTTGCATAGTTGACTTGCTTCAAAACATCTTTGTATGAGTTCGTAACAACATTTTTTTATGAGCAGTCTCGATTGTATCTGGGGCTTGGAAGGGACGGTTTACTACCTTCAATATTTGCTAAAGTGCACCCTATCCGCCACACTCCTATTCACTCTCAGGTCTGGGTTGGCATTGTCGCTGGTCTTATGGCAGGGCTGTTTAATGTGCATGTGCTCTCCCACATTCTTTCTGTTGGTTCATTGGTATGTCATCCTATTCTCTCTATCAAAAACCCAAAATATCTACTCCTGCTTAGATCATTTCTAAAATCGTTTAGGTTGCAGTAGCTGTGCTCAGTTTTGGCAGGAATGTTTGGTATTTCAAATGGCATGCTATGGGTGTGCCACCATGCGCTTGTAATATTGATAGAATCTTGTTGCCTGGTGTTGACATTGTCCTCACAATTTAAAACTCACTATGGATCTGAATCATGTTAAATCTTTTGCAGACAAGCTATTCTGTTGTTTCAGCATGTGTTGTAACTCTTCGCTGGAAGGATAAATCAGGGACTGAATTTTCGTCACGATGGTTTCGTGCCTGGGATGAGGGTGTCATTTGTCTCATTGCAGTTGCCTTCTGTGGCTTCGGTGCTGGACTTATTTTCCGTTACAGTGTCTCATTTATTCTTCTAATTGTAGCATTTGTTTTATCTATAATTGCCACTGCTGCTCTCTACCTTCGTCATGTAAGTCCTATTTATCCATGCATGGCATACAACTCCTTTGTGATTGCTTTACATCTGTTATTCATATAAAGTTCTAGTAAGGGTCAATCCAAGATCTTGATAGTATGTTTTGTTTAGAATTTTTAACTTGAAATTTGCACGTGATTGATTGTACTCTCTACAGGGATGCTGTCCCTTTTTTACAAATTCATAACTAATATTCTTCTTCATTCCCTCTTTCACCATTCTTTTTTCTCAGTCCTATGAAGATGCCAGAGGATTTTCTTGCCCTGGGGTTCCTGTTGTGCCAACCATTAGCATCTTCGTCAACATGTTTTTGTTTGCTCAGGTGAGTTTTCTGGAATACCAGTTCCGTCTTTCCTATCACTAAGACATGCTAAAGTCAGCTGGTCAATCATGTTCTTTTTCCTACTTCTCTTGTTAATCTTCTTTGTACAGTTGCACTTTGAAGCATGGATACGATTTGTGATCCTCAGCATTATCATGGTTGGCGTATACACATTATACGGGCAGCATCATGCCAAGCCGAATTCTAATGAGACAGTTATTTATCAGAGAGCTCCTCAAGAAGCAACTCGATAGTTGGCACGCGAAGGAATACCAATGATATCAATAAAGCTTGGTGCTGAGGATTTATGTCCTGTATTTGTCACATGTATATATCTGTATCAATCACAATTGTTGTCTGGTAGAAGATGATTCAGTAGTTCTGGACTGGAATCTATCATTGTGTGCATATAATTAGTTTTTCCTTGAAAGCCACATAAATAGAGACCTTAAGAAAACCTGATCTTATTCATAAGAATTTGCCCGTACATCTCCTTGTGCAAGAACTTACATCTCATTCAGGCTTATATAGAAAATGTTGCTAAGATGGTTCTTTCACTGAACTTCCAATATCATTCTCTAGTGGAATTGATGGATATGAAAACTATAAATTTACAATATCAACTTAATTGTTTATGCATTACAGGGAGTTAGCAGAATGTCTATAATACTTCAAAGGAGGAAAAGATGAACTACAATTTCAACTTCGTACCTAAGTTAAAGCATAATATCTTGTATCTGCGTAAACCTTTTGATCTTTCCAGGGATGCCACTTTTTGAGCTTAATCTGCTCTCTGAACTTGGCTATGAACTCACCAGCCTTTTTATCGATTTCATCAGATTCATTGATGTCTTGGTTACGAGCCACAGCAACTTCATCTTTAAATTTACAACTTTCAATCCTGGTGTATTCGTCTGATTGCACAACATTTTCGTAACATTCCATTTCTTTCTTCCTGTACTTGATCAAATGATGGCTTTAGTGTGTGAAACTGAGCATCACGATTGTTCATTTTGGTGCCTACTACAAATTTATCAGGTTTTCCTTCTTCCATTTCATCCGTCCAAGTTTTCATCACCTTTTGTTCATCAATTGTTCTGCCAATTCGCTTCTTCAAACGATTTCTACTGTTTTTTTCAGCATTTCTACTATTTTCTTCAGCACTCTCTGCCTCTGCAGTAAATTTAGTATCCTGGATTTTGGAAAAAATAAAGATATGAGGCCTGATTTGAAACCCAATCAAACTAGACCGAGCTCGTTGACTTCGGATCGAGCCTATATGTCAAGCCTAAATCATGGCTATAAAAAGTGTGGATGGAAAATTCTCTGCTCTTTTTTTTTAGAGGAAATTTATCAACTTCATTGAATTGAAATATACTTACAAAGCAGAGAAAAAAGTTCAGGAAAAACAGAATTCTCAAAAAAGATACAATTAGAGTGGAAATAAAATGCTCTAGTAAGATAGTGAGCAACTTTATTTGCATATCATTTAACAAATATCACGAAGACCTGAGGTAAAGATGCTAACAAATCCTTACACTCATTGATCACACTGCCAAAAGGAGATAACATACAAATAGCGCTCTTGAGAGCTTTAACAGCCACCAAGCAGTCAATCTCCACAAACACCCTCTCCCGAGTTTTCTCTTTCAACCAGCTAAGCACCTCCTTCACTCCAATAGCTCCAGTAGCTTAAGAAGCAAAGCATCCCATGCTACAGACTTGTTGCGCCTCCAATAAAGTTCGAGCGCGATCCTTTACAGCAAAGTCAAAACTAAACTGCTTCTCAGCTTTATAAGAAACAAGAGTGAAAAGAATTCTTTCGTATATCATTCAACCACTAAGCAATC
>JAOTAY010000004.1:1002558-1027644 GCA_025629805.1 Erythroxylum baracoense
TATATTTTATATTTTAATTAATTACATTTTAATTATATTTTAATAAATTATATTTTAATTATATTTAATTAAAAAATAGTGTTGGTAAGAATCAAACCTATTCCTCCTACGCATTGAAGGTATGAACCATTACCTAAAACTTGGATATGAAAAAACTATTTAATTAATCATAATAACCAACCAACCTTTACTATTCATTCCATTCCCATTGATTTATTCTCATACCCCTTAACCAAGCATCCCCTTATTACTATTTACATATGTCAATCCTTCGTGAATTTAAAGAAGGTAAACATTTTGATATTTGTACTTTATACATAAATTATATTTAAATTAATATTATATAAAACATGTTTATTTTAGGGGATGATATATTAGACTTGGTCCCAGTGAAGTTAAAACAAACCTTCATGCTATTATGATCGTGGGTTATAGAAATGACAAGAAAGGCAACTTTTGGGTAACGGAAAGATTTGGAAAAGTAATAAATCATTAAAATTTACCAATTTCAAAAGATCCCTTATTTTGTAGTTATTCATATCTTAAAGTACATTTTTTAAGAAAGAATTTGAAAGAATTACAAATAATATATACTTTCTTGCTGTTATAATCGTGGGCTAACAAAATGATAAGAGAGAAATTCTTTGAATTATCAAAAATTCTTTTGGAAAGACCTGAGCAACCGAAAGATTTGAAACAATAACGAGACAATAGAATTTACTAAATTCAAAACATTCGTTATTTTTCAGTTACTCAAGTATTTTTTTGAGAAAAATGAAAACAATTACAAAAATTATTTGAGATTTTATTAACATTACAAGTGTTTTGCAAAATAAATTTTTTACAATTTATGTAAAAACTCAATAAAAGGAAGAAGCTCAAAGAACCGAAGAGAAGCCCAACAAGCCTAAGAAGAAGTGTAATAATAAAACAAATTTACTTGCTTTATTTTTCAATAAAAGGCAATTAAATTTATTAAAATATAAAATTCAAATATGTTAAAATTGTATAATTAAAATAAAATATCTAATAAATTTGTTAAAATTGTATAATTAAAATAAATTATCTAATAAATTTGCCGACCGAATTCAAAGTAAACAACTCAACTTTGGGCTGTTTTAGCAACAACCAAGCTCATGTTGTCTTCTCCGATAAATGGATTCTAGCCCACAAATGCATCATCCGAAACGCCGGCGTTTATGAGGAAGAAAACCTTAGACCTCGTACAGGAGAAGTGTTTGGGGAGAGAGTGAGGGAGATCAAAAAATGGCAGGAGCAGAGGATTTTGTAGAAGCAGACAATGCAGAGGCCATAATCACCAGAATCGAACACAAATCTCGTAAGATCGAAAGCTTACTGAAACAGTAAGATTAAATCTTTTACTCTTGTACCCGCCAATGTCTCTTTCATTTTCCGGCAAACATCTTAAATTCAGTCGAAATCTCTTTTGTCAGGTCCAAACCCGTGGAAGCCCTCAAAACTGCTCTTGAAGGTTCGCCGCCCAAGACCCGAGACGAGCGTTGCAAGGTTTTAGTAGTTACCAATTTTGCATATGCAAACAGAATTGAGTTTCTTTTTGGTTCTGTCTCCGTTTTGATGCAATTTTGTTGTGTTTTTTATTTTCAATTGTTAAGTTGTGAAGAAGAGAAATTGGGTCCAATTTTATGGTGGGTTTCTCGATTCTTTGCAGTCTGCGAATTGGATAGCGGTGCATAGAGCAATCATGGCTATAAAAGATGTGGATGGAATGTTCTCTGCTTTGGATCCTGAGTACTATGATATTCTCATGAAGTTAGTGTCTTTTCTTTGTTTTCTCAAGTTTGGCTTATATCAATGGGTGAAAGCTGCTGGGTTCAGCATTGTTGAAAATTTTCACGTGATTTTAATTTTTCAGAAAACTATACCAATCAAATATTATTAAATTCCATAAAAACTAATAATTACAGAGAAATTTGTGTCTTTCACCTTATATCTATTGAGCATTTATTGTAGCTGGAATCTATGTCTTTGCTCTGTTATTTCTTAACCTTTTTCATGGCAGATCATTGTAGATGCAGTTTGGATCTCCATTGTTCTTTCTGTTTCTTTGACATTATTGGTATTGTGTGTTATAGCTTACTTTACTTTGGCAAGGATACGTATGATTAGGATCTCATCATTCTTGATCTTCAGGATTTTGTAAGCCTTGTTCGACTCTATTAGGATTGATATATCATTACTGTTATATCGTTGTTGCCGTATGCACATATCAATTGACGATTCTTGTTCATAGAAGTTGTTAATGCACGGATGAATATATAAGTACGGCATATTTTAAGTTCAAGCACCGCTATTAAAGCTGTTATCTTGATCTTTCACTTTCTTTCCTGGAGTATTCACTTACAATAGTGCATTTGCTAGTTGATTTGCAAAATGTGTAATTGTAGAAAGTTTTAAGAAGTGTGATGATCCACAGGTATCTGTACAGGGGTTTGTCCACAGGCGACCGACCAACGTGCGACCAGTGCCTCAGGATACACGAGAAGTTGACAGAGAAAGCTGGTTTGGGTTGCATACTTCGGACGCTTGCAGACACCGTCAATACCGTGTGACATGGTTCAACCATTTGCTCATAGTTATTGCAGTCAACGTCTTCCTGGCTGTCTCTTTGATTTGTTTATTGACTTGATCTTGTTATCCTTTACATTAAAGACGAACATTCCCATTAGATAATACGAAGTTCTCTTTGAGATCCCGAAACCATTGGACTTTTACGTCCAGGTAGGATTTCCTTTTCAGGAATCGTGATCAGTCTTTTAGATTGCATGCTCTGAAACAGTATGAAGTTCTTTCTGAAATCCTGAAACTATTAGACTTTTATTTCCAGGTGGGGTTTCCTTTTCAGGATAAGAGATCATGATCATCTTTTAGATTGCATACTCCCGAAACCATTAGTTGTCCATTAGATAATACGAAATTCTTTCTTAGATCCTGAAACCATTAGACTTTTACTTTCAGGTGGGGTTTCCTTTTCTGGAAAAGAGATCATCGCAGTCTTTTAGATTGCATGCTTCTGAAACCATTAGACTTTACCTTCAGGTGGGGTTTTCACTTTTAAGGACGAGATCATGGACAGTCTTTTAGGTTGCATACTCTCTCGAGCTTTTTCTGATGTGATAGAACTGCCGACTGTTTCAGTTTAATCATCCATCAATAGCCACTCAGTAGTACTCATCTAGCACCCAAGGATTTGTTACAGACTGAAACACATATCGAGGTTGATGCGATTTCATATTTAATGAGAGAGAAGGGAATCATCTTCTTTTTGTATTATTAAGCGTAAATATCAAGAACCAAGATATGGTTGTCTCTCATTTTGAGAGACAAAATGTCCATCTTCAATTGACGAGCTAATCTATAATTTTATTTATAATTAACATAGTAAATTAACGTAAAAAAGAAGATTAATATCGCTGGTTGGAAAGATTAATCAGTTCTTCATTTTCACAATCATCACACCTATGTTTTCTCTTGTCCTAAAACACCATCCCTAGTTCTTACACGCCCTTCTTCTCATGAATCTAAATCGCATCCTAACCTGCACAAAACCACGCATTTCCGATTTGTCTGATGTCATAATCCAGAGTTCTTGCATATTTACTCACGACATGGGAGAAGTGAATGCAAAGGCGGGTGACGGCGGATCCAAGGGTTGGTGGACATTCGACGCCGTTGGTGGTTTGAAGACGAGGACGAGGATGACATAGCGACACGCTCGCATGAAGGGCACATTGTTAGCGTCGTCGGAGGATTCATGTGCATGTTGTGTTGCGGAGACAGTTTCAGGGCTCTAAGTTCTTGCACCTCCTTCTGTAACCTCCTGTTCTCTTCTGTCAGGTTCTCGCAACATCTCTTCAGGTACTCACAATCCACTTCTGTCTGCTTCAGTTTTGTCCTGACAAGAGACCCAACATTCCCCAAGTGAGAAATTGCAGAGAAGACTGAGACTTTCGAAATGTCGACAATGCCCCTGTTGAAGAAGGTCAATATCTTACCTCGCCCTCCTGTTCTGAAACCACACTTCCACTTGTCGGGGCTTGAGATTCAACTGCTTGGCTAACGCCAGCTTTTCCTTCTGTAACCAGAATAACGAATCCCACCATTAACATGACCTTAATAAGAATCTAGTCGTGCCTGAAACGAAAATAACGAAGAAGCCACTCACCGGATTGAGAGTGTTGTGTTTCTTGAAGGTCTCTTCAAGAACCAAAGACTGTTCCTTTGACAGCCTCAACTTCTTCCTCGATGCGGCGGCGGCGTCCTCGTCGTCGCTGCCTCGAGAGCTGGAGGCTCTCTCGGCTTCGTTCTCGTTGCCGATTGTTTCTCTTTCGCTTCTCTTTCCGCTTATGCTTGAAATCGCACTGTTCGGCGAAGAAGCACCTGCTTCTTCGTCCACAGATGGTGCTCTGTTCATGTCGATTCCTCGCTTAAATGTTCTCGTCTCGGAGTTCTCATCTGCATGACGTTCAACAAGTTTTAAAAGCAAAGGAGAATAAGATCTGAAAGTGAACCCAATTATCATCACAGAAAGAGAGTTTCTACCAGCAGACTTAAACACGTCATTCCAGGAGCGCCTGTGATGATTGTTCTGTCGTGCTTGTGAACAACTCAAGCTCAAGCTAAGTCCCAAACCATCATCTTTCTCTCCCATCTTCTTCTGCTTCTCTCTGGCCAAAATCTCCTGAGAGTTACCAACAAATCCAATCGATTACACTCTCCTTTTCGGCCCCTGATATATTATCTCCACTGTTTGGTTTCTGAGAAAAGCAAAATGTAAAGGTCTTTTGCAGCCTTTTGCTTTTCGCAGGACGGTGAAAAGATGGGACTAGTCCTCCATGCATAAAGATCACAGAGATAGATAGAACGTAGAGAGAGTAATAGGTGGTTATAGATTCAATACACCTCCATAGCCATAAATACACACAATAAAGAAGATAGGCATATAGAGTTAAAACTCCATTGAAACGGAGTTTCCATAATAGTTAGGAACCCTTTTAACGAGGGTTTAGTCTTCCGTTCTGGTTTCTAATTAACTTCGCTTCAAAAGCTACTTTCTCGCGTGGTTGACTATTGACTGGGACGTTTAAGTCCACTGTCCCAAGTCCCACGCTCTATGTGCTTCACGCGCTCAATGTCATCATAACACACCCTTGACTATATAATTCCGCATGGGAGTTATTGGTAAACAAGAATAAATACAAAATAATACTAATTAAATTAATATTTTATTTTTCAGTAAGTAAAAATAGTCAATTTTATTCATATTTTTGTTTATTTGATTTTATTTAATCTTTATTATACAAAAATTTTATTTAAATTTATTATTTTGTTAGTTAAAATGTTCAATTTCTTAAATATCACTAATTCCACGCCTCACATGATAGATGAAAGAGAGTGAGGGGCGCGTGGTGGCTAGTACTGGGCTGATTGGTCAAACAAAAGACTCGAAAGATCGGCGAGTTACGTGTCGAAGAGGTTAGGTTACAACGTAGAGGAGTATAGTACGGATAATCATTAGGTAGGTCGCGGAGTTTAAAAAAAATGCACGAGTTACGTGTCGGGGGACACATGCAATAAGCATTCAATAGCCTACTGTTTCTTCTTTCAATTTTCCAATGCCTTTCATTTATTTGTTTTTGGTAACGAGGATAATTTAATGTCTCAATTTTCAATGCATTCATTAGATATATTAAATATATTGACTTATCTTTATATATTATAAAATAATATTACGAATTAATATTAGGAGTGAGAAATTAAAGTATAATTAATAAATTAATAATTTATTAATTTATTTAAGAGGATCTGTTCATCATTATCATCACAATCAATCTAAAATTCAACAATAAAGCGAGATTTGAAGAGGTCTGATAATACACAACCTTATCCTTACAGAATAAAGAGATTGTTTCTGATAGACCAACATGTAAATGTGACATTGAAAAAAATGATGCGGGTTAAACGAGTAGATATGTAAAATTGATATGTTAAAAAAATATGTAAATAAAATTAAAATAATTGAATAAATAAATAGAATAAAAAAGAATAAAAAAATGTTGATATATCAAGTTATTAATTTTTTTTAATGAAGTTACCTTATACTACTGATAGAGGCGTAAGGTTAATAAGTGAAGTATTACAAAAATTAGATAAGTGAAATGTAAAGCGTACCTAATGAATATATTCTTACTTAAAAACAAAAAAGATGCAACTTGCATATCCTTCCTTGAATGTGAAATGAAAATAAAAAAACGTATCTATTATTAAATTATAATATTAAAATAATCTCTCTATTAATTAAAAATATTAATATCTTGGTACGTAATCTTACTCATATTTAATAAAAACAAGAAACAAATATTAATTATAAATTTAAATTATCATAAAAATTATAATTTACATAAAATTTTGAAAGAAATAATTTGCTAAGACTTGTATACTTTAATTATATCAAATTTATTTTAATAATTTATTTAAAAAAATAATTTACGAATTATCATTATATGTACTTAATTATAATAACCCTTAATTACAAAGTAACGTAACATTTACGAGTCAAGAGTCACGTAGAGAGCGTCTGACTCTGAGCCACCAGGCAGGAGACGAGGGAGTGAAATCACGTGAGGAGATGAGCCAAACCAGGGAAGAAGTCTCAGACATCACGTGCACATGAAACTGTTCGTACACGTGCCACTTGCCACGATTGCCAGACGCGAAGACACGTGGCTTTAGGACTGTTAGTTCTATCAGGACTTCGAAGAACACGTGTCGTCTTGTTCCTCTCTTACCCCACAACTAAATTTGTCAAATTCTTTTTTTTTTTGGTATAACCATTTTATATTAACACTTCCATAATCTGTTGAAGAAGAATTTGGACTCACCATTGGAACTAGAGTAGGCGCCTGGGTGATTTACATAGATGATAATTGCATATACATATAAAATTCAGTAAAAGATATAAACTTTAAAATTTTTAAAATTTTTAATTAAAACTTTCAAAAAATATATTTTAATTTTTAATTTTCTAGAAAAAAATTCATTTATACATTAATAAAAAATAATGACGATGTACAGATAATATGTACATCAGACTACAAATTAAATGCTATTTAACATATTTCTTAAATTTGAACCGAAATAATTAAACCTAATACAAACAAATAATTTAATATAATTATTTTAATAATTAATTCAAATAGAATTTAATTTACTCAGAAAAAGTTTCAAAGTTGAATTAAATTATCATATTAATAATATTTGATTAATTCATATTTATACTATGTATAAATACAACCTGCATTCTTAATTTTTAGTTGTTTGGTTATCAAGAATTGATAAGATAGATGACAAAATTGTAATCGGTAATAAAAAATTGAAAGTAAGAGATAAAAATATTATTAGAATATAATCAAGTTGTTATCAAAATATTATCAAGATAATTGATCATTATCAGAATATTATCGTTAAAATTATCTTTTATATTAATTTCTTTAATAATTATTTTATTTTGTTTTATTGATATTTTTATTTTTGTCGTAAAATTTATTCATAATTATTTAAAAATTAATAATTTATAAATTATTAAAATTTTATTAATTATACATAAAATATAAAAATATAAAAACATAAATCATTAAAATTTTAATTATATATAAAATATAAAATATTATAATTAACTAACTAAATATAAATAATAAAATAAAATATTTCTCTCTCATGTAATCATTCTTAACATTTGATACCAAATATTAGTATAATTATTAACTTTTATTTGTATCCCAAATGCACATAACCAGTAATTTTATTTCCTTTCCGATTCTCACTTTTTATTTTTATTTTTATTTTTATCCCATTCTTATTGTTTGTATATTAAATGCATATAATCAGTAATTTTATTTCCTTTCCGATTCTTACTTTTTATTTCTATTTTTGTTCTTATTTTTTCATTTCGATTCTTTCGTTATTGATTACCAAATAAGACCTTAATTATTTAATATAAGGAATGCCGGAATGAATTCTAAACAGGATCACCTTAATTTGAGTTCACATGTGTCTCAAATAAATCAAATCTTTTGTTTCGGTTATAATATTTTTATCATGTTCTATTAAATCTCATTCATACATTTATATGACTCAAATGAATCAGATCTTTTATTTCGATTATGGTATTTCTATCACGTTCTATTAAATCTCATTCACACATTTATATAAATTTTATATAAATATATGAATGATATTTAATATAATAAGGCTGTAACAGAATATCTAGAATAGAAGATACGAAGTGGTCTTAGATATACGAGTTGCATAATAGTTGTATGTCAGATTGATTGAATTCACTCGTCCAGGCGGGTTTTCCCTAAACTAAATTCTTTCTTCTTCCTTGTAATACTCGAATCTGTACTCAATTCACTACGCTCACGGACCTGCAACAACTCGATCAGACTCACGAGCAGAAGCAGAAAGAGGCAACTGATTAGGAGCCAGTAATGTGATCTCATAGCTCCTGAATAATTCCTCAGTTTCTCAAAGTTTTTGGGCAGACATACAAATACCTGTCATGTAATTACTCAACTCAATTGCTTCCAACATTAACACCAACCTTGAAGATCAATGATACAATTTGCTTGAGCGAGTTCTCAGCAGCAGTCAAACCATTCTCATTATCTCTGGAACTTATAATTATCACACGCTATCACACGCTCTTCATGTCGCTAAGCGAAACAATAAGAACCTCATTCTTTAAGAACAATACGAAATCCATATCACGCAAAGTTAAGGAGTACAAAGAATAGAAACGACATGCGTACAGCAATTTCGTCGGCGATCTTGATGGTGGCTTGGGTCTCTTCTCGAATCTTCTGGAGACGAAACCCTACTTTGCCTTCCACTCGCTTCCTCGGAGCCGATTCGCTCCGACACTTCCGCAGAGGACGATGTCGCCGTCATGTCCTACGATTGCCGCGATGTCATTTTGCCTAGACGAAGTATTCCGGTGGTTGGATCATCGGCAACGGAGAGGAGAGGTGGCGATAGTAATTGGTGGGTTTTTGAATGTACGGAAGGTCGGACGTATTGAAAATTCAAAGTGAAGGATTTTATGGGCTCAGGTTGAGTTACGACAATTACTAATATGCCCCTCTTCCAGTTTTATTACTATTATTATTATTCAATTTTTATTTAAAGAAAAGGTTCAAATGTTCAATGGTGGAGAGTGGCGACAGGTCTTTAGACTCTGCAGAAACCCTAGGAATCGCAGAGAAAGTCCACAACGTTGGAATCTCTCTGTACCATGATTTCCCGCCATTTCACTTCTCTCCCGAAGCTTCCATCTCTCTCGAAAATTCCTTCCAAGTACAAGTCACGAGCTGTGAAAGAGGCGCAGGAAGTGCTCACGGACTACCTTCATCTAACGAGATTAGTGCCTTTTACTTACGCCGAGAACATAAGCAAGTACTCGATTATATCGCTTTCTAACCTCATCGCCAATTTGAACAGCGATGTTGGTTTCAAGGTGTCGGATTTCCCCAAGTCGTTCCAGAAGTTCCTAAGGTACCATCCCATTAACGAATTCGAGTTCTTTTACGAAAGCATCGGAATTGATTACAATGAGGTTCATGGGTTTTTGCCCAAAAACAAGTTTTTCTTTTCTGAGGATGTGGCTCCTTTGAATGCTTCTTATACGCTTTCTGCTTTTGGGTTTCCATGGAACAAGTTGGGCAATTTGTGTAGAGAGGAAACTTCTGTTTTTGGAGAGGGATCGAAGGAGTTAAAGTCTAGACTTTCTGGTTTTTTGATTTATGGATTTTCTAAGGTTCAAGTGATTGGTATTTGTCTGACTTTTCCTTATTTGTTGAATGGTAAATTTGATGGGGACAATGAGGCTTTGCTCGATGATTTGAGAGTTCTGCTTTTAGATTTTAATTTACGGAGTTATGTCGAGGAAAATGTTGATGCTTGGTTTGAGACTTGTAGGAAGATTCGGGTTTTTTATGATTTGGGTTGTGAGAAGGGAAAAATGGGAGAGTTAATGGGAAGAAGCAAGAGAATTTTTGTTGATTACTCCACAGAAGATATTGTCCAAAAAGCAAACTTTTTTTGTAGGTTTGATGTTTCAAAGGAGGATGCTTGTCTATTACTGTTACAGAGACCTGAGATATTCAATTTTGATTTGGACAAGAAGGTGATATCAGTTCAAGGTTTACTAAAACATTTTGGATTGAGTGATGAAGAGTTGGAATCTGTTGCTCGAAAGTATTCCCATATAATGGGAAGAAATAAAATGGCGAATTTACCTCATGTGATGAGAGCTTTGGACCTACACTTATGGTTTTTCAATGAAATCAAGAAAGGAAATCATCCACTGTTAGCTAGTTATTCCATGAGTGATTCTAATGATGACGTCGATGAAGAGTATAGAGCTTACTTAGAAATAATACGAGCATCTAGAACTGCTGTCCATACGAGGAATAAGCTTGACTTTGTGCATGGAATAGGATTTGCAGAGAGTGCTTTATGTGTGAAGATCTTTGTTCACTTGCATGGCACTAGTATGGAATTGCAGGAACGATTTGATTGTCTTCTCGATGCTGGGATTAGTTTCTCAAACGTTTGCAGTATGATCAGTAGAGCACCAAAAATCATGAACCAAAGCCCAGAAATGATAGTTGACAAGGTGAACTACCTGTGCCGTGAGATGGGTGGCTCTTTGCATGATCTTGTTGCTTTTCCTGCATTTTTGTGTTTTGACTTAGAAAAACGCATAAAACCTCGACATAGATTCCAAAAACTGGTTATGGAAAAGGGTTTGTGTACACTTAAGTACTCCGTTGCAAGCATTGTTGCAACCAGTGAAAAATGCTTCCTAGCTCGCGCATATGGAATGTGTCCAGCTGCTCTTAAACATTATTTTGAGTGTTTGTTGCCAAGAAACCTAGCTAATAATGAAGTATCATAGATTTGCAGTTGATGTAGTGTATCTGGTAGGTTGTTACATGCTAGAGGTTTTGATTGGTAATCCAGCTCCAAAAGTGGCTTATACTACTCTTTCACAGGATGACTCGTCCCAAATGTAAATTTTTCCCCCGAATTGCTTCCGAAAGCATGTTATTCAGTTGTGCTGATCATGGTATCAGCCCATATTCGGTACTAGATTGAGTTTATTCATTGAGGTGCTTCCGCGACATTTACATTCTCTATAAATCTTCACTCGGCCTTGGTGATCTGTATTGGTTATGAACATCGTAATTTTTACTCCGGAGTGAGGACACTCCTCCTATGATCTCTGGTGGTATATATCACTGTTCAGACTGATAATGTAGTCTGAAAGTTTCAAATGTATCTATTGGCTGATTGTCAGTATTTAAGAGCTGTTTGATTCATCTGGTTATAAGGATTCTGAAATTTGGCAGGCTTGTCAAATTCAGCCGGCATGGTTCGGAGCAACTAACATGGATACATCTACGGTCTGCCTTGTTCTTGAATGCCGGCATGAGTGTGTTAAGAAGGTTTAAAAACACACGGTCCCTGACTTGCCTTACTCCCGGATCCTTGTTTCTTGGTGAAATTTGCATTCAGGCATTGTAGGTTGATGAATGAGAATATTTATTGTTCATTTTTCCAGATCATGGATGTGGGAAGTTGAAGCAGGAGTGCCTAAAATCAAGAAGAGCACTTCAGATCACCTTCTCCCGAACTTGCGATTTTTGTTTCCCTTCACTTTGAAACAAAAGCCAGAGATGAACCAAAGTTGAGGAAATAACTTGAAAAGAAACAGAGGATAGAAGCCAGGGGAGGTTGTTGACTGTACTGCTATACTTATCCACGTTGCAGTTAGAGATGGGAAAATCTGTCCGGCAGGGCCTGCCCTTGTTGAGCCGGTTCGGACAAAATAACGTTGTTTTGTTCTAATCCGAACCTGATTTAGCCAGACTGGGAAAATTAAAGGTCAGACTGGCCGGAGCTATAGCTATCTGCAATTACAGTGATGAACAACTCTGTCATTAGCTTTGTAGCGTATTTACAAGATTCGGTAGTCAGCAAAGAAACTTATGTATATGAAAGTAGTGTCCATCTTTGTATTTATGGCAAATCCCCTGTTCTCAAAGTAGGGAAGAGTTTGGTTTGAGCACGGGATTGGCTATAGATATGGGTATAATAGTAGAAGAGGACGGAGATGGGTATGAAAAATAAAAAATGATATTTGGTTTGTAACTTGGGTTTCTGTATTAATACTTGGAGGCGCAGAACAAAAAATTCCTTCATTGATAAGACGTGATAAGGTAGGATGGGAGATCGTAAAGAATTGAGAGACGATAAGGAAGTAAAGAGGATGATAGGGTAAAGGTTGGGGGGATAAAAGAGTAAAAAATAAATGTGATAAAAACTTAGATTGGAATTAAAACTCGATACTCACCCCTTTGGTGGGTTTAGTAGATTTCTAAAGTTAATGGGATAAATCCATTTCCTTAGAATTGAAAATTCTAAAGCAAACACTGTTTTTTACAATTATTTTATTCCTTCGTTCTTAAACCCTCAAACCAAACGCCGCTAAATAGATCTTCAATGAATGATATTTAGGAATGATAATTTAGTTTAGACTTAATTAAATAAAATTTGTCTAAATATTTTATTGTAATGTTAATGATATATTTTATTAATTTTTACTTTTCTAAAAAATTATTATTTTGTCCACTAATAAATTTAAATATTTAAAAATAATTGTAAAATTTAAAATGTATATATTTACGTTTTTTTAATCAAATATTTTGGTTTTTAAAAGTTATAATTATATTTAATGGTCAATTAATAATAAAAATTTTTATTTATTTTTTATACTATAATTTTATTAAACAAAAAAGTGAATTAATTGTATTTAAATTTTTCATACTTATCACCAGGCAGATATGTGTGTCAGAGTCAATTGCAAGCCAAGTCATCATTGACTTTCCAAACATAGTTAGTAAAGATAAAAAACACACAGGGGCAATATGGACCAGAGAAAGTGGAAAGTGAAGACTTTCTTGAGTTACCTTCCAAAAGAAAAAAGAGCATCACCTGTGTGTAACTGCTTCTTTCTTCTTCTCTCAAATTCTCGAGTCTCCTATGGTGTTTCCTTCTGTTTCAGAGTCCCAAAGGCAATCAAATCCTAGTACTGATCACTTGGCAATGAATCCCCCGACCACCGTGAAACCTCCTCATCAGCCACTCCACAATTTCACTTTGCAAGGTCTCAAATGGTCCAAGAACAACTCCGGCAACCACCACCGCGTTCGTAAGCACTTAGGCGAGTCTTCCCACCAGTCTACTGCTAGGGAATTGGGTGTTGATCAGAAGAATGAGGGATTGGAGATGAAATCTGTTGATGGGCAGGTTGACAAGAAGTCGAAGCTGTTCATTTGGCTTGGTGCGAAGAGGAACGGTGATGGTGGAGCAGCTTCTGATGAAAATAAGACTTGGAATGTGGAAGGTTCGGGAGCAGCGGAGCATAAGGTGTGGAATCTGAGGCCTAGAGGACTGGTTACTAAGAAGAAGTCTAGTGCTGATGCGAATGCGAGTAGAGGTGCGAGGAGGAGCGCCAAGAAGAGAGTTAGTCGTGGTGGAGGAGCAGAGATGAATTTTAGGGTTGAGAGAAATGATGGGTCTGAGTTGGGTGGTGATGGTGCGAAGGTGTCTGAGAATAAAAACGAGAAGGGAAAAGGGAAAGTGAAGAGAGTGTACTTCTCGATTTCGCTTACCAAACAGGAGATTTCCGAGGATATCTATTCTTTGACTGGGTCAAAGCCCTCCAGGAAACCCAAGAAGAGGATTAAGCTTGTGCAGAAGCAGCTTGATGTAAGACCCAAAGTTCCAAACTTTTTATTTATGAGTTCGTAGACGATGGGTTTTTTGCACCGGGGGCTGGTGAATTGACTGTCTTTATGGTGTTTTTGCAGTGTTTATTTCCTGGGATGTGGTTATCTTCAGCCACTTCTGATACATACAAGGTTCACGAGTCTCATCATAAGGAAAGAAAAGGTTTGATTTTGGTGTATCGAACTTTTATTGCCACATTTAGTTGCTAATTAGATCAATGATGCCAATAGAGAAATGTAGCTAACGGTTTTTGGGAGTACGTGAATTCCAAGTGAATTTCATTTTGGACATATTTGTGATATTTACACTTGCATTTTGTTTACTTAATTATGGGCTGATCTCGTTTTGTGCTTATTGCCAGGGTTGAGGATATAACATTGCTATTTCGTAGTGTTAACAGCTATCTGAAGTGATTTGGGAGCCTGGATGTGGATGACTGGGGAGCTTGACATCAACTGATTGTTAAGTCATGAACCTGTAGGATGAAAGGGTAAAAATGAAATTTGCTTTAATTCCTTCTTTGTTTTCAGCAAGGACCTTGATCAAACTGTGGAAGGTTTAATGTTAGTCCCTGCTTATGTGTAGCTGCAAATGTAAATTGGAAAACTGTCTGTTTAATGAGTAGATGTTTTAATAACTTGAATGCTTTTCTGTCAGCAAGAGCTTCCCTAGAATTTTGGGTTATGCTTACTGATTCATTGCTTTACAACAGCCTAACAGTGTCTTTGGATTTAAATAGTTTGCATAACAATCTTGTAATGTATATTGTTATATCTGCACTGTTTATTTTTTCAAAGCTGTAGGTATTACAGCCGCAACAAGCAAATCACATTTTTCTGCTCGTAATCAATTTGAGGAAAATGCAATTTGTATCATGAGTCAAGTACTCCAGTCTTCTTTGCTTGTATAATTTGAAGAGTGAAGGAAGCGTGCGTGTCATTGTTGCTTACCAAGTATATCTTTGTATTTATCTTTAGTT
This sequence comes from Erythroxylum baracoense, assembly GCA_025629805.1. Lineage (NCBI taxonomy): Eukaryota > Viridiplantae > Streptophyta > Magnoliopsida > Malpighiales > Erythroxylaceae > Erythroxylum > Erythroxylum baracoense. The sequence continues at coordinate 1,017,431 of JAOTAY010000004.1, forward strand.
ATCTGCATGGTGCATTCATACCTTTCTCGTTTTTTAAAGTGGACATGGCATCAGTCTTAATGATAAGGCAGGTGCCTGAAATACATTTGTCATCTGCAGACATTTAGGCTTCGTTAGTGAGCATGGCCTACTTGTCAGGCCCAACAGGCTGTAAAATTTGCTGGAATCCATGCAGATAATGAATGTTCCCTTGGTTGCATTCAAATTTTACATTGTTATTATTTCCCTCTCTATATTGACATTTATTAGGATCAAGCAAGGTTATTTTAGGTTTGTTGTCTTGGTGTTCCGTTACTTGAAGAACAAATGAACTGTCTTTATTTGTTGTTTGTTGACAACTGCATGGGCTTCTCGTTTTCAAAATTGATTGTTTTTGCTGAGCTTTTGTTGCATGCTATTTCATGACAGATTGTTACTCATCAGCTTAAGAGACTGAAATATATTTCTGAAGCCAGATAATTTATGTACAGTCATAATTGGCTTGCGTGCTCTATATTTCAGTTATTTGATTTCCTTCTTTTGCTGAGTGTGCATTTAATGGAGCCAATTGAAGGTTTTCATTCCCTTGACTAGCTGGAAATTTTCATGACTAGTGGGATGTCTTCGTGTCATAGTATTTGAGATATCAATTATCTAAAGCATGATTGTTGGAGAACTGCATAAATCTATACTTAGTTAATGACATAAGTCATGCACATTTAGTTTGCATGAATCTCTAGGTAGTTAACTGCCAGAATCATTAATATGAAGAGTTCCACTTCTATAGAGTTGGCTATTTATTGTGAGCTAACCTCTTTGCTATGACAATTCAAGTTATCACACAGACGATGGAATATTGGATCTTATGAAATATTTATGCCTCACCTTTGGCACAGCTAATGATGTAATCCATGTAGAAAAATCATTCAAATTTGCTCCTGATCAGTTACTTGTATGGTAAAAGTGTGATTCTAGTAAAAGCAACTTGTAAGCAACCAAATGAATTTCTAGGCACCTATTGATCTTACATTTACCATTTTTTATATGTGCAACTTGTAGAAAAATACCAAGAAGTACTTTTAACATTAAACTTGTTAAGAACAGAAAATTTTGATATAAGTTGCCGTCATTTAATATAAATATACAATGTAGCTTCAGAGCCTTTTCTTCTTCTCACACTGGTCGATGAAATATATCAACTCTTATTTGAAATGGAATTGGCATAATAAAATAAAGTTTTGTGGACCCCATTTTTGTTGACTGGCTAGGTTCTGTTGACACTTGTATGTCCATTTTGTTTCCTTACTGGCAGAATTATATGTGTACAATCGAGTTTGTTATATTCTTTAATTTGGATCATGGAAATGGCATTATCCGGCATCCCTATCCTTTTATTTTAGATATGTAGGGACGTGTTGTCATGAACAAGCTCATTGTAATCGAAAGTAGAAAGGAAACCATATATTCCAAAACTATGTTGACTAAGATAGCATTCCTACTGTTTTCCTGCCTCTCTTTCGTTATATCCGAGACATTTGATGATGTTTTGTCATCAGCGAGCTTGTTTTTATTGAAAATGCAAAAGTTAACATGTGTTCCAAAGTTGTGTTGGCTAAATCACAATCTGGAGTGTAGTGTTGAAGTCATAGATGATTGTGAAATGAGTATTGAATTGATCCAGGTACAGAGCAATAATCATACGTAAGCGTTCGCCAATGTCATGCCCTTTTAAATTGTTTATGGTAGCTACTTCTTCCAGATTACAAATATTTGACCAACCTTCGACAAGTTGATTACTGGACAGGAAATGACAGAAATACAGTAATTTGACAGATAATGAGTGAAAAATACCTGTTGCAGGCATACTCCTTATAACTTTTGGGTTTACATAATGAGACTTCCCTAAAACAATTGGTGAAATGATTGTTACCATTTGTAGTATGAAGTTACTGTTTGTTGGCATGTTTAAGTTAGTGATTTCTCAGAAACAACCAAATTCTTTATATTTCAAGTGTGTCCGCATGTCATTTTTCAGCAGGAACAACAAAAAAATAAACTGGAGTATTTGAGCCTAGTGCTTATCTTTTATTAAGCCTAGATTAGTGATATATCTGATATTCACCTCATAACGTGATTGATTAGTTAATTATTAGCTTTTATTCACATCCTGGTATGCATTTTTGTTACTGATGATTGGATTACTTACATGCTAAGCAGGATAAGTAGCTCTATGTTTCTTTTTTCCACTGTGGCTGCTAGGGGGTGGGCTTGTTGAGAATAATGTCATTGCTTACTGTGTTGTGAGCTTCATTTTGGTTTTTGTTGTTAGGTATTTACGGTAATCTGTTAGGCATATAATTCTGTTGGTGGAGGAAATTCAGTTTATGATAATCCTTTTTACTTTGTTAGAGAAGAGAGGAATTTGAAAGTGATTATTGTTGTATTGTCACACAGAGCTCTGGGCCAGCAATGCCACTAAGAGGAAAGAAGCTGCTTTAGCTCGTTCTGTCATGTGAAGTGCATTTGCTTCTTGCACTGAAAGGATATATTTCTGGGGTGTTGCTCAGGTCGGAACTGATTGAAAATTCATGAAGCCTGTACTGCTTGTTGCAGAAAGTATTACGTATCTGAATTTCTGCGGTGCATTCAATTCCCAGACTTACCCTTTGTGAAGGTTTGGATCCCGACATGAATGCGGATAATACAAGGATCTGAAGACTGCCTGCCCCTTTCTTCAACAAGAAAACTGAAGTTTGATAAACTGCCAAGATTTATAGCCTGTTTTCTGGTTAAACTGTGCAAATCCTCTCCCGGCCAGGATGACTCCGAAAAAGGTGATAACTGATTAATGTCGAACTGATACAAAGGCTGTGGAAACAGACTGCAAGTTTTCTTGTATAGTATTCCCAATTTTACTGGAAAATATATGCTCAGCCATACTCCAGTCTTTGCAAGTGTGATTCATTACCTTTTTCCTTGACACATTTTCATTAAGAATGAAAGATCTGATCTGGTTTATACCTTACAGTTGAAAAATGAGAAAAATACTAACTTTTGTCCTCTTCTTTGGATTCGTTGGATGATTTTAAGAATATGTAGACAGAAAAATTTGAACAAATCTCAGTTTGAGTGGATTCGAGTTTGAGTCGAATCTGAGTAACGCTTCGGCTGCAGGAGTGTTCGATCCAAAATGTGTTATATAAAAGTAAAAACATCACAAATTTGCACCTTTAAGAACCTGATTCAAGCATGTTTAGGATGAGTTTTAGTTGGACTCAAGACTGAGATGTTAAACTAAATCTAATAATTTTCAGTTCGCTTAAATTTGATCTCGAACATGCACCTAATGGGCTTTAGCATATCTAAGTAATAAAATTTTTTGAAAAACCAATAAAATGTTTTCAATACACAAAAGCTTGGTTAAGCCCATTAGAAACACGGACGATTGAACAGAAATCGACGGCGACACTCAAAACCCACACAGAAAAATTGGGCGAAATGGAGGACGGGAGTAGAAGAGGCGGCGACGGCGGGGGAGGAAATATAAAGTCGTGGTGGTGGTGGGTGGTGGCAAGTGGAGCGCAGTTAGGGACGGGCATTGCATCGTGGAGGAGGGGCTCCGTGGGCGACTCTCGTCTGATGCCTATTAAAGCATTTGGTATTGCCTCTCTCTTTGTCGGCTCTGGCGCCACCGCCACTTTCGCCGCCCTTCAAGCCTCCGACATCCGCAAGGTTAGCAACAATTGCTTACTTTATAAACCACTTCATTTGTTTCTTGATCGATCAAATTTGAAGAAAAAAGAAGAGTAAAGATGGGTAATTTCTTTTACTGTGTATTGCAGGTAGAGGATTTCATTGAAATTGGAGCTAATATCAGGGATTGGATTGAGATTTCTACTAGGGCACGCAAAGAGTAACTGAAATTACTGTAGTTCCATTGTTATATAGTCTTTTTTGATCAACCAATGTGATCTTCATGTAGTTTTCTGATATGGGAAATTTCACAAACAGGTGTAATAAGGAGAGACCTAAATCCTCTTTAGCCAATTGAAAGCTATGGAAATGTCAAATTCACCTGCTGCTGTTTCACAGTAGGTATTATTCAGCTAACTGGTACAATTTTGTTCTGTTTATAGTTTCTTCCTTCTTCCAAAGTTTAAGCTCATTCTAGGAAAGATATGAATGCACCCAGATTTGATTGAAATAGCACTAAAAAGGGAGCGGTTGAATGCACCATATCGTACTCAGTTTCGAATACGATCGATCGTAAATGACCGATTACACAAAATAAGAATTGTAAAAACAATTGGTTCCTAAGGATCGTCGTTGTATGATCATTCATCAATAGATGCAGCTTCTTATATCAGATAAAACTCCAGAAGAAGTGAGATAACATAAACAAAAATTTCAGCGCTGAGCATGTCGAAATTGGATCTCCTGGGGAGGACTTGTGCAAAGAAACTCCAGAAATTCTGGGCTCTGAAGAAACTGGAGAACCCAATCAACCCCATCTATTGAAAACAGGCTCTTGAAGCTTTTGGGTTGGGTTTAGCAGACCCAAATGTAATACACAACAGTGTCCGGAATCGATTTGATGAAATGTCATACTGAAACGAATAGATATGGATGTAATTTCACAGAATTTTGAATTGAAGAGAAGACTGGGGGGGGGAATGTGGGTGTATAGTGGACGGTAGTGGGAGTAACTGCCATAACCGTCACTACCAAAATGAATAAATATTCTGAAATAACAATTTGGTGATTCAGAATGGAATTTGTACGGGTCTAGGATTTTGATGGAAGTGAGAAGAGAAGAGATAAGAAAAGGGCCATGGAAAGCAGAGGAAGATGAAGTGTTAATAAACCATGTGAAGAAATATGGCCCTCGTGAATGGAGTTCCATTCGATCCAAAGGCCTTTTGCAGCGAACTGGAAAATCTTGTCGTCTTCGTTGGGTGAACAAGCTTAGACCCAACTTGAAGAAGTAAATGAATCATAATAAATAATCTATCAAATTCAAAACACCCTTTTGGCTCTTCTTATCATTGATGTGAATGTGATGAACAATTTCTTGGTTTTCGTGTTTTTGGTGTAGCGGGTGCAAATTCTCGGCGGAGGAAGAGAGACAGGTGATAGAGTTGCAGGGACAATTCGGCAACAAGTGGGCAAAAATAGCCACCTACTTGCCTGGTCGAACTGATAACGATGTTAAGAATTTTTGGAGTAGCAGACAAAAGAGACTCGCTAGGGTTCTGAAGACACCAAAATCTTCTTCTGAGATCATTGAAAACCAAGTTCAGGTAAACCAATCCAATCCCCCTTTTGATTTGAACTGTGATGTTCTTTCATGATGTTAAGTCTCGTCACAAGTAAATGTTGTTTCATTCATTTTAATGTCTGTACTTTTGTGTGAAGCCCTCAGTTTTCAATTCTTCAATGGAGGAAGGGTTGTCGAAGGCACATTCATGTTCTTCCTCTTCCTACATTGACAATCCTGGGATGGTGCCTTTTCTGGATTTGGCGCAAGAAGAGCCATATCTGCAAATTCCATTGCCTCAATTAGTACGACCTCAACAGGAACTCACATTCTCACCAGCAGATCAGGAGCTATTGGCGAGAATTGATGATCCTTTCCTGTTGGATGATTTTGGAGCAGTGGATCCTGCAGAACCAGGAGATGGATCACAACTTTCGTTGGGGCAATCAATGTTTGATCCAGCAGGAAGTTTTACAAAAGATGTGAAGAATCAGATGAGTTCAGACACATTCTTTGATGACTTTCCTGCTGATATGTTCGATCATATTGATTCATTGCCAGGCCCTTCAGGTTGGTGATTCATTAGATGAAACAGAGAATTTCTGTTGTAATGCAGGATATGAGAAAATGATCACTAGTTTCTATATTGGCATATCTATTCTGAAACTTCATAAGATTATCTTAACTATGCTAATGAAGAGATGATAATTTGCAATGCCTTTTGCTTCTGTCTAATTTATCAAGTATTGAGAATGCTTTATCAAATATAATTTTTTACTCTAATTTTTTAACTTTCATTATATCAATAAAATCCGTAACCAAGTGCGCGGAATAAGACGTCATTAGAAGTTTCGACGGCAAGAAATTTTATCATAAACCAAGCAACGTTATAATTATAATGTTAATCAGCAAACTAATCTATGAGCATAAATAATCATAAAACAAGTTATACCTTCGACCTTCAAACATATTAGATTTTAGTCTCTTTATTGTATTTTGTGAAGGTTATTGATGTGTGGTAAGTGCTAGTATATAAATAATTCGAATTTTGATATTAGTAACTTCAATTTATTTTCTTGTCGTTGTTTTAGACAAGATTTTGAGTTTCGTACTGTTTTGGGCGGTGCTGGCCAGAAGATATCGTACCAGCTGAAAAACGGTACGAAACCATGCCCATCGGTATCGGTTGTTGGTACCAGCGATTTCATATGATATTGGCCAGTATTTAAACTACAAGAAATATTGGTCAGTACCACGAATTTGGAAAAGATGAAGGATCATTTTGTTAAAAAAAAAAAATCATCCCCCCCTCCGGCCCTCCCCCATCGTCATTGGCAACGTGTCTAGATGATGGGCTTAATCTCACGCGCCCATCATCTTCTCCACGATACTGAGCACAAACCTAGTTTCTGAGCTTCTCACCGTCGTCTTCACTCCTCGGAGCTTTTCACCGTCGCCACCCATCTACGTTCCTGTTTCTCCTCGCCGTCGGCTACCTTGGGCTACCCAAGCAACGCAGTGGCGACAATCGCCCCAGCAACGCCAACTTATGGCGTCACGATGGGCATTGCAATGATGCCAGCAAGTGGCATCGTCGCAAGCGACATTGATTTCCACAGGTGGGCGATTATCGCCCATCTGTATTTAGCAAACACAAAGCCAATAAACCCAGAAAACGCCAAAAAAATAAAAATTTCAAATCCAGATAAACGAAGTAGAACCAGAGAATATGAATAGGCATGTTTGTGGATGTAAAACGCAAGCAATATATAGATTTTAGAAACCCAACAGAAGCACAATATCGCAGATGCAAAAAAACATAAGCAAAAGCAATTATTAGGGCATCAGATGCAATCTCGTGTATAAAACTTTTGGTAGGATAAGTCCAAAATCCAAAGAGTTAATCGGATGTGCGTATACACTTGTATATACATTGTCGCCTAAAGTGTTAAGTCAAGGGGCTTTTGGACTATTTAACTATTGGGTTATTTTAGGTTGTTAAATAAATAGTGGAAGCTTTTAAAGGACAAATGATTTTTTATTTTTTATTAATTAATGAAAAAATAATTATGGTAAATAATAAAAATAAAATAAATTAATTTTATACTGAAATTATACATAATGATTATATATTAATCTATATTTTAAATGTAGTATCAATATTTGTTTGTATATATTATTGATGTAACATTTTATTTTTTAATAACTCAAAATCATTTTATAAACATTCTAAACTTCATTCATGCACCAATTTTAATTATCATATAGCAATATATGCTAATTTGAGTGTTATGTATGTCATCAACTCATTCTAATTATTCATAAATTGTATATATCAAGCATGAAAACATTTTTGGAGGACATGTATTATTAGTGATTTTGAAGCAAATCATCGATCTCTTGATTAATTTGAAATCTTAGAGTCAAGTTTGTTAACCAAATTTTATTTTAAATTTTATTTGATTTAATTATTATTTAGTATATGATAAAATTGTAATATTTTAAATATTTTATATTATTCTTAATTTAATATTGGTACGATGATTAAATGATATTTTTATATTAAGTATGATTATTGTTTATATATGAAATATGTGACAAAAATGTTAACAAAATAAATAAACGATTTTATTTTAAATAAATATGTGACAAATAAATAAATGATTGTTATTTTAAAAAAATATGTGACAAATAAATAAATGATTGTTATTTTAAACAAATATGTGACAAATAATTTTAACAAAAATAAATAAATAATTAGGTTCTCATATAGTACCGTATCAGAACTTAATCCGGTACCAAATCTGGTACGGTATGCGCAACATTAGTTTTAGATGTATTTAGTTTATCTCCATTAGGTTGGGATGATATTGTTTACTATTTTGATGTGTTGATAATTAAATTTTTTTGTTAAAAATTGAATAAAGTTAGATTTTGTTTTAATAATTAACCCTTAATATATATATAATTACACTTTAAACAATGCCTATAAATAATTTCAATTTTAACTAGTTTTATTAATTAGACAGATAATTATTATAATTTCTCAAAGATCAATTAAAAGTTAAAACAAGTGAAATTGTAATCATAATATCATATGAAAGTTACAAATCAAAAACTCATGCCGTGCACAGAACTTGGTTCAAACAAAATAAACACATTTTCAAGAGACCAACTTGCTCACTGATATTGACAAGATTTCAACTTCAACAGTTATATCATCGCCAAAGGAGGAACGTCCGCAAACATAAAAAGCATCTGCTCTTGGCTTTTCTGTAATCAATTTCTCATATGTGGTGAACGACTTGGAAACTGCAAGATATTAATTTTTGCTGAAAAATAACAGTTAAATAGGAAAACGGGAACTCTACTACCTTCAAATCTATGTAAACCAAAAGATTGTAAAATCATTTTTATTACAAATTGAATTTAATTACAAAATTGATAACACTAACACAAAGGATTGGACAAAGGATTAACTATCACGAATAGGTTGAGAACGAAGGATCGATAGTTTGGTAGTTTCGACCTCCTATGTGTGTTGTGTAAACAAGTAACTGAGAGTAGAGATCATTTATTTTTTGAATGTCAATATATTAAAGTGGTGTGGAGCAGAATTCTAAATTTGCTAAGACTTCTGAGGGTCTCCTTTCAATGGAATGAAGTGATAAACAATATCATGCGGTATTCCAAGCTAGAGCAGAGGGATAATCTTATTATCAAGACGTTTCATAAGGTCATTTATTATATATGGAGGGAGAGTAATAGGAGGATTTATAAACATGAAGAGCAACAAAAAATGAGCTTGTCGAGCTGATAGTCAATTTGATCAGAAAAATAATGGTTGCTAAAAGGAAGCAGGATAGCGTCAGACAGAACTCAACGGAATGATTTATAACAATTAACATAAACAAATGATTTTAAACTAATTGAAAATATTTCACCTTTATAATTTTTAGAATATCCGTGTCTCACTCGTAGCTTGTAATTTGCAAATACTCGGTCCTTTGGACCAAGATCATGCCCCCCAGTAAGCTGTAGACATAAAGACAAGGACATTTCATTTTGACCACAATCTTCAGAATCAACTGTTAATCTCCTGAAGACAATAAGAAAACAGTTTTAGATAGTTTAAAAATTAAATAAAATGGGATTTTAAACAAAATTTTAGGTTTTGAGCTCACCATTTATAACCCGAGATAAATTCTTCAGTGAAAATTGGTTTGCATTTCATCGTAGGGTAAATTCGAAGCTTCCATTCCATGGATCCATTCCTAGGCATCACACTGTAAATAGACTCATGTATAGTCGAAGGCGTGAAGACAAATACCTCAGCCCCAATAACGCAGGTATCATCAACAAGGTAACCATTGCGGTCGTTAATATAAAATTGGATACCGTACTCAGTTTTCTTCTCATGATATCGCCTAACCAACTCATCTTTATATAAAATTGTAGCAATTAGTACGAGCTAAGAAATTAATAAAACTTAGTGAAAAAAACATTGAATAGAAACAAAAGACAGTGATGAGCAATACCGTCGAACATTGCATATTTGTTGTGAATATGATCAAAAGCAAAGAATTTCATCTGAACAAAAACCTCCCATAGTTTGGGAAAAGAATCTGTCTTTTCAATGGCCAAGTAAAGTGAAATAGGATGTTCCTTCACAAACTCAAACGACTTGGAGTTACCTCTAGGGTACAGCCTTAATCTCCTGAATTTTTCAATGCAGCTGGTTCTGTTAATTCTTGACCAAGTAAATGTAACGATAAACAGGGAGACAACAAAGACAAACCATTTGTAACCTCCAATTTCGAATGCAGAGGATTCATATTTCTCCTGCGACTCTGCTAGTAAGGAGAATTGCTGGATCCTCATAGAGTAATGTTGCTTGGGAGCAGAGACGGAACCACGTTATAGGAAAGGGGGGCCATGGCCCCCCCTTTCAAAATTTTTAATAAATACAAGGAATAAA
>JAOTAY010000004.1:1046430-1064565 GCA_025629805.1 Erythroxylum baracoense
GGGAACCCATTTGATCTTAGGGTTTCCAAGTTAGGTTTTGGGTTTTCTAACCTAGATGGACTATGGGTAGGTTAGGTCTAAATTCAATTTTAGCATTTCTTTGATCCTTGAAGTTTTATGAATCTTGATTTGAATATGGATTAAATAAAAATTGGTTTATTTGAAGAGAATCAAGAAAACCTTACTCAAGAGCAAGAGGAAAGCCAATTTTAAGCTTAGATTTTCAGCAAAATTAGGTGGGTAATTTTTTTATAGTTATTGTGTAATGGGCAATGTGCCTATGTGTGTTTATATGCTTGAATAGCCAAATTGTGAATTTCTTTGATGTGGAAAATGCATTATAATGTGTTCTTTGTTATGCATTAAAAGATGTATGACATTTGATATGATTGTATTTTGAGTATGATTATACTATGCCTTGAAATTGTATCATGGCATCTTGATTAAATGGAAAGAAGAAAAAGCATGAGAATACAAAATTGTGATTGATTGAATTGAGCATGAAAATTTATTGTGTTTGGGTGAGAGAGGAACCGTTTCGTAGTCACGTGCACGTCGACTTAAGCCTTCTCCCGGTTACCCACTTGTGGCACATGAGATCCAAAAAGTGGACTCATTTTGTTCACGGAGTAAACTTCAGTTTCTCTGTTTTGTTCCACGGAACCCTCGAGCCATTTGTTTATGCATTGCATCTTTGAATTGTCAAGTATAATGCAATTGGATGTTATGTGTTATGCATTAATCTGCTTAATTGAGAATACTTGAATTGCTAAGTACCTATATATATATATATATATATATATGCTTGAATTTGTGCTAATTACTGATGGCTATAAATATATTAGCCACTGAGCTGCGTAGCTCAACACATTATCTTCCCTCCTCAGGTGTGGAACAAGACCACAGTTGATTCTTGCAAGGCATCAAAAACTCCAAGATATTTAGAAGTCTTTTGTACTAAGTTAGTGAACATTTTTGGATAGCTTTAGAGGCATGTCAAACATGAGCATCTTTTGTATTTTTGTTTTAAGTTTTGATGTGTATATTGACATGTAACAAACTCTGACTGTGTTTAAAAATGAGAAAGTGAGATTGAATTCCTTTCCATGTCTGATTTTGTTATATTTGAAGATTGGGATAATGAAACGTACCTGTGCATGTTCTTCTCTGTTGAAATTGCCAAGGTTGTTTGTACTAAAATAGCATGCTAGAATTGGAGAGATTGTGTTCTGAAAGCAAAGGAAAAATGCAGAGGAAGAGTATCGTCTGTGATGACGTCACACTCAGACGCAAAGGAAAAATATAGACGAAAGGAATCGTCTGTGCTGACGTCACACATAGACGCAAAGGAAAAACATAGACGAAAGGAATCGTCTGTGCTTACGTCACACACAGACGCAAAGGAAAAACACAGACAACAGGAATTGTCTATACTGACGTCACCCACAGATGCAAATGAAAGGCAGTCGCAAATGCAAGGCAGACGTAAGTGAAAGGCAGACACAAATGAAAGGAAGATGCTAATGAAAGGCAGATAATAAAAGTCAAAGACAGACGATAAAACACAGACGATAGGCCAAATACAGAAGAAGAAGTTAAGAAGTTATGTTAATTGACCCGAAGCATGTTCATATGCAAATTGGGGACTCACCATCGCTATCCTTCGATATATTTGGGCTGGAATAGAGATGAGCCAAAAAAAGGGTTAGTTTGAATGCAAGTGGTTGTGTAAAAATATAGGTATCCGAATACAATAGTCGGGCTTCAAAAACAGGGTCCGACACTAGATTGTCACATTCATTCATAAATTGAGGTCTTTTAACTTAAGTATCTTAACTAGTACTTTTCATGAAAACGAATAGGTAAAAGCAACAAGGTAGGTAAAAAAATTGCTTAATAAATCACCATTTTGCTGACCTTCAAATTATGAATAGAGCTAATAGCCAGTTGAAAACATGATAATAGCTGAGTAACTGGATCAACACGTATCACAAATGTGTGCCTTTGTGTAAAAAGGCTATAATGATGTTTCAACCAAGCTATTTAGTAAAATGACTTAGTTGAGTAACCGAATCGACATTCATCACAAATGTTTGCCTTCGAGTAAAAAACTAAGTTCAAGTTTAAATAATAATAAAAAGTATGTTTTCTCAATAAAAACTATCGGACTTGTAATAAGCTTGAATTTTTATAAAAATGTACTTAGGAATAGTTACAAAGTTCGAGGGACCGAAAAATTATTAATGTGTGTGTACAATTGAACAGGGTAAATAAGTTAACACTTAGGTCTCGATTAAGCTGTATATTTAATTCAAAGCCCCTAGACGCATATTTTTCATGTTAATGATTTGACATAACTAAATGATTGTGTTCAAGATTAAATTCATTTCATGAAGATCAAAACCATTGCCTTATTATTGCTTTGTGTGTTTTGTGTTTGTTGTGTGTTTTTGTTTTGTTTGCTTGAGAACAAGTAAACGTTTAAGTATGGGGATGTTGATAGTTTTCAATTGCATGGTGTTTTAGGGTTTAATTTGTGATGTATTTAGTGTGAATTTGCGTGTTGAGTATGCATTTAGGGTTTAATTATGCTAGTTTGGGTGTTTTTATGGGTTAGTATGAGTCTTTGAGCGAGCTTAATTGTTATATTTTTGAGGTACCTTGATGGATTTATTAGTGTTTCGGGGTAAACGGTGAAGAATAGAGAAGATTCAAAGACTTTTCAGGCCAAAAGCATAGGTCATGATCGTGCACAGTAGGGCATGATTGTGACAGACAAGGAAGAGCCAAAACAGCCAGGCCACGATCATGCACATGAGGGCACGATCTTGACAGAAAGTGTACATCCTAGCCACGATCGTGCAGATGAGGCCATAATCGTGACAGAAAGTTTAAGGAGCTAGCCACGATCGTGGTAGCATCGGGCTAATAGAAAAACTCAAGTATCGTAAGATTTCTTAGACTGTTTCGACCCCGACTTTGACCTAGAGCCTCAAAAGTATAAATAAAACATCACAAGTTAGATGCGAGGTTTGGAGAGAGCCTCAGAAGAACTTTGAGCAACCACCCATTGAAACCCTAAAAGAGACCTTGAGAGATCGAGAAAGAGACAAAGGAAGAGAGAAGAGGAAGATGACGCAAACATGGCGTGCTTTTTGGATTAAGAAGCTTTCAGAAGTCACGGACTCCCATCATGCCATCGTAGTTTTGGTTCCTATGTATTTCAATTTTATTTAATTATAGAATTGATATAGACAGTTGATTATAGATTGCATTGTGGTTAGTGCTCTATACTCACCTTTGGATTATTATTTTTGACTTAATGAAATCTGATCATTTTATGTGTTCATTGAAATAATTGTGATTTATTCTACGCTTAATATCTCGATAATAAACTGAGAGGGTGAATTAAGAGAAAATGATTAATTTGGGCTAACGAGAGTTAAGCAGATTAATAGATCTGGAATTAAATCAAATTGGTAAATCTTATGTAGAGAGATCACATTAGGTTTCCAATTGTTTATTAGAGAACTTAAGAACTAATTATGTTTTGGATAGGTTGGTAATTGAGAGATTACAACCTCCCATAATCTGATTAGGGATTATAATTTAGGGTTCAATTATAACTTGAGAGAGAGTAGTTGACCTTAGGATCTTCTAGAACCATTAATTCAATAAATCATAATTGGTTAGGTTGTCATTAAAGATAGGTAATTTTCCTTTTCTCTCTTTCGGTAAACTTATTAGGTGGAACTTGGGTGTGTGATCATTGTTTGTTAATTGACTAAATTCTATTACTATTCGATTTTTTATTTAAATTGTTTATTGTCATCGTAATTGTTTTTTATTCCGTGTTAATCGTTAATCGTTATTTTTGTTGATTGATTTAGTTTATTTGGTCTAGTTAATACTTGTGTTTTGAGTTATTGTTTGTTAATTATTGTTTAGTAGTGCTTCCAGCCTTAGATTTAGGGCTAGTTAGCCCTCTTTGTGGGATCGATACCTTAGGTACTACACGAATGATTTGTACGCTTGTGGAATTTACCAAGGTTATAAATAGTAAAACTTAGCGCGTGTAACCTTGCAATCAATACTTATCATCATGTTAAATGATTTCTTTATAAATTAATTTCCTAACTAAATAAACATAGATGTTAGCTTCACATCTCCTAAGCCTAATTTTAAAAGAATTGAAAAAGTTATAAGATTAATACTTTCTCTTATGTCACGTAAACATTTTAAGAATTCTAGATTACTAATTACATAGGGTATGGTAAAAGTAACTGTATCTTTCAATTTTAAGGGCATATGGCTGGTAATTCTGGAGTTACAACTCTCCATTAAGGATAACATTTGATTTTCCTCCCATGTTCGCTTATTTGATAGGATATCTTTAAGAAATTTTATGTACATGGACATATTCCTAAAAGCCTCGACAAAGGACAAGCTAATTTGCAAATTCTTCAATTTCTCTAAGAACTTTGTGAATTGCACATCCATTTAATTCTTCTTTAGCCTTTAAGGAAATTGAATATTTGGTGCATAGGGAGGGGGAGGGACATATAGAGATTCATCACTTTTCTCTTCTTTCTTATCTTCTTTCTCTCGATCTTCTCTTTGGAAGGATTCAACTTTATTCTCGATTAGCTTTTCCAACTTTTTCATACTATGATCGCTTTCAATTAGTCCTTTGGATTAAAATCTACTCGAGAGATTCCCCACTCTTTGCGTAGACAATATATTAGCTAATTAGACCACTTGAACCTCTAGATTATGGATGGAAGATGCATGATTATTTACAATTTGATCAAACTTGGCTTCCATCCTCTTTTGGTTCTCTTCTTGGCTCATGAATTTGGAATTCAACACATCCATCAACTTATCCATATTCAATTCCAATGAATTGAGTCTATATTGCTAAAATCTTTATGGGCCTTATGCGCTTATTAGGTTTCTTGCATTATTTTTAGACCAAGAAAATTTTGGGTGGTTCTTCCAGCCAAAATTATAAGTATTAGAATAAAGGTTATTACAACCCCAACCATATTGTGATCCTGTATAGTTGAGCTGCTACATGTTGTTATTTTCCATTATGAAGCAATTAGATGTGACATTAATTTCTTGTCCACATAATTCACATTTGTCCTGAATTTCCTTCAGTGGACTAGAAGAACAGGTTTTCAAGTTGTTCAATTGTTTGGCTAAGTATACTACTTCAGCCTTTAGCACTATCGTTGAATCCATAGCTAGCACTCATGTTTTATCTCTAAAGGTTGGTTCTTTCTTACTCCTCTTTAACACCAATAGATAGCTATTGTTTGTCGTCTCTCATACATAGCATCAATTGTTTTCCTCATTGATAAACTATCAACTACTACATCTATGGTTCCTTAAAATGGCAAATTCAAATCGTTATAGAAGGTTTACAAAAGTAACTCTTTGGGTAAGTTATACTCTAAACAACTCTTTTTTAATTCTAGATCTCTCCCATACTTCATACAATGACTTCCCTTCACTTCGCTAGAAATTGATTGATATGTGTTTAATTGATTATACATTTATTTCGTAACACTTAGTGATTATTGTTGTGAATTGTTTAAGAAATTGTTTTTGTTCATATTTCATTTTAGGTACAATTTGGAATCATAAAAGCTAAAGTGAGTTAAAAGTACATTCTTTGAGTCATAATCTTGAAGCTCACACTCAATTGTCATTGTGGAGCAAGAAAGAGAAGGATTAGAGTGAGTATGGGACAAGAAAATGCAAGAAAATAAGGTTTTCGAGATGATCTAAAAGATACACAGCCACGCATCTATTTACACAACAGTGTACATATAAGAAGATGCATTTTTGGACTTATATGATTTGATACATGGTCGTGTATAAAACCTTATGTCTAAAAATGCATCTTCTTATATGTACACTATCGCTGTGTATCAAACTATGTATATCTTTGAAACCTTAACTTTTAATATAAAACTTCATTCGAGTGTCTTATAAGTATGGATCATTTTAGGACAAATGTGAGGGACAGAGCATGCATATTTTGGAGTCTCATGAAGGACTAAGCTTCCCCAATATGGTTCGGAGGTGTAATGCTAGTCAAAATAAACTAGACCACTACTATAACTGTAACACCCACTCCTATAGGGCATATTCCCAAACACACAGATGGTATTTGAGAATACACTCTATAGGGATGGTGTGCTAAGACGGTCAGTCAAGCTCAATATAATTTTTTTTAAACATCACACGCATGTTACAGAAAACTAATAATCAATTTAGGCTCATTTTATTCATAGACATTTTCAACCACAAATGTTACAATCGATATATATATCATCAGAATTTTAGTAGTCACTTAGGCCCATTACAGATAGAAAACACTTTTAGTCATAATGTCATTACATTATAGAATCATTCACATACACATTGTACAGTACTTATGACTAAACACTTTAGTACAAAATAATGAAAAATATATACAGATGTTAACTAATCCTGACCTTTATCTTTTGTCTGAATGCAGTGGTTAGACTCCAATTTGAGATCTCTTGTAAGCCTAAAAATTCAACGTTGCAATTTTGGTGAGTTTTGCGAACTCGGTGAGTTAACCATCCTCGATGGTTCACTCATATCATATAACACATCAATTTGTATAATCACATAATTCACATAATTTCATTTATCATCGTATAACATTAGTTAACACTTTATTCACTTATTTCACAATTCTCATTTAAACAATTCAAACAGTGCATTTCAATCATTTAAACATACATATCAATTATATATGTAATGCTCATGAGACTCACTTTCAATTGTTATTATTGTAACCGGTGCCTGTAACTGTCTCGTATCCATTGTGTATACCAGGCTCATTAATAACTGTCCCTTATCTATTAGGGATATAGGGCTCATTACACACAATGAGCCAGAGGCTCTTACTACATTATGAGCTTTAAGCTCTTTTTTGCACTTTCTAAGCTTGAAGCTCTTTTTCGGTGGCTACTCTAGTTATAATAGCCTTTATTTGTTCATGCATTCATGTAATTAAATGCATCACATTCACATATATTCAATCAATCACTTGTGCTCAATTTTCCACATTCACAATCATAGTAACATTTATCCTCAAACCTTGGTCCGAAATTCAACAATTAAGTTGAAAATTACTTATTTAGTTGAATTCACATTCAATGAGCACTTCTAAAATGTTTTCATGCATCAAATGCCTTGGACATTTATTATCCGAATTCAACACATTCACATAACATAATAATTCAATACAGAATGTAAGTAAATAATAATTCAATGTGAGACCATATTAGGTTACTCATAGTACGCTCCAGTTTAGCATTTGCTTCCATGATCTGGAAATGTCTGGATGCGGGACATTCTATCCTGTATATCAACATTATACAGTACACATATTGAACACACATTATTAATTGCACCATAACATAAACATTCAATTATACACATATACATATGTGTAATGTATAATGCATGCTCAAATTGAATTGTCCGGATTCAACACATTCACATAACATAATAATTCAATACAGAATGTAAGCAAATAACAATTCAATGTGAGACCATATTAGGTTACTCACAGTATGCTCCAGTTTAGCATTTGCTTCCGTGATCTAGAAACGTTTGGATGCGGGACGTTCTATCTTGTATATCAACATTATACAGTACACATATTGAACACACATTATCAATTGCACTATAACATAAACATTCAATTATACACATATACATATGTGTAATGTATAATGTATGCTCAAATTGACTATTTCGGTTATGTTTCCTTAATCACATCTCTTGATCATTCAAACCTTATCATTTGTATGTGTCTAGCTTATTCTTAGGTTTACACCTCAAGAACACTTGGTTATTCTAATATCATAAATCAATCACTCGTCATTTCTTTTCTAGCATTATATTCTCTCATAATATCTAATTCACATTCACCTTACCTAATACATATTACTCAACTCCTTTGAATCACATCTACAATTATATGAATATCTTCATTACCATTATACTCATACCTTTGGTACTTTGAGATCAACAATTCATTTACTAAGTCAATTATCACCTCATACATATCGCACATTTAGTCACTTAATCCAAGCATCATTCTAGGTTCAATTCAAGCTCCATTCAAGCCTAAATTAAGTCTAAATGCTTCATAGTTAAGTACCTTATCCTTAATTGGTTCAACCATTAAAGAATCAAAACATTACTATGAAGAAGCCCTACCTACGATCGTGATGGTCCTTGTCATGATCGTGACAGAAACTAATCTCCCATTTTTCCTGCAATTTTCCAGTTTTTCTCAGGACAAATTTTCTAGTTAGTTTTGTATGACCATTATAACCTAGAAAATGAGGTATTTAGGCAACACCTTCTTCTAAGAAAATGTTTCTATATGTCTTAAGTTTTTAATGACATAAACGTTATGCAGTTTAGTTCAATATTATGTGAGTTATGCCCAAAATACTGAAGACTATTCTCAAATGGCGACAACACTTAGTATTCAAATTCAAATCAAATTTCAAATTCCTTTGGGACAGAATTCAAATTCAATTCCTTCATGAAAATTGTAGCCATATGTCTCTAGTTTAATTAAAAATCATCCCATTTGAATATCTATAGATCAAGATATGGCCAAAATATAGATGCCTATTCAGTGAAAATACTCCATCTAATATATTCTAGCACATATTTAATTAACTTCATTTTCATCCTTGTTCATCTCTTTTGCTTAGTCTATCATTTCTAGCTTATGTCCTCATTATTTCCTCTTCATTCCTACTTCCACTTCAACTCAATATCATTCACAGACAAATCAAAATCTATGAGTGATCATAAACATAAAAAATAGAACATATACATATACATATACACATTCACCACAATTTTCTGCACATTTTTAAGTCCAATATAACTTTTGTTTCATTTCTAACTATCACTCTAATTCATCCCATTTCAAGATTCCATAGTACTACTTTTCATTAGCTTCAACTCATTTTAATTCATCTCTATAACATTTAAATAAAACCACGTTAATATACAAAGAAAACAGAACATAAGACATCCATTCATCTATTAAATTTTCTACACTTTTTCTACACCAATATAATGATCTTTTTATCTCGATTTCATTTCTACAACATCTTATGAAATATTGATCATCATAAATGTAAAAAGAAGACATTTATATGCTCATTTCCTTACCTCACGTTATAGTATATAATCAACTCCATTTAACTCATCAATCTATCACTAACCATTTTTATACATGTTTCATTCTACAAATCATGAAGATTAATAACATATGACTTACTTGTTTTGGCTCCAAAGTTAAAGATCACGTAATACTTGTCACTTGCCACATGTCACCACCTTATGGTTCTCATTTGGTCTCTTTAATATCTAGTTTATTTGTCCTCCATTTTCTAATACAATTGTCTCCCATTTTCAATGACAATTGTCATTAAATCCTAGTGCCACTTTTCAGTAATTTGTACTACCATTTGACATTTAATTATACTACTATTTATTAATTGTTTTGTAATTTGACATTTTTCCTAGTCCAAAAATACTCATAATTATCAGAAATTTTTCATATTTCACCAAAAATTCTAAATCACTACTTTTACACACCAACTCAATTTTTAAGACACATAATCCACAATTAACATTATAATCATATTAACTATCAATTATTCCCAAAAAATGTCAAATTAGTGCATATACAGTCATTGAAATGTATGTAAAATAATCAAATTAACTTGTGTGTATACTAATGTTATGCATGAGTATGGAATGCATTTTTCTAATCTCTTATTGCTATTTCTCGTTTACAGAAATCTAAGGTTCTAACCCTTAATATGAAAATGGGATGTTACAATTGTCTCCCTTAATAAATTTTGTCATCGAAATTCTTATCTGATTGATCAAAAAGGTAGGGGTATTATTTCCTCATATGCTCCTCTATTTCCCATTTAATTTCATCACTCGAATAATTTCTTCCAATTGGTTATAGTTGATGGAATCACTCGATCTTTCAATTACTTAATCAGAGGTCCATCTCTCTTAACTGATTCCTCAATATATCTCATATTACTTGCAAGTTTCATTTCCTATGCTGATAATACATCTATTGGATCATACCAATATCTCTTAAACATACTCACGAAACAAAGTGTGGATCTGATATAACTTTGTTGGTAAGACTAACTTAAGTCAATGGTCCTATGCTCTCAAGAACTTCATATGAACCAACACAATTCGGGTTTAGCTACCCTTTTCAATGAACTTTAGAACACCTTGCCAAGGTGGTACTTTCAAAAACGCTTTATCTATCTCTCTATATTCCATATATTTGGTGTTGATTCACCTAACTCATTTATCTTTCTTGCAGCTGGCCTTTAACCATTTTTAGGCCCTCTTCATCTTATTATAAGGGCGGATAACTCATTCTGTCATATAATGCCTTATACAGTGTCCTACCGATACCACTTTGATAATGATTTTCATAATCGAATTCAATCAGAACTGTATATTGATCTCATGTTCCTAAGAACTCCAAAATACATATTCTAAGTATATCTCCAACATTTAAGACTGTTGGCAAATCAAACATTCAGTCACTTGCTTCTACATCCTTAACCACTAAATACTGTTTCAATGTATTCCGACTAGGATGTATAGTATAGGTTGCTATTTTTGCTTTCTCTAATAATCCCTTTTCTCAATCATCTTTATCGAGTACACATACTTTTTACTACAATCACGAAATATCATTTTTCCAATTCAACTCAAAACTCGAATTCATTTCCAATTCCTCAATAAGATTCACAAATTTTGAATCCTCACTGAGGGCTTTTTTAATCCTTTCATATAAAACTAATATTAAATTCAATATAGCTAATATTACTTCATTTTGCCCCCAAATTTAACTCAACATTCTATGTTCTTTATTGCACTAGGTTTATTAACCTCAATATCTGAATTTATGCTACAATGCTATTAGATTTTCTGCTTAATGCTTTAGATTATAACATTAGCTTTACTGGGTAATACTCATTTGTGCTTCATGATCTTCAAGTAACTCTATCCATTGTCTCAGTCTCGTATTTAATTCTTTCAAACTCAATAATTGCCTCAAACTTTAATTATCTGTATATATATATATATATTCGTAATGGTTCACTGTACATATAATGTCTTCAAGTTCTCAAAGCAATTACTATTGCAGCAAATTCTAAATCATGCATCAAATAACCAACTCATGAAACTAATTGTCTCGATGCATACAAAATCACCTTATTATGCTGCATTAGATTACATCCTAATCTTTGGTGTGAAACATCACTATATACTATAAAATCTCCAAATCTAGATGATATAATTACATCGGTGTTTTTAATTCCTCAGATGGGGTAACAATATCTCGTGTTTTTCTCAGTCTCTGGATTGATTTATTTTCTCGAATGACTTTCTTCATTCATTTGATTTCCTTTAATTTCTCATTGACTTATTCTAATGTCTGCTCATTCATACTAGTTTCTCCACACATTTATATTTATTTATAATCTCAACTTCCTGAGTTGGTAACACTTTTATCAAATCTAACTTGTATCTCCTGAACATATTTGCATAGAATATAGTAGGGACCTAAGTTCTCCTCACATTATTAATAATGTTACCTAAAATTTAAGAATCCAATCATGTAGTTAGATACTTTACATCAAACAAAATGTGTGCACTCTCAGTAGCATATTCGACTTCTTATCCCTAAGTCTCAGTTAAAAACGAGACTCTAATATTCACTTATGATTTTTTCCATCATCGTTCATTCTTAGAAGTAAGCCATCTAGTCTACCTAACCTAATTCGGTGAAATTCTTCTTTGAAAGAAGATTTCTTGCTACAATCATCTATATTGTTCACGTAATCCTTATCGATCAACTGTTTTCATTATTGCCTATTAGCCATTCTTAATACCTCAAGAAGATCAATTTTAACTATTCATAATATCTCTATGAGATTAATTTCTATCATAACTTATATGATCATAGTATCCTTTATAATAAAGCTCAATAAAGCAGTAAGCAGATTCATTTACTCTTAGTCCTTAGTATATACCATCAAGATCATTCCATCTTATCTAGATATGTATTTTCGATAAGTCACTAATTAATAACTTATGCTAAAGATACCTTAATCTCAATTGACAACACTTCTCCTTTTGTGCTTGCCCATTATTGTGGTGTCCCTAACACGATCGTGATAGAAATTTCTGGGATTGGCCATGAACGTAGTGGTCCAGCCACGATTGCGTTAGAACTAGATTCTTAACAGGCCACAATCGTGGGGTGAGGCCACAATCATGCCCTGCAGTTTCTTCCTCATTTCTTCCACGTATTTAACACACATACTACATCAATTTCACTCCAATTTTCCAGAATTTACCTCTTCTAATACTACATTATTTCATAATAATTTAACTACCATATTGATTGCATTAACTCTCAAAGCTCTACTAATTTGATTCATCATCTTTTTCTTAATCTCGTTTATACATAAAATCCTATTTTATATTCATTTCTAGCTTTCTCTTTACAATATATCATTCATCTCATGTAAAGTCATTCATGTCTACTTCATTCCCCTTTTATTCTCTCCTCATTTCTATCTCATCTTCTAATTATCAGTTTTTCATCTTCCATAAGCATATTCTTAATTAATTCAGAATTATAGAGGCATAACCATTATGAAATTCTAATCTCAATTCCACGGATATATTCTTATACTGAATCATAAACTCTTATTATGATAATCAAACAACCATTCCAAGTCTATGTTCAACCTCTCGAAATCATAGAAAATTTTGTTTTCATTCAACTTTGCTTATACACTTTAAATCTCATCATTTCCACTTTTTATCTCTATTTTCCTCAATCAATCCACGACAATGTATTCACATCTATATTACATTCAAAGATATACCATCACAGTACAATATTGATGTCATATTCAATGACACATCCCCAATTACAAATGCATTGAATCCATATATATCATATCAAACCAACTTTTCTCACATTCTTCTAGATATTCACAAACTTTCTTTTTCTCACATTCTGATAGATCATCATCCTTTTCATTGCTTCTAACAACTCAACTTTTAATAAATGCTCATGCATGTGACTCATGTAAATGTGATAGAATGGGGATTAGTTGCTACTGCATGATATGACATGTCTAAAATGTATGTAACTTGATTCATAATTTTGAAAAATGCTCGTGTAAGACGGTAAGCCTAGGCTCTGATACCAAATTGTAACACCCTACTTGTATAGGACATATTCCCGAACACACAGATGGTATTCAAGAATACACTCTACAAGGGCGGTGTACTAAGATGTTCAGTCAAACTCAATAAATTTTTTTAAACATGAAATGCATATTACAAAAAAACTAATAATTAATTTCGACACATTTTATTCATAAACATTTTCAATCACGAATGTTACAATTGATATTCGATATACATATCATCAGAATTTTAGTAGTCATTTAGGCCCGTTACAGATCCAAAACAATTTTAATTATAATGTCATTACATTATAGAATCATTCACATACACATTGTACAATACTTGTGAATACACACTTTAATACAAAATAATGAAAGATTTATGTTGATGCTAACTGGTCCCGACCTCTATCTTTTATCTGAATGCAGTGGTTAGACTCCAATTTGTCTAACTGGAGATCTGCTTTGAGCCTAAAAAGTCAATGTTGCAATTTTGGTGAGTTTTGCGAACTTAGTGAGTTAACCATCCTCGATGGTTCACTCATATCACATAACACATCAAATCATATAATCACATAATTCACATCATTTCATTTATCATCAAATAGCATCAATTAACACTTTATTCATTTATTTCACAATTCACATTTAAACAATTCAAACAGTGCGTTTCAATCATTTAAACATACATATCAATTATATATGCAATGCTTATGAGACTCACTTTCAATTGTTATTGTTGTGACCGAATGCCTGTAATTGTCCCGTATCCATTATGGATACCAGGCTCATTAATAACTGTCCCTTTTCTGTTGGTGATATAGGGCTTATTATACATAGTGAGTTAGAGGCTCTTACCACATTCTGAGCTTTAAGCTCTTTTTGCACTTTCTGAGCTTTAAGTTCTTTTTCAGTGGATACTCTAGTCACAACAACCTTTATCTGTTCATACATTCATGTAATGAAATGCATTACATTCACATATATTCAATCAATCACTTGTGTTCAATTTTCGATATGTTTCCTTAATCATGTCTCTTGATCATTCAAACCTTATCATTTGTATGTGTCTAGCTTATTCTTAGGTTTGCACCTCAAGAACACTTGGTTATTATAATATCATAAATCAGTCAGTCGTCATTTCTTTTCTAGCATTATATGCTCTCATAATATCCAATTCTCATTCACCTTTACCTAATACATATTACTCAACTCCTTTGAATCACAACTACAATCATATGAACATCTTCATTCTCATTATACTAATGCCTTTGGTACTTCGATATCAATAATTCATTCACTAAGTTATAACCTCAATTATCACCTCATACATATCGGACATTTAGTCACTTAATCCAAGCATCATTCTAGGTTCAATTCAAGCTCCATTCAAGCCTAAATTAACTCCAAATGCATCATAGTTAAGTACCTTATCCTTAATTGGTTCAACCATTGCACAATCAAAACAATACCATGAAAAAGCTCTACCCACGATGCCATGATGGTGACAGAAACTAATCTCCCATTTTTCCTACCATTTTCCACTTTTTCTCAAGACAGATTTTTAGGTTAGTTTTATATGACCATTATGACCTAGAAAATGACATATTTAGGCAACTGATGAGCCTACTACTCCAGCAATCCGGTTTGTTTATCAGAGGAGGAAAGCTCGTGGTTTTCCTAGAGCTGGGTCCAATAATGAAGCATGAAGCGAATCTCTAATGATTATGAATAAGTAGGGCAGCTGTGTGTGTGGCTGTATTGTGGCAAGTTTGTTACTTGTTATTGCCAGCATGGCATGTTAGTTACGGTTTGTTATAAAAAGTAGTATATATATAGAAAGAGAATGAATGAGTAAAGCAGAGAGGAATTTTGTAAACAATAATGACATTGATGAGTAAGGCAGACTCATGAAATCTGCTGGTGTCAGCCTTTACAAACATTCCTAGTACAATTCTTCTATCCTTCTCTTTTCTTCATCTCTACTATTTCTTCCTTCTTTATAATCTGTTACTGTTACATTGTGCTAGCTCCCAACATTTTAGTATCAGAGCTCTCGACCCACCTGTGAGCTTCTGAATCAACCAACATGGACTCCACACACCCTAAAACTCATATGGAATCAAGAGTTGAGCAGCTCGAAGGAGACGTCAAAGACATGAGTGCCAATATGACACTCCTCATTTTTCAGCTTCAAGAAAACCAGAAACACATTCTTGACACCCAAACCAATATCAATCTCATCCTCCAAAATCAAACTCATAACCAAACACAAATTACACCATCTAATCAACTTGGCGAATCCAGCACCTTCAAAGCACCTGTCAACCACGATAAAAACACCTAATCAACAAACACACTACCCACTATTGCCCATACCCAAAACACCCACGACCACCAACCTAACCCAGCACCCACCCTCACCATAGCTGAGAGAGTGATAGATAAAAACAAGTTTCCTAGGAAGCTAGAGCTTCCCGTGTTTGATGGGGGAGGAGCAGATTCTTGGATCTTTCGAGCCAAACGCTATTTTTCCATTAACCGATTGTCGAAAGAAGAGAAATTGGAGGCAGTTGGAGTGTGTTTTAAGGGAGAGGCTCAGGCTTGGTTGTGATTCGAGGAGCATATCAGTCCTTTCTCTTCCTGGGAAGAACTGAAAACCTAGGTGTTACAACGTTTCGCTAGCTTACAGGACGGCACTCTCTTGCATCGTTTCTTTGCTGTGAAACAAGTGGGTACTATGGTAAAATATAGGGCTCAATTCGAGTACCTGGTTGCTTTCGTGGGAGCTCTAGATTATGAAACTATGACAGCAGTGTTTGTGAATGGATTACAGGAGAAAATCAGGGCAGAGTTGCTGGTTTTAAACCCCAAATCTTTGAAGGAGACAATCACCACCGCAGGCTGGATAGAGAGGAAGAACCAAATCTTGGGTCTGTCCTCAAACCCGAAAACCCAAAAAGACCCAACACCAATACATAAATATGACAACAAAATAATCACATGGACCAAACCCTATAGCCCCGTAAGCCAACCCACCCTTCCTGCCAAAACCTATAACCCACAAACCTTACTACACGTTCCTTACAAACCACAATCCACCGAAAACCCCAAATCAACCAACATCATAGTACCACTAAAATTCAGAAAACTCACACCGCTTGAGGCTCAGACAAAACGGACATAGGGCATTTGTTTTCAGTGTGATGAGAAATGGCATTTTGGACATCGCTGTCTGCAGCGAGAATTGAATGTATTATTGGTCAGTGAATAAGAGGAGAGTGGCATTACAGAAGAAGAAGGAGTGGCCGAAGTTGAAGAAGCTCTCAATAGTGTTGAGTTATCTCTTAATTCTGTTGTAGGCTCGTCGGAGCCACGGACCTTGAAGTTGAAGGGGGAAGTTTATGGACTAGAAGTTGTCATTCTGATTGATTGTGGGGCTACCTACAATTCTATCTCTACAAGATTGGTAGAGACGTTGCAGATACCAATTCAAGAAACTTCTCAATATGGAGTCATTATTGGTTTTGGTAAAAACTTAAAGGGTATGGGAGTGTGCAAGGGTGTAGTATTGCAGCTGCAAGAACTTACTATTGTTGAGGATTTTTTGCCTCTCCTATTGGGAAGCACAAATATGATACTTGGGCTGAAGTGGTTCGCAACTCTTGGAGAAACACCAGAGGATTGGAAAAAGTTAACCATGGCTTTTGAAGTTGGGGGAAGAATTATTAAGTTACAGGGTGACCCAAGCCTCACCAAAGCTATGGTTTCCTTAAAAACTACGGTTAAGGAATTATATCAGGAGAAAACCGGAATGATAATTGAGCTCTTGAATATTTCAGTACAAAACTCGGAGATCAATGGCCATGAAAATCTAGTTGCTATGAAATTATTGAGTGAATTTGTGGAAGTGTTTGCTGCTTCAAACGGGTTACCTCCGTTACAAGGAAATGAACATGCCATCGTGCTGAAAGAGGGAACTGGTCCAATCAATGTACGTCCCTATCGATATCCACAAATTCAAAAGACAGAGATAGAAAACTTAGTGGGTGAAATGTTGGAAGCAGGTCTTACTCGACCGAGTGTGAGCCCCTTCGCAAGTCCGGTTCTTTTAGTGCATAAGAAAGATAAGAGTTGGAGATTTTGCATAGACTATCGTGCCCTCAACCATGCTGCTGTGCCAAACCGATTTCCCATTCCAAATATGGATGAACTATTGGATGAGCTTCATGGGGCCAAAGTCTTTTCCAAACTCGATCTTAAGTCAGGCTACCATTAAATAAGAGTACTGGTAGAGGATGTGCACAAAACGGCTTTCTGGACTCACGAGGGCCACTATGAGTTTTTGGTAATGCCGTTTAGGCTAACTAATGCCCTGGCTACCTTTCAGGCTTTGATGAATGATATTTTTAAACATATGTTGAGATGTTATGTGCTAGTTTTTTTTGACAATATTCTCGTCTATAGTCCATCATTTGCAGAACATGAAGACCACTTAAGGGAGGTGCTCTCACTGTTACGTCACCACCAACTGTTTGCTAATAAAAAAAATGATGCTTCTATCAATTGGAGGTGGAGTATCTTGGCCACATAATTTCGAAGCATGGGGTGGCCGCAGACTATAATAAGGTGAAGATCATGGATGATTGGCCAATGCCTACTACACCTAGGGAGTTGCGTGGTTTCTTGGGCTTAACAGGGTATTATAGGAGATTTGTGCACCACTATGGAAAAATCGCAGCTCCTCTCACTCAGCTCCTCAAAAAGGATTCTTTTCAGTGGAACTCTGAAGCTACAA